>JAVRKA010000154.1:0-559339 GCA_034508555.1 Venustoraphidia nigricollis
AATATAGGTGCTGATAGGCATTTCAGATGGAGTTTCCGATAGGCATTTCAAAAGTTGGTGCCGATAGGCATTTCAGATATAGGTGCCGATAGGCATTTCAGATATAGTTGCCGATTGGCATTTTAAAATAGGTGCCGATAGGCATTTTAGATATAGAAGCCGATAGGTATTTCAAATACAAGTGTGGATAGGCATTTCAGATATGGTTGCCGATAGGCATTTCAAATATAGGTGCTGATAGTCATTTCAGATGTTGTTTCCGATAGGCATTTAAAAAATAGGTTCCGATAGGCATTTCAATTATAGGTGTCGATAGGCATTTCAGATATACTTTCCGATTGGCATTTTAAAAATAGGTGCCGATAGGCATTTTAGATGTAGTTTCCGATAGGCATTTCAAAAATAGGTGCCTATAGGCATTTCAGATATAGGTGCCGATAGGCATATCAGATATAGTTGCCGATAGGCATTTAAAATATAGGTGCCGATAGGCATTTCAAATATAGGTGTCGATCGGCATTTCAGATATAAATGCCGTAGGGAATTTCAGATATAGGTGCCGATAGGCATTTCTGATGTGGTTGCCGATAGGCATTTCAAATATAAATGCTGATAGGCATTTCAGATGTAGTTTTCGATAGCCATTTCAAAAATAGGTGCCGATAGGCATTTGAGATATAGGTGCCGATAGGCACTTCAGATATAGTTGCCGATTGGCATTTTAAAAATAGGTGCCGATAGGCATTTTAGATATAGAAGCCGATAGGCATTTCAATTATAGGTGCCGATAGGCATTCCAGATATGGTTGCCGATAGGCATTTCAAATATAAGTGCCGTAGGCATTCCAGATATAGGTGCCGATTGGCATTTTAGATATAGTTGCCGATTGGCATTTTAAAAATAGGTGCCGATAGGCATTTCAGATATAGAAGCCGATAGGGATTTCAAATATAGGTGTCGATAGCTATTTCAGATATGGTTGCCGATAAGCATTTCAAATAAAGGTGCTGATAGGCATTTCAGATGCAGTTTCCGATAGGCATTTCAAAAATAGGTGCCGATAGGCATTTCAGATATAGGTGCCGATAGGCATTTTAGATATAGTTGCCGATTGGCATTTTAAAATTAGGTGTCGATAGGCATTTCAGATATAGAAGCCGATAGGCATTTCAAATATAGGTGCCGATAGGCATTCCAGATATGGTTGCCGATAGGCATTTCAAATATAGGTGCCGATAGGCATTCCAGATATGGTTGCCGATAGGCATTTCAAATATAGGTGCCGATAGGCATTCCAGATATGGTTGCCGATAGGCATTTCAAATATAGGTGCTGATAGGCATTTCAGATGGAGTTTCCGATAGGCATTTCAAAAATAGGTGCCGATAGGCAATTTAGATATAGGTGCCGATAGGCATTTCAGATATAGTTGCCGATTGGTATTTTAAAAATAGGTGCCGATAGGCATTTCAGATATAGAAGCCGATAGGCATTTCAAATAAAGGTGCCGATAGGCATTCTAGATATGGTTGCCGATAGGCTTTTCAAATATAAGTGCTGATAATCATTTCAGATGTAGTTTCCGATAGGCATTTCAAAAATAGGTACCGATAGGCATTTCAGTTATTGGTGCCGATAGGCATTTCAGATATAGTTGCCAATTGGCATTTTAAAAATAGGTGCCGATAGGCATTTCAGATATAGAAGCCGATAGGGATTTTTAAATATAGGTGTCGATAGGCATTTCAGATATGGTTGCCAATAGGCATTTCAAATATAGGTGCTGATAGGCATTTCAGATATAGTTGCCAATTGGCATTTTAAAAATAGGTGCCGATAGGCATTTCAGATATAGGTGCCGATTGGCATTTCAGATATAGTTGCCGATTGGCATTTTAAAAATAGGTGCCGATAGGCATTTCAGATATATAAGCCGATAGGCATTTCAGATGTAGTTGCCGATTGGCATTTTAAAAATAAGTGCCGATAGGCATTTTAGATATAGAAGCCGATAGGTATTTCAAATATAGGTGTGGATAGGCATTTCAGATATGGTTGCCGATAGGCATTTCAAATATAGGTGCTGATAGTCATTTCAGATGTAGTTTCCGATAGGCATTTCAAAAATACGTATCGATAGGCATTTTAGATATAGGCGCCGATAGGCATTTCAGATATACTTAAAGATTGGCATTTCAAAAATAGGTGCCGATAGGCATTTCAGATATAGAAGCTGATAGGTATTTCAAATATAGGTGTGGATAGGCATTTCAGATATGGTTGCCGATAGGCATTTCAAATATAGGTGCTGATAGTCATTTCAGATGTAGTTTCCGATAGGCATTTCAAAAATAGGTTCCGATAGGCATTTTAGATATAGGTGCCGATAGGCATTTCAGATATACTTAAAGATTGGCATTTCAAAAATAGGTGCCGATAGGCATTTCAGGTATAGGTGCCGATAGGCTTATCAGATATACTTGCCGATAGGCATTTAAAATAAAAGTGCCGATAGGCATTTCAAATATAGGTGTCGATCGGCATTTAAGATATAAATGCCGAAAGGCATTTCAGATATAGGTGCCGATAGCCATTTCTGATGTGGTTGCCGATAGGCATTTCAAATATAGGTGCTGATAGGCATTTCAGATGTACTTTTCGATAGGCATTTCAAAAAAGAGGTGCCGATAGGCATTTCAGATATAGGTGCTGATAGGCACTTCAGATATAAATGCCGATTGGCATTTTAAAAATAGGTGCCGATAGGCATTTCAGATATAGAAGTTGATAGGCATTTCAAATATAGGCGCCGATAGGCATTCCAGATATGGTTGCCGATAGGCATTTCAAATATAGGTGCTGATAGGCATTTTAGATGTAGTTTCCGATAGGCATTTCAAAAATTGATGCCGATAGGCATTTCGGATATAGGTGCCGATAGGCATTTCAGATATAGTTGCCGATTGGCATTTTAAAAACAGGTGCCGATAGGCATTTCAGATATAGAAGCCGATAGGTATTTCAAATATAGGTGTCGATAGGCATTTCAGATATGGTTGCCGATAGGGATTTCAAATATAGGAGCAGATAGGCATTTCAGATGTAGTTTTCGAAAGGCATTTCAAAAATATATGCCGATAGGCATTTCAGATATAGGTGCCGATAGGCATTTCAGATATAGTTGCCGATTGGTATTTTAAAAATAGGTGCCGATAGGCATTTCAGATATAGAAGCTGATAGGCATTTCAAATATAGTTGCCGATAGGCATTCCAGATATGGTTGCCGATAGGCATATCAAATATAACGCTGATAATCATTTCAGATGTAGTTTCCGATAGGCATTTCAAAAATAGGTACCGATAGGCATTTCAGATATAGGTGCCGATAGGCATTTCAGATATAGTTGCCGATTGGCATTTTAAAAATAGGTGCCGTAAGGCATTTCAGATATAGAAGCCGATAGGTATTTCAAATATAGGTGTGGATAGGCATTTCAGATATGGTTGCCGATAGGCATTTCAAATATAGGTGCTGATAGACATTTCAGATGTAGTTTCCGATAGGCATTTCAAGAATAGGTTCCGATAGGCATTTCAGATATAGGTGCCGATAGGCATATCAGATATACTTACCGATTGGCATTTTAAAAATAGGTGCCGATAGGCATTTTAGATGTAGTTTCCGATAGGCATTTCAAAAATAGGTGCCGATAGGCATTTCAGATATAGGTGCCGATAGGCATATCAGATATAGTTGCCGATAGGCATTTAAAATATATGTGCCGATAGGCATTTCAAATATAGGTGTCGACCGGCATTTCAGATATAAATGCCGAAAGGCATTTCAGATATAGGTGCCGATAGGCATTTCTGATGTGGTTGCCGATAGGCATTTCAAATATAGGTGCTGATAGGCATTTCAGATGTAGTTTTCGATAGGCATTTCAGAAATAGGTGCTGATATGCATTTCAGATATAGGTGCCGATAGGCACTTCAGATATAGTTGCCGATTGGCATTTTAAAAATAGGCGCCGATAGGTATTTCAGATATAGAAGCTGATAGGCATTTCAAATATAGGTGCCGATAGGCATTCCAGATATGGTTGCCGATAGGCATTTCAAATATAGGTGCTGATAGGCATTTCAGATGTAGTTTCCGATAGGCATTTCAAAAATAGGTGCCGAGAGGCATTTCAGATATAGGTGCCGATAGGCAATTCAGATATAGTTGCCGATTGGCATTTTAAAAATAGGTTCCGATAGGCATTTCAGATATAGGTGCCGATAGGCATTTCAGATATACTTACCGATTGGCATTTTAAAAATAGGTGCCGATAGGCATTTCAGATGTAGTTTCCGATAGGCATTCCAAAAATTGGTGCCGATAGGCATTTCAGATATAGGTGCCGATAGGCATTTCAGATATAGTTGCCGATTGGCATTTAAAAAATAGGTGCCGATAGGCATTTCAGAGATAGAAGCCGATAGGTATTTCAAATATAGGTCTCGATAGGCATTTCAGATATAATTGCCGATAGGCACTTCAAATATAGGTGCTTATAGGCATTTCAGATGTAGTTTCCGATAGGCATTTCAAAAATAGGTGCCGATAGGCATTTCAGATATAGGTGCCGATAGGCATTTCAGATATAGTTGCCGATTGGCATTTTAAAAATATGTGCCGATAGGCATTTCAGATATATAAGCCGATAGGCATTTCAAATATAGGTGCCGATGAGCATTCCAGATATGGTTGCCGATAGGCATTTCAAATATAGGTGCTGATAGGCATTTCAGATGTAGTTTCCGATAGGCATTTCAAAAATTGGTGCCGATAGGCTTTTCAGATATAGGTGCCGATAGGCATTTCAGATATAGTTGCCGATTGGCATTATAAAAATAGGTGCCGAAAGGCATTTCAGATATAGGTGCCGATAGGCATTTCAGATATAGTTGCCGATTGGCATTTTAAAAATAGGTGCTGATAGGCAGTTCAGATATAGAAGCCGATAGGCATTTCAAATATAGGCGCCGATAGGCATTCCAGATATGGCTGCCGATAGGCATTTCAAATATAGGTGCTGATAGGCATTTCAGATGTAGTTTCCGATAGGCATTTCAAAAATAGGTGCCGAGAGGCATTTCAGATATAGGTGCCGATAGGCAATTCAGATATAGTTGCCGATTGGCATTTTAAAAATAGGTTCCGATAGGCATTTCAGATATAGGTGCCGATAGGCATTTCAGATATACTTACCGATTGGCATTTTAAAAATAGGTGCCGATAGGCATTTCAGATGTAGTTTCCGATAGGCATTCCAAAAATTGGTGCCGATAGGCATTTCAGATATAGGTGCCGATAGGCATTTCAGATATGGTTGCCGATTGGCATTTAAAAAATGGGTGCCGATAGGCATTTCAGAGATAGAAGCCGATAGGTATTTCAAATATAGGTCTCGATAGGCATTTCAGATATAATTGCCGATAGGCACTTCAAATATAGGTGCTTATAGGCATTTCAGATGTAGTTTCCGATAGGCATTTCAAAAATAGGTGCCGATAGGCATTTCAGATATAGGTGCCGATAGGCATTTCAGATATAGTTGCCGATTGGCATTTTAAAAATAGGTGCCGATAGGCATTTCAGATATATAAGCCGATAGGCATTTCAAATATAGGTGCCGATGAGCATTCCAGATATGGTTGCCGATAGGCATTTCAAATATAGGTGCTGATAGGCATTTCAGATGTAGTTTCCGATAGGCATTTCAAAAATTGGTGCCGATAGGCTTTTCAGATATAGGTGCCGATAGGCATTTCAGATATAGTTGCCGATTGGCATTATAAAAATAGGTGCCGAAAGGCATTTCAGATATAGAAGCCGATAGGGATTTTAAATATAGGTGTGGATAGGCATTTCAGATATGGTTGCCGATAAGCATTTCAAATATAGGTGCTGATAGGCATTTCAGATGTAGTTTCCGATAGGCATTTCAGAAATAGGTGCCGATAGGCATTTCAGATATAGTTGCCGATTGGCATTTTAAAAATAGGTGCCGATAGGCATTTCAGATATATAAGCCGATAGGCATTTCAAATATAGGTGCCGATGAGCATTCCAGATATGGTTGCCGATAGGCATTTCAAATATAGGTGCTGATAGGCATTTCAAAAATTGGTGTCGATAGGCATTTCAGATATAGAAGCCGATAGGCATTTCAAATATAGGTGCCGATAGGCATTCCAGATATGGTTGCCGATAGGCATTTCAAATATAGGTGCTGATAGGCATTCCGGATGTAGTTTCCGATAGGCATTTTAAAAAATGGTGCCGATAGGCATTTCAGATATAGGTGCCAATAGGCATTTCAGATATAGTTACCGATTGGCATTTAAAAAATAGGTACCGATAGGCATTTCAGATAGAGAAGCCGAGAGGTATTTCAAATATAGGTGTCGATAGGCATTTCAGATATGGTTGCCGATAAGCATTTCAAATATAGGTGCTGATAGGCATTTCAGATGTAGTTTCCGATAGGCATTTCAAAAATAGGTGCCGATAGGCATTTCAGATATAGGTGCCGATAGGCATTTCAGATATAGTTGCCGATTGGCATTTTGAAAATAGGTGCCGATAGGCATTTCAGATATAGAAGCCGATAGGCATTTCAAATATAGGTGCCGATAGGCATTCCAGATATGGTTGCCGATAGGCATTTCAAATATAGGTGCTGATAGGCATTTCAGATGGAGTTTCCGATAGGCATTTCAAAAGTTGGTGCCGATAGGCATTTCAGATATAGGTGCCGATAGGCATTTCAGATATAGTTGCCGATTGGCATTTTAAAAATAGGTGCCGATAGGCATTTTAGATATAGAAGCCGATAGGTATTTCAAATACAAGTGTGGATAGGCATTTCAGATATGGTTGCCGATAGGCATTTCAAATATAGGTGCTGATAGTCATTTCAGATGTTGTTTCCGATAGGCATTTCAAAAATAGGTTCCGATAGGCATTTCAATTATAGGTGTCGATAGGCATTTCAGATATACTTTCTGATTGGCATTTTAAAAATAGGTGCCGATAGGCATTTTAGATGTAGTTTCCGATAGGCATTTCAAAAATAGGTGCCTATAGGCATTTCAGATATAGGTGCCGATAGGCATATCAGATATAGTTGCCGATAGGCATTTAAAATATAGGTGCCGATAGGCATTTCAAATATAGGTGTCGATCGGCATTTCAGATATAAATGCCGTAGGGAATTTCAGATATAGGTGCCGATAGGCATTTCTGATGTGGTTGCCGATAGGCATTTCAAATATAAATGCTGATAGGCATTTCAGATGTAGTTTTCGATAGCCATTTCAAAAATAGGTGCCGATAGGCATTTGAGATATAGGTGCCGATAGGCACTTCAGATAAAGTTGCCGATTGGCATTTTAAAAATAGGTGCCGATAGGCATTTTAGATATAGAAGCCGATAGGCATTTCAATTATAGGTGCCGATAGGCATTCCAGATATGGTTGCCGATAGGCATTTCAAATATAAGTGCCGATAGGCATTCCAGATATAGGTGCCGATTGGCATTTTAGATATAGTTGCCGATTGGCATTTTAAAAATAGGTGCCGATAGGCATTTCAGATATAGAAGCCGATAGGGATTTCAAATATAGGTGTCGATAGCTATTTCAGATATGGTTGCCGATAAGCATTTTAAATAAAGGTGCTGATAGGCATTTCAGATGTAGTTTCCGATAGGCATATCAAAAATAGGTGCCGATAGGCATTTCAGATATAGGTGCCGATAGGCATTTTATATATAGTTGCCGATTGGCATTTTAAAATTAGGTGTCGATAGGCATTTCAGATAAAGAAGCCGATAGGCATTTCAAATATAGGTGCCGATAGGCATTCCAGATATGGTTGCCGATAGGCATTTCAAATATAGGTGCCGATAGGCATTCCAGATATGGTTGCCGAAAGGCATTTCAAATATAGGTGCTGATAGGCATTTCAGATGGAGTTTCCGATAGGCATTTCAAAAATAGGTGCCGATAGGCATTTCAGATATAGGTGCCGATAGGCATTTCAGATATAGTTGCCGATTGGCATTTTAAAAATAGGTGTCGAAAGGCATTTCAGATATAGAAGCCGATAGGCATTTCAAATATAGGTGCCGATAGGCATTCCAGATATGGTTGCCGATAGGCATTTCAAATATAGGTGCCGATAGGCATTCCAGATATGGTTGCCGATAGGCATTTCAAATATAGGTGCTGATAGGCATTTCAGATGGAGTTTCCGATAGGCATTTCAAAAATAGGTGCCGATAGGCATTTCAGATATAGGTGCCGATAGGCATTTCAGATATAGTTGCCGATTGGTATTTTAAAAATAGGTGCCGATAGGCATTTCAGATATAGAAGCCGATAGGCATTTCAAATAAAGGTGCCGATAGGCATTCCAGATATGGTTGCCGATAGGCTTTTCAAATATAAGTGCTGATAATCATTTCAGATGTAGTTTCCGATAGGCATTTCAAAAATAGGTACCGATAGGCATTTCAGTTATTGGTGCCGATAGGCATTTCAGATATAGTTGCCAATTGGCATTTTAAAAATAGGTGCCGATAGGCATTTCAGATATAGAAGCCGATAGGGATTTTTAAATATAGGTGTCGATAGGCATTTCAGATATGGTTGCCAATAGGCATTTCAAATATAGGTGCTGATAGGCATTTCAGATGTAGTTTCCGATAGGCATTTCAAAAATAGGTGCCGATAGGCATTTCAGATATAGGTACCGATTGGCATTTTAGACATAGTTGCCGATTGGCATTTTAAAAATAGGTGCCGATAGGCATTTCAGATAAATGAGCCGATAGGCATTTCAGATGTAGTTGCCGATTGGCATTTTAAAAATAGGTGCCGATAGGCATTTTAGATATAGAAGCCGATAGGTATTTCAAATATAGGTGTGGATAGGCATTTCAGATATGGTTGCCGATAGGCATTTCAAATATAGGTGCTGATAGTCATTTCAGATGTAGTTTCCGATAGGCATTTCAAAAATACGTTCCGATAGGCATTTTAGATATAGGCGCCGATAGGCATTTCAGATATACTTAAAGATTGGCATTTCAAAAATAGGTGCCGATAGGCATTTCAGATATAGGTGCCGATAGGCTTATCAGATATAGTTGCCGATAGGCATTTAAAATAAAAGTGCCGATAGGCATTTCAAATATAGGTGTCGACCGGCATTTCAGATATAAATGCCGAAAGGCATTTCAGATATAGGTGCCGATAGGCATTTCTGATGTGGTTGCCGATAGGCATTTCTGATGTGGTTGCCGATAGGCATTTCAAATATAGGTGCTGATAGGCATTTCAGATGTAGTTTTCGATAGGCATTTCAAAAATAGGTGCCGATAGGCATTTCAGATATAGGTGCCGATAGGCACTTCAGATATAAATGCCGATTGGCATTTTAAAAATAGGTGCCGATAGGCATTTCAGATATAGAAGCCGATAGGGATTTCAAATATAGGTGTCGATAGGCATTTCAGATATGGTTGCCGATAAGCATTTCAAATATAGGTGCTGATAGGCATTTCAGATGTAGTTTCCGATAGGCATTTCAAAAATTGATGCCGATAGGCATTTCGGATATAGGTGCCGATAGGCATTTCAGTTATAGTTGCCGATTGGCATTTTAAAAACAGGTGCCGATAGGCATTTCAGAAATAGAAGCCGATAGGTATTTCAAATATAGGTGTCGATAGGCATTTCAGATATGGTTGCCGATAGGCATTTCAAATATAGGAGCAGATAGGCATTCCAGATGTAGTTTCCGAAAGGCATTTCAAAAATATATGCCGACAGGCATTTCAGATATAGGTGCCGATAGGCATTTCAGATATAGTTGCCGATTGGTATTTTAAAAATAGGTGCCGATAGGCATTTCAGATATAGAAGCCGATAGGCATTTCAAATATAGGTGCCGATAGGCATTCCAGATATGGTTGCCGATAGGATTTCAAATATAAGTGCTGATAATCATTTCAGATGTAGTTTCTGATAGGCATTTTAAAAATAGGTACCGAAAGGCATTTCAGATATAGGTGCCGATAGGCATTTCAGATATAGTTGTTAATTGGCATTTTAAAAATAGGTGTCGATAGGCATTTCAGATATAGAACCCGATAGGCATTTCAAATATAGGTGCCGATAGGCATTCCAGATATGGTTGCCGATAGGCATTTCAAATATAGGTGCTGATAGGCATTTCAGATGGAGTTACCGATAGGCATTTCAAAAGTTGGTGCCGATAGGCATTTCAGATATAGGTGCCGATAGGCATTTCAGATATAGTTGCCGATTGGCATTTTAAAAATAGGTGCCGATAGGCATTTTAGATATAGAAGCCGATAGGTATTTCAAATACAGGTGTGGATAGGCATTTCAGATATGGTTGCCGATAGGCATTTCAAATATAGGTGCTGATAGTCATTTCAGATGTTGTTTCCGATAGGCATTTCAAAAATAGGTTCCGATAGGCATTTCAATTATAGGTGCCTATAGGCTTTTCAGATATACTTTCCGATTGGCATTTTAAAAATAGGTGCCGATAGGCATTTTAGATGTAGATTCCGATAGGCAATTCAAAAATAGGTGCCGATAGGTGCCGATAGGCATATCAGATATAGTTGCCGATAGGCATTTAAAATAAAGGTGCCGATAGGCATTTCAAATATAGGTGTCGATCGGCATTTCAGATATAAATGCCGTAGGGCATTTCAGATATAGGTGCCGATAGGCATTTCTGATGTGGTTGCCGATAGGCATTTCAAATATAAATGCTGATAGGCGTTTCAGATGTAGTTTTCGATAGGCATTTCAAAAATAGGTGCCGATAAGCATTTGAGATATAGGTGCCGATAGGCACTTCAGATATAGTTGCCGTTTGGCATTTTAAAAATAGGTGCCGATAGGCATTTTAGATATAGAAGCCGATAGGCATTTCAAATATAGGCGCCGATAGGCATTCCAGATATGGTTGCCGATAGGCATTTCAAATATAAGTGCTGATAATCATTTCAGATGTAGTTTCCGATAGGCATTTCAAAAATAGGTACCGATAGGCATTTCAGATATAGGTGATGATAGGCATTTCAGATATAGTTGCCAATTGGCATTTTAAAAATAGGTGTCGATAGGCATTTCAGATATAGGTGCCGATAGGCATTTCAGATATAGTTGCCAATTGGCATTTTAAAAATAGGTGTCGATAGGCATTTCAGATATAGGTGCCGATTGGCATTTCAGATATAGTTGCCGATTGGCATTTTAAAAATAGGTGCCGATAGGCATTTCAGATATATAAGCCAATAGGCATTTCAGATGTAGTGTCCGATTGGCATTTTAAAAATAGGTGCCGATAGGCATTTTAGATATAGAAGCCGATAGGTATTTCAAATATAGGTGTGGATAGGCATTTCAGATATGGTTGCCGATAGGCATTTCAAATATAGGTGCTGATAGTCATTTCAGATGTAGTTTCCGATAGGCATTTCAAAAATAGGTTCCAATAGGCATTTTAGATATAGGTGCCGATAGGCATTTCAGATATACTTACCGATTAGCATTTTAAAAATAGGTGCCGATAGGCATTTTAGATATAAAAGCCGATAGGTATTTCAAATATAGGTGTGGATAGGCATTTCAGATATGGTTGCCGATGGGCATTTCAAATATAGGTGCTGATAGTCATTTCAGATGTAGTTTCCGATAGGCATTTCAAAAATAGGTTCCGATAGGCATTTCTGATGTGGTTGCCGATAGGCATTTAAAATATAGGTGCTGATAGGCATTTCAGATGTAGTTTCCGATAGGCATTTCAAAAATAGGTGCCGATAGGCATTTCAGATATAGGTGCCGATAGGCATTTCAGATATAGAAGCCGATAGGGATTTCAAATATAGGTGTCGATAGGCATTTCAGATATGGTTGCCGATAAGCATTTTAAATATAGGTGCTGATAGGCATTTCAGATGTAGTTTCCGATAGGCATTTCAAAAATAGGTGCCGATAGGCATTTCAAAAATAGGTGCCAATAGGCATTTCAGTTATAGTTGCCGATTGGCATTTTAAAAATAGGTGCCGATAGGCATTTTAGATATAGAAGCCGATAGGCATTTCAAATATAGGTGCCGATAGGCATTCCAGATATGGTTGCCGATAGGCATTTCAAATATAGGTGCTGATAGGCATTTCAGATGTAGTTTCAGAAAGGCATTTCAAAAATATATGCCGACAGGCATTTCAGATATAGTTGCCGATTGGTATTTTAAAAATAGGTGCCGATAGGCATTTCAGATGTAGAAGCCGATAGGCATTTCAAATATAGTTTCCGATAAGCATTCTAGATATGGTTGCCGATAGGCATATCAAATATAAGCGCTGATAATCATTTCAGATGTAGTTTCCGATAGGCATTTCAAAAATAGGTACCGATAGGCATTTCAGATATAGGTGCCGATAGGCATTTCAGATATAGTTGCCGATTGGCATTTTAAAAATAGGTGCCGATAGGCATTTCAGATATAGAAGCCGATAGGTATTTTAAATATAGGTGTGGATAGGCATTTCAGATATGGTTGCCGATAGGCATTTCAAATATAGGTGCTGATAGTCATTTCAGATGTAGTTTCCGATAGGCATTTCAAAAATAGGTTCCGATAGGCATTTCAGATATAGGTGCCGATAGGCATTTCAGATATACTTACCGATTGGCATTTTAAAAATAGGTGCCGATAGGCATTTTAGATGTAGTTTCCGATAGGCATTTCAAAAATAGGTGCCGATAGGCATTTCAGATATAGGTGCCGATAGGCATATCAGATATAGTTGCCGATAGGCATTTAAAATATATGTGCCGATAGGCATTTCAAATATAGGTGTCGCCCGGCATTTCAGATATAAATGCCGAAAGGCATTTTAGATATAGGTGCCGATAGGCATTTTTGATGAGGTTGCCGATAGGCATTTCAAATATAGGTGCTGATAGGCATTTCAGATGTAGTTTCCGATAGGCATTTCAAAAATAGGTGCCGATAGGCATTTCAGATATAGGTGCCGATAGGCATTTCAGATATAGTTGCCGATTGGCATTTCAAATATAGAAGCCGATATGCATTTCAAATATAGGTGCCGATAGGCATTCTAGAAATGGTTTCCGATAGGCATTTCAAATATAGGTGCTGATAGGCATTTCAGATGTAGTTTCCGATAGGCATTTCAAAAATTGGTGCCGATAGGCATTTCAGATATAGGTGCCGATAGGCATTTCAGATATACTTTCCGATTGGCATTTTAAAAATAGGTGCCGATAGGCATTTTAGATGTAGTTTCCGATAGGCATTTCAAAAATAGGTGCCGATAGGCATTTCAGATATAGGTGCCGATAGGCATATCAGATATAGTTGCCGATAGGCATTTAAAATATAGGTGCCGATAGGCATTTCTGATGTGGTTGCCGATAGGCATTTCAAATGTAAATGCTAATAGGCATTTCAGATGTAGTTTTCGATAGGCATTTCAAAAATAGGTGCCGATAGGCATTTGAGATATAGGTGCCGAAAGGCATTTCAGATATAGTTGCCGATTGGCATTTTAAAAATATGTTCCGATAGGCATTTCAGATATAGAAGCCGATAGGTATTTCAAATATAGGTGTCGATAGGCATTTCAGATATGACTGCCGATAGGCATTTCAAATATAGGTGCTGATAGGCATTTCAGATGTAGTTTCCGATAGGCATTTCAAAAATAGGTGCCGATAGGCATTTCAGATATAGGTGCCGATAGAAATTTCAGATATAGTTGCCGATTGGCATTTTAAAAATAGGTGCCGATAGGCATTTCAGATATATAAGCCGATAGGCATTTCAAATATAGGTGCCGATGAGCATTCCAGATATGGTTGCCGATAGGCATTTCAAATATAGGTGCTGACAGGCATTTTAGATGTAGTTTCCGATAGGCATTTCAAAAATTGGTGCTGATGGGCAATTCAGATATAGGTGCCGAAAGGCATTTCAGATATAGTTGCCGATTGGCATTTTAAAAATAGGTGCCGATAGGCATTTCAGATATAGAAGCCGATAGGGATTTTAAATATAGGTGTCGATAGGCATTTCAGATATGGTTGCCGATAAGCATTTCAAATATAGGTGCTGATAGGCATTTCAGATGTAGTTTCCGATAGGCATTTCAAAAATTGATGCCGATAGGCATTTCGGATATAGGTGCCGATAGGCATTTCAGATATAGTTGCCGATTGGCATTTTAAAAACAGGTGCCGATAGGCATTTCAGATATAGAAGCCGATAGGTATTTCAAATATAGGTGTCGATAGGCATTTCAGATATGGTTGCCGATAGGCATTTCAAATATAGGAGCAGATAGGCATTTCAGATGTAGTTTCCGAAAGGCATTTCAAAAATATATGCCGATAGGCATTTCAGATATAGGTGCCGATAGGCATTTCAGATATAGTTGCCGATTGGTATTTTAAAAATAGGTGCCGATAGGCATTTTAGATATAGAAGCCGATAGGCATTTCAAATATAGGTGCCGATAGGCATTCCAGATATGGTTGCCGATAGGATTTCAAATATAAGTGCTGATAATCAGTTTAGATGTAGTTTCCGATAGGCATTTCAAAAATAGGTACCGATAGGCATTTCAGATATAGGTGCCGATAGGCATTTCATATATAGTTGCCAATTGGCATTTTAAAAATAGGTGTCGATAGGCATTTCAGATATAGAACCCGATAGGCATTTCAAATATAGGTGCCGATAGGCATTCCAAATATGGTTGCCGATAGGCATTTCAAATATAGGTGCTGATAGGCATTTCAGATGGAGTTTCCGATAGGCATTTCAAAAGTTGGTGCCGATAGGCATTTCAGATATAGGTGCCGATAGGCATTTCAGATATAGTTGCCGATTGGCTTTTTAAAAATAGGTGCCGATAGGCATTTTAGATATAGAAGCCGATAGGTATTTCAAATACAGGTGTGGATAGGCATTTCAGATATGGTTGCCGATAGGCATTTCAAATATAGGTGCTGATAGTCATTTCAGATGTGGTTTCCGATAGGCATTTCAAAAATAGGTTCCGATAGGCATTTCAATTATAGGTGCCGATAGGCATTTCAGATATTCTTTCCGAATAGCATTTTAAAAATAGGTGCCGATAGGCATTTTAGATGTAGTCTCTGATAGGCATTTCAAAAATAGGTGCCGATAGGCATTTTAGATATAAGTGCCGATAGGCATATCAGATATAGTTGCCGATAGGCATTTAAAATATAGGTGCCGATAGGCATTTCAAATATAGGTGTCGATCGGCATTTCAGATATAAATGCCGTAGGGCATTTCAGATATAGGTGCCGATAGGCATTTCTGATGTGGTTGCCGATAGGCATTTCAAATATAAATGCTGATAGGCATTTCAGATGTAGTTTTCGATAGGCATTTCAAAAATAGGTGCCGATAGGCATTTGAGATATAGGTGCCGATAGGCACTTCAGATATAGTTGCCGATTGGCATTTTTAAAATAGGTGCCGATAGGCATTTTAGATATAGAAGCCGATAGGCATTTCAAATATAGGAGCCGATAGGCATTCCAGATATGGTTGCCGATAGGCATTTCAAATATAAGTGCTGATAATCATTTCAGATGTAGTTTCCGATAGGCATTTCAAAAATAGGTACCGATAGGCATTTCAGATATAGGTGCCGATAGGCATTTCAGATATAGTTGCCAATTGGCATTTTAAAAATAGGTGTCGATAGGCATTTCAGATATAGGTGCCGATAGGCATTTCAGATATAGTTGCCAATTGGCATTTTAAAAATAGGTGTCGATAGGCATTTCAGATATAGGTGCCGATTGGCATTTTAGATATAGTTGCCGATTGGCATTTTAAAAATAGGTGCCGATAAGCATTTCAGATATATAATAATAATAATAATAATGCGTTTAACGTCCGTTTCTCGACTTTATGTCATAACAGACGCCATTCGCACCATTACTATTTTTCATTTTACCACTTCCCGTTTTTTTCTACATTTCTTAAACTTCAACTTATATAATAGCAACGGGCGAATGAAGGAATTACAGGAAATTAGGATAAGGTAGCTAATTTTTGAACTAGGAGTTTGATAGGTAATCGGCCATGGCCTCAAATAAGGAACCACCTCGATATTTATCTGGACTTAATTGAGGGAAACCATGGAAAACCTCAATCAAGATGGCCGGTACAGGAATTACCGTTTCTCGGCGAAAGGCAGTAGGAAAAAGTCCCAGCCACATCTGCCCCCGCCGGGAATCGAACCCGGACGTCCCGAATGCGAGTCTAGTGCTGTACCACTACTCTACCCAGCTCGATATTTCAGATATATAAGCCGATAGGCATTTCAGATGTAGTTGCCGATTGGCATTTTAAAAATAGGTGCCGATAGGCATTTTAGATATAGAAGCCGATAGGTATTTCAAATATAGGTGTGGATAGGCATTTCAGATATGGTTGCCGATAGGCATTTCAAATATAGGTGCTGATAGTCATTTGAGATGTAGTTTCCGATAGGCATTTCAAAAATAGGTTCCGATTGGCATTTTAGATATAGGTGCCGATAGGCATTTCAGATATACTTACCGATTGGCATTTTAAAAATAGGTGCCGATAGGCATTTTAGATATAGAAGCCGATAGGTATTTCAAATATAGGTGTGGATAGGCATTTCAGATATGGTTGCAGATAGGCATTTCAAATATAGGTGCTGATAGTCATTTCAGATGTAGTTTCCGATAGGCATTTCAAAAATAGGTTCCGATAAGCATTTTAGATATAGGTGCCGATAGGCTTTTCAGATATACTTAAAGATTGGCATTTCAAAAATTGGTGCCGATAGGCATTTCAGATATAGGTGCCGATAGGCTTATCAGATATAGTTGCCGATAGGCATTTAAAATAAAAGTGCCGATTGGCATTTCAAATATAGGTGTCGATCGGCATTTCAGATATAAATGCCGAAAGGCATTTCAGATATAGGTGCCGATAGGCATTTCTGATGTGGTTGCCGATAGGCATTTCAAATATAGGTGCTGATAGGCATTTCGGATGTAGTTTCTGATAGACATTTCAAAAATAGGTGCCGATAGGCATTTCAGATATAGAAGCCGATAGGGATTTCAAATATAGGTGTCGATAGGCATTTCAGATATGGTTACCGATAAGCATTTCAAATATAGGTGCTGATAGGCATTTCAGATGGAGTTTCCGATAGGCATTTCAAAAATAGGTACCGATAGGCATTTCAGATATAGGTGCCGATAGGCATTTCAGATATAGTTGCCGATTGGCATTTTAAAAATAGGTGCCGATAGGCATTTCAGATATAGAAGCCGATAGGTATTTCAAATATAGATGGGGATAGGCATTTCAGATATGGTTGCCGATAGGCATTTCAAATATAGGTGCTGATAGTCATTTCAGATGTAATTTCCGATAGGCATTTCAAAAATAGGTTCCGATAGGCATTTCAGATATAGGTGCCGACAGGCATTTCTGTTATACTTACCGATTGGCATTTTAAAAATAGGTGCCGATAGGCATTTTAGATGTAGTTTCCGATAGGCATTTCAAAAATAGGTGCCGATAGGCATTTCAGATATAGGTGCCGATAGGCATATCAGATATAGTTGCCGATAGGCATTCAAAATATATGTGCCGATAGGCATTTCAAATATAGGTGTCGACCGGCATTTCAGATATAAATGCCGAAAGGCATTTCAGATATAGGTGCCGATAGGCATTTCTGATGTGGTTGCCGATAGGCATTTCAAATATAGGTGCTGATAGGCATTTCAAATATAGGTGCTGATAGGCATTTCAGATGTAGTTTTCGATAGGCATTTCAAAAATAGGTGCCGATAGGCATTTCAGATATAAGTGCCGATAGGCATTTCAGATATAGTTGCCGATTGGCATTTTAAAAATAGGTGCCGATAGGCATTTCAGATATAGAAGCCGATAGGTATTTCAAATATAGGTGCTGATAGGCATTTCAGATGTAGTTTCCGATGGGCATTTCAAAAATAGGTGCCGATAGGCATTTCAGATATAGGTGCCGATAGGCATTTCAGATATAGTTGCCGATTGGCATTTCAGATATAGAAGCCGATAGGCATTTCAAATATAGGTGCCGATAGGCATTCCAGATATGGTTGCCGATAGGCATTTCAAATATAGGTGCTGATAGGCATTTTAGATGTAGTTTCCGATAGGCATTTCAAAAATTGGTGCCGATAGGCATTTCAGATATAGGTGCCGATAGGCATTTCAGATATAGTTGCCGATTGGCATTTTAAAAATAGGTGCCGATAGGCATTTCAGATATAGAAGCCGATAGGTATTTCAAATATAGGTGTCGATAGGCATTTCAGATATGACTGCTGATAGGCATTTCAAATATAGGTGCTAATAGGCATTTTAGATGTAGTTTCCGAGAGGCATTTCAAAAATAGGTGCCGATAGGCATTTCAGATATAGGTGCCGATAGGCATTTCAGATATAGTTGCCGATTGGCATTTTAAAAATAGGTGCCGATAGGCATTTCAGATATATAAGCCGATAGGCATTTCAAATATAGGTGCCGATGAGCATTCCAGATATGGTTGCCGATAGGCATTTCAAATATAGGTGCTGACAGACATTTCAGACGTAGTTTCCGATAGGCATTTCAAAAATTGGTGCCGATGGGCAATTCAGATATAGGTGCCGAAAGGCATTTCAGATATAGTTGCCGATTGGCATTTTTAAAATAGGTGCCGATAGGCATTTCAGATATAGAAGCCGATAGGGATTTTAAATATAGGTGTCGATAGGCATTTCAGATATGGTTGCCGATTGGCATTTTAAAAACAGGTGCCGATAGGCATTTCAGATATAGTTGCCGATTGGCATTTTAAAAATAGGTGCCGATAGGCATTTCAGATATATAAGCCGATGAGCATTTCAAATATAGGTGCCGATGAGCATTCCAGATATGGTTGCCGATAGGCATTTCAAATATAGGTGCTGATAGGCATTTCAGATGTAGTTTCCGATAGGCATTTCAAAAATAGGTTCCGATAGGCATTTCAATTATAGGTGCCGATAGGCATTTCAGATATACTTTCCGATTGGCATTATAAAAATAGGTGCCGATAGGCATTTTAGATGTAGTTTCCGATAGGCATTTCAAAAATAGGTGCCGATAGGCATTTCAGATATAGGTGCCGATAGGCATATCAGATATAGTTGCCGATAGGCATTTAAAATATAGGTGCCGATAGGCATTTCAAATATAGCTGTCGATCGGCATTTCAGATATAAATGCCGTAGGGCATTACAGATACAGGTGCCGATAGGCATTTCTGATGTGGTTGCCGATAGGCATTTCAAATATAAATGCTGATAGGCATTTCAGATGTAGTTTTCGATAGGCATTTCAAAAATAGGTGCCGATAGGCATTTGAGATATAGATGCCGATAGGCACTTCAGATATAGTTGCCGATAGGCATTTCAGATATAGTTGCCGATTGGCATTTTAAAAATAGGTGCCGATAGGCATTTCAGATATAGAAGCCGATAGGTATTTCAAATATAGGTGTCGATAGGCATTTCAGATATGATTGCCGATAGGCATTTCAGATATAGTTGCCAATTGGCATTTAAAAAATAGGTGTCGATAGGCATTTCAGATATAGGTGCCGATTGGCATTTCAGATATAGTTGCCGATTGGCATTTTAAAAATAGGTGCCGATAGGCATTTCAGATATATAAGCCGATAGGCATTTCAGATGTAGTTGCCGATTGGCATTTTAAAAATAGGTGCCGATAGGCATTTTAGATATAGAAGCCGATAGGTATTTCAAATATAGGTGTGGATAGGCATTTCAGATATGGTTGCCGATAGGCATTTCAAATAAAGGTGCTGATAGTCATTTTAGATGTAGTTTCCGATAGGCATTTCAAAAATAGGTTCCGATAGGCATTTTAGAAATAGGTGCCGATAGGCATTTCAGATATACTTACCGATTGGCATTTTAAAAATTGGTGCCGATAGGCATTTTAGATATAGAAGCCGATAGGTATTTCAAATATAGGTGTGGATAGGCATTTCAGATATGGTTGCCGATAGGCATTTCAAATATAGGTGCTGATAGTCATTTCAGATGTAGTTTCCGATAGGCATTTCAAAAATAGGTTCCGATAGGCATTTTAGATATAGGTGCCGATAGGCATTTCAGATATACTTAAAGATTGGCATTTCAAAAATAGGTGCCGATAGGCATTTCAGATATAGGTGCCGATAGGCTTATCAGATATAGTTGCCGATAGGCATTTAAAATAAAAGTGCCGATAGGCATTTCAAATATAGGTGTCGATCGGCATTTCAGATATAAAAGCCGAAAGGCATTTCAGATATAGGTGCCGATAGGCATTTCTGATGTGGTTGCCGATAGGCATTTCAAATATAGGTGCTGATAGGCATTTCAGATGTAGTTTTCGATAGGCATTTCAAAAATAGGTGCCGATAGGCATTTCAGATATAGGTGCTGAGAGGCACTTCAGATATAAATGCCGATTGGCATTTTAAAAATAGGTGCCGATAGGCATTTCAGATATAGAAGCCTATAGGCATTTCAAATATAGGCGCCGATAGGCATTCCAGATATGGTTGCCGACAGGCATTTCAAATATAGGTGCTGATAGGCATTTCAGATGTAGTTTCCGATAGGCATTTCAAAAATAGGTGCCGATAGGCATTTCAGATATAGGTGCCGATAGGCATTTCAGATATAGTTGCCGATTGGCATTTTAAAAATAGGTGCCGATAGGCATTTCAGATATAGAAGCCGATAGGGATTTCAAATATAGGTGTCGATAGGCATTTCAGATATGGTTGCCGATAAGCATTTCAAATATAGGTGCTGATAGGCATTTCAGATGTAGTTTCCGATAGGCATTTCAAAAATAGGTGCCGATAGGCATTTCAGATATAGGTGCCGATAGGCATTTCAGATATAGTTGCCGATTGGCATTTTAAAAATAGGTGCCGTTAGGCATTTCAGATATAGAAGCCGATAGGCATTTCAAATATAGGTGCCGATAGGCATTCCAGATATGGTTGCCGATAGGCATTTCAAATATAGGTGCTGATAGGCATTTTAGATGTAGTTTCTGATAGGCATTTCAAAAATTGATGCCGATAGGCATTTCGGATATAGGTGCCGATAGGCATTTCAGATATAGTTGCCGATTGGCATTTTAAAAACAGGTGCCGATAGGCATTTCAGATATAGAAGCCGATAGGTATTTCAAATATAGGTGTCGATAGGCATTTCAGATATGGTTGCCGATAGGCATTTCAAATATAGGAGCAGATAGGCATTTCAGATGTAGTTTCCGAAAGGCATTCAAAAAATATATGCCGATAGGCATTTCAGATATAGGTGCCGATAGGCATTTCAGATATAGTTGCCGATTGGTATTTTAAAAATAGGTGCCGATAGGCATTTCAGATATAGAAGCCGATAGGCATTTCAAATATAATTGCCGATAGGCATTCCAGATATGGTTGCCGATAGGCATATCAAATATAAGCGCTGATAATCATTTCAGATGTAGTTTCCGATAGGCATTTCAAAAATAAGTACCGATAGGCATTTCAGATATAGGTGCCGATAGGCATTTCAGATATAGTTGCCGAATGGCATTTTAAAAATAGGTGCCGATAGGCATTTCAGATATAGAAGCCGTAGGTATTTCAAATATAGGTGTGGATAGGCATTTCAGATATGGTTTCCGATAGGCATTTCAAAAATAGGTTCCGATAGGCATTTCAGATATAGGTGCCGATAGGCATTTCAGATATACTTACCGATTGGCATTTTAAAAATAGGTGCCGATAGGCATTTTAGATGTAGTTTCCGATAGGCATTTCAAAAATAGGTGCCGATAGGCATTTCAGATATAGGTGCCGATAGGCATATCAGATATAGTTGCCGATAGGCATTTAAAATATATGTGCCGATAGGGATTTCAAATATAGGTGTAGACCGGCATTTCAGATATAAATGCCGAAAGGCATATCAGATATAGGTGCCGATAGGCATTTCTGATGTGGTTGCCGATAGGCATTTCAAATATAGGTGCTGATAGGCATTTCAGATGTAGTTTTAGATAGGCATTTCAAAAATAGGTGCCGATAGGCATTTCAGATATAGGTGCCGATATGCACTTCAGATATAGTTGCCGATTGGCATTTGAAAAATTGGCGCCGATAGGTATTTCAGATATAGAAGCCGATAGGCATTTCAAATATAGGCGCCGATAGGCATTCCAGATATGGTTGCCGATAGGCATTTCAAATATAGGTGCTGATAGGCATTTCAGATGTAGTTTCCGATAGGCATTTCAAAAATAGGTGCCGATAGGCATTTCAGATATAGGTGCCGATAGGCATTTCAGATATAGTTGCCGATTGGCATTTTAAAAATAGGTGCCGATAGGCATTTCAGATATAGAAGCCGATAGGCATTTCAAATATAGGTGCCGATAGGCATTCCAGATATGGTTGCCGATAGGCATTTCAAATATAGGTGCTGATAGGCATTTCAGATGTAGTTTCCGATAGGCATTTCAAAAATTGGTGCCGATAGGCATTTCAGATATAGGTGCCGATAGGCATTTCAGATATAGTTGCCGATTGGCATTTTAAAAATAGGTGCCGATAGGCATTTCAGATATAGAAGCCGATAGGTATTTCAAATATAGGTGTCGATAGGCATTTCAGATATGATTGCCGATAGGCATTTCAAATATAGGTGCTGATAGGCATTTCAGATGTAGTTTCCGATAGGCATTTCAAAAATAGGTGCCGATAGGCATTTCAGATATAGGTGCCGATAGGCATTTCAGATATAGTTGCCGATTGGCATTTTAAAAATAGGTGCCGATAGGCATTTCAGATATAGAAGCCGATAGGGATTTTAAATATAGGTGTCGATAGGCATTTCAGATATGGTTGCCGATAAGCATTTCAAATATAGGTGCTGATAGGCATTTCAGATGTAGTTTCCGATAGGCATTTCAAAAATAGGTGTCGATAGGCATTTCAGATATAGGTGCCGATAGGCATTTCAGATATAGTTGCCGATTGGCATTTTAAAAATAGGTGCCGATAGGCATTTCAGATATAGAAGCCGATAGGCATTTCAAATATAGGTGCCGATAGGCATTACAGATATAGTTGCCGATTGGCATTTTAAAAATAGGTGTCGATAGGCATTTCAGATATAGGTGCCGATAGGCATTTCAGATATAGTTTCCGATAGGCATTACAAAAATTGGTGCCGATAGGCATTTCAGATAATGGTGCCGATAGGCATTTCAGATATAGTTGCCGATTGGCATTTTAAAAATAGGTGTCGATAGGCATTTCAGATATAAATGCCGAAAGGCATTTCAGTTATAGGTGCCGATAGGCATTCCAGATATGGTTGCCGATAGGCATTTCAAATATAGGTGCTGATAGGCATTTCAGATGTAGTTTCCGATAGGCATTTCAAAAATTGGTACCGATTGGCATTTCAGATATAGGTGCCGATAGGCATTTCAGATATAGTTGCCGATTGGCATTTTAAAAATAGGTGCCGATAGGCATTTCAGAGATAGAAGCCGATAAGTATTTCAAATATAGGTGTCGATAGGCCTTTCAGATATGGTTGCCGATAGGCATATCAAATATTGGTGCTGATAAGCTTTTCAGATGTAGTTTCCGATAGGCATTTCAAAAATAGGTGCCGATAGGCATTTCAGATATAGGTGCTGATAGGCATTACAGATATAGTTGCTGATTGGCATTTTAAAAATAGGTGCCGATAGGCATTTCAGAAATAGAAGCCGATAGGCATTTCAAATATAGGTGCCGATAGGCATTCCAGATATGGTTGCCGATAGGCATTTCAAATATAGGTGCTGATAGGCATTTCAGATGTAGTTTCCGATAGGCATTTCAAAAATAGGTGCCGATAGGCATTTCAGATATAGGTGCCGATAGGCATTTCAGATATAGTTGCCGACTGGCATTTTAAAAATAGGTGCCGATAGGCATTTCTGATGTGGTTGCCGATAGGCATATCAAATTTAGGTGCTGATAGGCATTTCAGATGTAGTTTTCGATAGGCATTTCAAAAATCGGTGATGATAGGCATTTCAGATATAGGTGCCGATAGGTACTTCAAATATAGTTGCCGATTGGCATTTTAAAAATAGGTGCCGATAGACATTTCAGATATAGAAGCCGATAGGCATTTCAAATATAGGTGCCGATAGGCATTCCAGATATGTTTGCCGATAGGCATTTTAAATATAGGTGCTGATAGGCATTTCAGATGTAGCTTCCGATAGGCATTTCAAAAATAGGTGCCGATAGGCATTTCAGATATAGGTGCCGATAGGCATTTCAGATATAGTTGCCGATTGGCATTTTAAAAATAGGTGCCGATAGGCATTTCATATATAGGTGCCGATAGGCATTTCAAATACAGGTGCCGATAGGCATTCCAGATATGGTTGCCGATAGGCATTTCGAATATAGGTGCTGATAGGCATTTCAGATGTAGTTTCCGATAGGCATTTCAAAAATAGGTGCCTATAGGCATTTCAGATATAGGTGCCGATAGGCATTCAGATATAGGTGCCGATAGGCATTCAGATATAGTTGCCGATTGGCATTTTAAAAATAGGTGCCGATAGGCATTTCATATATAGGTGCCGATAGGCATTTCAAATACAGGTGCCGATAGGCATTCCAGATATGGTTGCCGATAGGCATTTCGAATATAGGTGCTGATAGGCATTTCAGATGTAGTTTCCGATAGGCATTTCAAAAATTGGTGCCGATAGGCATTTCAGATATAGGTGCCGATAGGCATTTCAGATATAGTTGCCGATTGGCATTTTAAAAATAGGTGTCGATAGGCATTTCAGATATAAATGCCGAAAGGCATTTCAGATATAGGTGCCGATAGGCATTCCAGATATGGTTGCCGATAGGCATTTCAAATATAGGTGCTGATAGGCATTTCAGATGTAGTTTCTGATAGGCATAAAAAAATAGGTGCCGATAGGCATTTCAGATATAGGTGCCGATAGGCATTTCAGATATAGTTGCCGATTGGCATTTTAAAAATAGGTGTCGATAGGCATTTCAGATATAGAAGCCGATAGGCATTTCAAATATAGGTGCCGATATGCATTCCAGATATGGTTGCGATAGGAATTTCAAATATAGGTGCTGATAGGCATTTTAGATGTAGTTTCCGATAGGCATTTCAAAAATTGATGCCGATAGGCATTTCAGATATAGTTGCCGATTGGCATTTTAAAACTAGGTGCCGATAGGCATTTCAGATATAGAAGCCGTTTGGCATTTCAAATATAGGTGCCGATAGGCATTCCAGATATGGTTGCCGATAGGCATTTCAAATATAAGTGCTGATAGGCCTTTCAAATGTAGTTTCCGATAGGCATTTCAAAAATAGGTACCGATAGGCATTTCAGATTTAGGTGCCGATAGGCATTTCAGAAATAGTTGCCAATTGGCATTTTAAAAATAGGTATCGATAGGGATTTCAGATATAGAAGCCGATAGACGTTTCAAATATAGGTGCCGTTAGGCATTCCAGATATGGTTGCCGATAGGCATATCAAATATAGGTGCTGATAGGCATTTCAGATGTAGTTTCCGATAGGCATTTCAAAAATTGGTGCCGATAGGCATTTCAGATATAGGTGCCGATAGGCATTTCAGATATAGTTGCCGATTGGCATTTTAAAAATAGGTGCCGTTAGGCATTTCAGATATAGAAGCCGATAGGCATTTCAAATATAGGTGCCGATAGGCATTCCAGATATGGTTGCCGATAGGCATTTCAAATATAGGTGCTGATAGGCATTTTAGATGTAGTTTCTGATAGGCATTTCAAAAATTGATGCCGATAGGCATTTCGGATATAGGTGCCGATAGGCATTTCAGATATAGTTGCCGATTGGCATTTTAAAAACAGGTGCCGATAGGCATTTCAGATATAGAAGCCGATAGGTATTTCAAATATAGGTGTCGATAGGCATTTCAGATATGGTTGCCGATAGGCATTTCAAATATAGGAGCAGATAGGCATTTCAGATGTAGTTTCCGAAAGGCATTCAAAAAATATATGCCGATAGGCATTTCAGATATAGGTGCCGATAGGCATTTCAGATATAGTTGCCGATTGGTATTTTAAAAATAGGTGCCGATAGGCATTTCAGATATAGAAGCCGATAGGCATTTCAAATATAGTTGCCGATAGGCATTCCAGATATGGTTGCCGATAGGCATATCAAATATAAGCGCTGATAATCATTTCAGATGTAGTTTCCGATAGGCATTTCAAAAATAAGTACCGATAGGCATTTCAGATATAGGTGCCGATAGGCATTTCAGATATAGTTGCCGAATGGCATTTTAAAAATAGGTGCCGATAGGCATTTCAGATATAGAAGCCGTAGGTATTTCAAATATAGGTGTGGATAGGCATTTCAGATATGGTTTCCGATAGGCATTTCAAAAATAGGTTCCGATAGGCATTTCAGATATAGGTGCCGATAGGCATTTCAGATATACTTACCGATTGGCATTTTAAAAATAGGTGCCGATAGGCATTTTAGATGTAGTTTCCGATAGGCATTTCAAAAATAGGTGCCGATAGGCATTTCAGATATAGGTGCCGATAGGCATATCAGATATAGTTGCCGATAGGCATTTAAAATATATGTGCCGATAGGGATTTCAAATATAGGTGTAGACCGGCATTTCAGATATAAATGCCGAAAGGCATATCAGATATAGGTGCCGATAGGCATTTCTGATGTGGTTGCCGATAGGCATTTCAAATATAGGTGCTGATAAGCATTTCAGATGTAGTTTTAGATAGGCATTTCAAAAATAGGTGCCGATAGGCATTTCAGATATAGGTGCCGATATGCACTTCAGATATAGTTGCCGATTGGCATTTGAAAAATTGGCGCCGATAGGTATTTCAGATATAGAAGCCGATAGGCATTTCAAATATAGGCGCCGATAGGCATTCCAGATATGGTTGCCGATAGGCATTTCAAATATAGGTGCTGATAGGCATTTCAGATGTAGTTTCCGATAGGCATTTCAAAAATAGGTGCCGATAGGCATTTCAGATATAGGTGCCGATAGGCATTTCAGATATAGTTGCCGATTGGCATTTTAAAAATAGGTGCCGATAGGCATTTCAGATATAGAAGCCGATAGGCATTTCAAATATAGGTGCCGATAGGCATTCCAGATATGGTTGCCGATAGGCATTTCAAATATAGGTGCTGATAGGCATTTCAGATGTAGTTTCCGATAGGCATTTCAAAAATTGGTGCCGATAGGCATTTCAGATATAGGTGCCGATAGGCATTTCAGATATAGTTGCCGATTGGCATTTTAAAAATAGGTGCCGATAGGCATTTCAGATATAGAAGCCGATAGGTATTTCAAATATAGGTGTCGATAGGCATTTCAGATATGATTGCCGATAGGCATTTCAAATATAGGTGCTGATAGGCATTTCAGATGTAGTTTCCGATAGGCATTTCAAAAATAGGTGCCGATAGGCATTTCAGATATAGGTGCCGATAGGCATTTCAGATATAGTTGCCGATTGGCATTTTAAAAATAGGTGCCGATAGGCATTTCAGATATAGAAGCCGATAGGGATTTTAAATATAGGTGTCGATAGGCATTTCAGATATGGTTGCCGATAAGCATTTCAAATATAGGTGCTGATAGGCATTTCAGATGTAGTTTCCGATAGGCATTTCAAAAATAGGTGTCGATAGGCATTTCAGATATAGGTGCCGATAGGCATTTCAGATATAGTTTCCGATAGGCATTTCAAAAATTGGTGCCGATAGGCATTTCAGATAATGGTGCCGATAGGCATTTCAGATATAGTTGCCGATTGGCATTTTAAAAATAGGTGTCGATAGGCATTTCAGATATAAATGCCGAAAGGCATTTCAGTTATAGGTGCCGATAGGCATTCCAGATATGGTTGCCGATAGGCATTTCAAATATAGGTGCTGATAGGCATTTCAGATGTAGTTTCCGATAGGCATTTTAAAAATTGGTACCGATTGGCATTTCAGATATAGGTGCCGATAGGCATTTCAGATATAGTTGCCGATTGGCATTTTAAAAATAGGTGCCGATAGGCATTTCAGAGATAGAAGCCGATAAGTATTTCAAATATAGGTGTCGATAGGCCTTTCAGATATGGTTTCCGATAGGCATATCAAATATTGGTGCTGATAAGCTTTTCAGATGTAGTTTCCGATAGGCATTTCAAAAATAGGTGCCGATAGGCATTTCAGATATAGGTGCTGATAGGCATTACAGATATAGTTGCTGATTGGCATTTTAAAAATAGGTGCCGATAGGCATTTCAGATATAGAAGCCGATAGGCATTTCAAATATAGGTGCCGATAGGCATTCCAGATATGGTTGCCGATAGGCATTTCAAATATAGGTGCTGATAGGCATTTCAGATGTAGTTTCCGATAGGCATTTCAAAAATAGGTGCCGATAGGCATTTCAGATATAGGTGCCGATAGGCATTTCAGATATAGTTGCCGATTGGCATTTTAAAAATAGGTGCCGATAGGCATTTCTGATGTGGTTGCCGATAGGCATTTCAAATTTAGGTGCTGATAGGCATTTCAGATGTAGTTTTCGATAGGCATTTCAAAAATCGGTGATGATAGGCATTTCGGATATAGGTGCCGATAGGTACTTCAAATATAGTTGCCGATTGGCATTTTAAAAATAGGTGCCGATACACATTTCAGATATAGAAGCCGATAGGCATTTCAAATATAGGTGCCGATAGGCATTCCAGATATGTTTGCCGATAGGCATTTTAAATATAGGTGCTGATAGGCATTTCAGATGTAGCTTCCGATAGGCATTTCAAAAATAGGTGCCGATAGGCATTTCAGATGTAGGTGCCGATAGGCATTTCAGATATAGTTGCCGATTGGCATTTTAAAAATAGGTGCCGATAGGCATTTCATATATAGGTGCCGATAGGCATTTCAAATACAGGTGCCGATAGGCATTCCAGATATGGTTGCCGATAGGCATTTCGAATATAGGTGCTGATAGGCATTTCAGATGTAGTTTCCGATAGGCATTTCAAAAATAGGTGCCTATAGGCATTTCAGATATAGGTGCCGATAGGCATTCAGATATAGGTGCCGATAGGCATTCAGATATAGTTGCCGATTGGCATTTTAAAAATAGGTGCCGATAGGCATTTCATATATAGGTGCCGATAGGCATTTCAAATACAGGTGCCGATAGGCATTCCAGATATGGTTGCCGATAGGCATTTCGAATATAGGTGCTGATAGGCATTTCAGATGTAGTTTCCGATAGGCATTTCAAAAATTGGTGCCGATAGGCATTTCAGATATAGGTGCCGATAGGCATTTCAGATATAGTTGCCGATTGGCATTTTAAAAATAGGTGTCGATAGGCATTTCAGATATAAATGCCGAAAGGCATTTCAGATATAGGTGCCGATAGGCATTCCAGATATGGTTGCCGATAGGCATTTCAAATATAGTTGCTGATAGGCATTTCAGATGTAGTTTCTGATAGGCATAAAAAAATAGGTGCCGATAGGCATTTCAGATATAGGTGCCGATAGGCATTTCAGATATAGTTGCCGATTGGCATTTTAAAAATAGGTGTCGATAGGCATTTCAGATATAGAAGCCGATAGGCATTTCAAATATAGGTGCCGATATGCATTCCAGATATGGTTGCGATAGGAATTTCAAATATAGGTGCTGATAGGCATTTTAGATGTAGTTTCCGATAGGCATTTCAAAAATTGATGCCGATAGGCATTTCAGATATAGGTGCCGATAGGCATTTTAGATATAGTTGCCGATTGGCATTTTAAAAATAGGTGCCGATAGGCATTTCATATATAGGTGCCGATAGGCATTTCAAATACAGGTGCCGATAGGCATTCCAGATATGTTTGCCGATTGGCATTTCAAATTTAGGAGCAGATAGGCATTTCAGATGTAGTTTCCGAAAGGCATTTCAAAAATAGGTGCCGATAGACATTTCAGATATAGGTGCTGATAGGCATTTCAGATATAGTTGCCGATTGGCATTTTAAAACTAGGTGCCGATAGGCATTTCAGATATAGAAGCCGTTTGGCATTTCAAATATAGGTGCCGATAGGCATTCCAGATATGGTTGCCGATAGGCATTTCAAATATAAGTGCTGATAGGCCTTTCAAATGTAGTTTCCGATAGGCATTTCAAAAATAGGTACCGATAGGCATTTCAGATTTAGGTGCCGATAGGCATTTCAGAAATAGTTGCCAATTGGCATTTTAAAAATAGGTATCGATAGGGATTTCAGATATAGAAGCCGATAGACGTTTCAAATATAGGTGCCGTTAGGCATTCCAGATATGGTTGCCGATAGGCATATCAAATATAGGTGCTGATAGGCATTTCAGATGTAGTTTCCGATAGGCATTTCAAAAATTGGTGCCGATAGGCATTTCAGATATAGGTGCCGATAGGCATTTCAGATATAGTTGCCGATTGGCATTTTAAAAATAGGTGCCGTTAGGCATTTCAGATATAGAAGCCGATAGGCATTTCAAATATAGGTGCCGATAGGCATTCCAGATATGGTTGCCGATAGGCATTTCAAATATAGGTGCTGATAGGCATTTTAGATGTAGTTTCTGATAGGCATTTCAAAAATTGATGCCGATAGGCATTTCGGATATAGGTGCCGATAGGCATTTCAGATATAGTTGCCGATTGGCATTTTAAAAACAGGTGCCGATAGGCATTTCAGATATAGAAGCCGATAGGTATTTCAAATATAGGTGTCGATAGGCATTTCAGATATGGTTGCCGATAGGCATTTCAAATATAGGAGCAGATAGGCATTTCAGATGTAGTTTCCGAAAGGCATTCAAAAAATATATGCCGATAGGCATTTCAGATATAGGTGCCGATAGGCATTTCAGATATAGTTGCCGATTGGTATTTTAAAAATAGGTGCCGATAGGCATTTCAGATATAGAAGCCGATAGGCATTTCAAATATAGTTGCCGATAGGCATTCCAGATATGGTTGCCGATAGGCATATCAAATATAAGCGCTGATAATCATTTCAGATGTAGTTTCCGATAGGCATTTCAAAAATAAGTACCGATAGGCATTTCAGATATAGGTGCCGATAGGCATTTCAGATATAGTTGCCGAATGGCATTTTAAAAATAGGTGCCGATAGGCATTTCAGATATAGAAGCCGTAGGTATTTCAAATATAGGTGTGGATAGGCATTTCAGATATGGTTTCCGATAGGCATTTTAAAAATAGGTTCCGATAGGCATTTCAGATATAGGTGCCGATAGGCATTTCAGATATACTTACCGATTGGCATTTTAAAAATAGGTGCCGATAGGCATTTTAGATGTAGTTTCCGATAGGCATTTCAAAAATAGGTGCCGATAGGCATTTCAGATATAGGTGCCGATAGGCATATCAGATATAGTTGCCGATAGGCATTTAAAATATATGTGCCGATAGGGATTTCAAATATAGGTGTAGACCGGCATTTCAGATATAAATGCCGAAAGGCATATCAGATATAGGTGCCGATAGGCATTTCTGATGTGGTTGCCGATAGGCATTTCAAATATAGGTGCTGATAGGCATTTCAGATGTAGTTTTAGATAGGCATTTCAAAAATAGGAGCCGATAGGCATTCAGATATAGGTGCCGATATGCACTTCAGATATAGTTGCCGATTGGCATTTGAAAAATTGGCGCCGATAGGTATTTCAGATATAGAAGCCGATAGGCATTTCAAATATAGGCGCCGATAGGCATTCCAGATATGGTTGCCGATAGGCATTTCAAATATAGGTGCTGATAGGCATTTCAGATGTAGTTTCCGATAGGCATTTCAAAAATAGGTGCCGATAGGCATTTCAGATATAGGTGCCGATAGGCATTTCAGATATAGTTGCCGATTGGCATTTTAAAAATAGGTGCCGATAGGCATTTCAGATATAGAAGCCGATAGGCATTTCAAATATAGGTGCCGATAGGCATTCCAGATATGGTTGCCGATAGGCATTTCAAATATAGGTGCTGATAGGCATTTCAGATGTAGTTTCCGATAGGCATATCAAAAATTGGTGCCGATAGGCATTTCAGATATAGGTGCCGATAGGCATTTCAGATATAGTTGCCGATTAGCATTTTAAAAATAGGTGCCGATAGGCATTTCAGATATAGAAGCCGATAGGTATTTCAAATATAGGTGTCGATAGGCATTTCAGATATGATTGCGATAGGCATTTCAAATATAGGTGCTGATAGGCATTTCAGATGTAGTTTCCGATAGGCATTTCAAAAATAGGTGCCGATAGGCATTTCAGATATAGGTGCCGATAGGCATTTCAGATATAGTTGCCGATTGGCATTTTAAAAATAGGTGCCGATAGGCATTTCAGATATAGAAGCCGATAGGGATTTTAAATATAGGTGTCGATAGGCATTTCAGATATGGTTGCCGATAAGCATTTCAAATATAGGTGCTGATAGGCATTTCAGATGTAGTTTCCGATAGGCATTTCAAAAATAGGTGTCGATAGGCATTTCAGATATAGGTGCCGATAGGCATTTCAGATATAGTTGCCGATTGGCATTTTAAAAATAGGTGCCGATAGGCATTTCAGATATAGAAGCCGATAGGCATTTCAAATATAGGTGCCGATAGGCATTACAGATATAGTTGCCGATTGGCATTTTAAAAATAGGTGTCGATAGGCATTTCAGATATAGGTGCCGATAGGCATTTCAGATATAGTTTCCGATAGGCATTTCAAAAATTGGTGCCGATAGGCATTTCAGATAATGGTGCCGATAGGCATTTCAGATATAGTTGCCGATTGGCATTTTAAAAATAGGTGTCGATAGGCATTTCAGATATAAATGCCGAAAGGCATTTCAGTTATAGGTGCCGATAGGCATTCCAGATATGGTTGCCGATAGGCATTTCAAATATAGGTGCTGATAGGCATTTCAGATGTAGTTTCCGATAGGCATTTCAAAAATTGGTACCGATTGGCATTTCAGATATAGGTGCCGATAGGCATTTCAGATATAGTTGCCGATTGGCATTTTAAAAATAGGTGCCGATAGGCATTTCAGTGATAGAAGCCGATAAGTATTTCAAATATAGGTGTCGATAGGCCTTTCAGATATGGTTGCCGATAGGCATATCAAATATTGGTGCTGATAAGCTTTTCAGATGTAGTTTCCGATAGGCATTTCAAAAATAGGTGCCGATAGGCATTTCAGATATAGGTGCTGATAGGCATTACAGATATAGTTGCTTATTGGCATTTTAAAAATAGGTGCCGATAGGCATTTCAGATATAGAAGCCGATAGGCATTTCAAATATAGGTGCCGATAGGCATTCCAGATATGGTTGCCGATAGGCATTTCAAATATAGGTGCTGATAGGCATTTCAGATGTAGTTTCCGATAGGCATTTCAAAAATAGGTGCCGATAGGCATTTCAGATATAGGTGCCGATAGGCATTTCAGATATAGTTGCCGATTGGCATTTTAAAAATAGGTGCCGATAGGCATTTCTGATGTGGTTGCCGATAGGCATTTCAAATTTAGGTGCTGATAGGCATTTCAGATGTAGTTTTCGATAGGCATTTCAAAAATCGGTGATGATAGGCATTTCAGATATAGGTGCCGATAGGTACTTCAAATATAGTTGCCGATTGGCATTTTAAAAATAGGTGCCGATAGACATTTCAGATATAGAAGCCGATAGGCATTTCAAATATAGGTGCCGATAGGCATTCCAGATATGTTTGCCGATAGGCATTTTAAATATAGGTGCTGATAGGCATTTCAGATGTAGCTTCCGATAGGCATTTCAAAAATAGGTGCCGATAGGCATTTCAGATATAGGTGCCGATAGGCATTTCAGATATAGTTGCCGATTGGCATTTTAAAAATAGGTGCCGATAGGCATTTCATATATAGGTGCCGATAGGCATTTCAAATACAGGTGCCGATAGGCATTCCAGATATGGTTGCCGATAGGCATTTCGAATATAGGTGCTGATAGGCATTTCAGATGTAGTTTCCGATAGGCATTTCAAAAATAGGTGCCTATAGGCATTTCAGATATAGGTGCCGATAGGCATTCAGATATAGGTGCCGATAGGCATTCAGATATAGTTGCCGATTGGCATTTTAAAAATAGGTGCCGATAGGCATTTCATATATAGGTGCCGATAGGCATTTCAAATACAGGTGCCGATAGGCATTCCAGATATGGTTGCCGATAGGCATTTCGAATATAGGTGCTGATAGGCATTTCAGATGTAGTTTCCGATAGGCATTTCAAAAATTGGTGCCGATAGGCATTTCAGATATAGGTGCCGATAGGCATTTCAGATATAGTTGCCGATTGGCATTTTAAAAATAGGTGTCGATAGGCATTTCAGATATAAATGCCGAAAGGCATTTCAGATATAGGTGCCGATAGGCATTCCAGATATGGTTGCCGATAGGCATTTCAAATATAGGTGCTGATAGGCATTTCAGATGTAGTTTCTGATAGGCATAAAAAAATAGGTGCCGATAGGCATTTCAGATATAGGTGCCGATAGGCATTTCAGATATAGTTGCCGATTGGCATTTTAAAAATAGGTGTCGATAGGCATTTCAGATATAGAAGCCGATAGGCATTTCAAATATAGGTGCCGATATGCATTCCAGATATGGTTGCGATAGGAATTTCAAATATAGGTGCTGATAGGCATTTTAGATGTAGTTTCCGATAGGCATTTCAAAAATTGATGCCGATAGGCATTTCAGATATAGGTGCCGATAGGCATTTTAGATATAGTTGCCGATTGGCATTTTAAAAATAGGTGCCGATAGGCATTTCATATATAGGTGCCGATAGGCATTTCAAATACAGGTGCCGATAGGCATTCCAGATATGTTTGCCGATTGGCATTTCAAATTTAGGAGCAGATAGGCATTTCAGATGTAGTTTCCGAAAGGCATTTCAAAAATAGGTGCCGATAGACATTTCAGATATAGGTGCTGATAGGCATTTCAGATATAGTTGCCGATTGGCATTTTAAAACTAGGTGCCGATAGGCATTTCAGATATAGAAGCCGTTTGGCATTTCAAATATAGGTGCCGATAGGCATTCCAGATATGGTTGCCGATAGGCATTTCAAATATAAGTGCTGATAGGCCTTTCAAATGTAGTTTCCGATAGGCATTTCAAAAATAGGTACCGATAGGCATTTCAGATTTAGGTGCCGATAGGCATTTCAGAAATAGTTGCCAATTGGCATTTTAAAAATAGGTATCGATAGGGATTTCAGATATAGAAGCCGATAGACGTTTCAAATATAGGTGCCGTTAGGCATTCCAGATATGGTTGCCGATAGGCATATCAAATATAGGTGCTGATAGGCATTTCAGATGTAGTTTCCGATAGGCATTTCAAAAATTGGTGCCGATAGGCATTTCAGATATAGGTGCCGATAGGCATTTCAGATATAGTTGCCGATTGGCATTTTAAAAATAGGTGCCGATAGGCATTTCAGATATAGGTGCCGATAGGCATTTCAAATATAGGTGCCGATAGGCATTCCAGATATGGTTGCCGATAGGCATTTCAAATATAGGTGCTGATAGGCATTTCAGATATGGTTGCCGATAGGCATTTCAAATATTGGTGCTGATAAGCATTTCAGATGTAGTTTCCAATAGGCATTTCAAAAATAGGTGCCGATAGGCATTTCAGATATAGGTGCCGATAGGATTTACAGATATAGTTGCCGATTGGCATTTTAAAAATAGGTGTCGATAGGCATTTCAGATATAGGTGCCGACAGGCATTTCAGATATAGTTGCCGATTGGCATTCCAGATCTGGTTGCCGATAGGCATTTCAAATATAGGTGCTGATAGGCATTTCAGATATAGTTGCCGATTGGAATTTTTAAAATAGGTGCCGATAGGCATTTCAGATATAGGCGCCGATAGGCATTTCAAATATAGGTGCCGATAGGCATTTCAGATATAGTTGCCGATTGGCATTTTAAAAATAGGTGCCGATAGGCATTTCAGATATAGGCGCCGATAGGCATTTCAAATATAGGTGCCGATAGGCATTCCAGATATGGTTGCCGATAGGCATTTCAAATATAAGTGCTGATAGGCCTTTCAAATGTAGTTTCCGATAGGCATTTCAAAAATAGGTGCCGATAGGCATTACAGATATAGTTGCCGATTGGCATTTTCAAAATAGGTGTCGATAGGCATTTCAGATATAGGTGCCGACAGGCATTTCAGATATAGTTGCCGATTGGCATTCCAGATAGGGTTGCCGATAGGCATTTCAAATATAGGTGCTGATAGGCATTTCAGATGTAGTTTCCGATAGGCATTTCAAAAATAGGTGCCGATAGGCATTTCAGATATAGGTGCCGATAGGCATTTCAGATATAGTTGCCGATTGGCATTTCAAAACTAGGTGCCGATAGGCATTTCAGATATAGAAGCCGTTTGGCATTTCAAATATAGGTGCCGAAAGGCATTCCAGATATGGTTGCCGATAGGCATTTCAAATATAAGTGCTGATAGGCATTTAAAATGTAGTTTCCGAGAGGCATTTCAAAAATAGGTGCCAATAGGCATTTCAGATATAGGTGCCGATAGGCATTTCAGATATAGTTGTCGATTGGCATTTTAAAAATAGGTGCCGATAGGCATTTCAGATATAGAAGCCGATAGGGATTTCAAATATAGGTGTCGATAGGCATTTCAGATATGGTTGCCGATAGGCATTTCAAATATAGGTGCTGATAGTCATTTCAGATGTAGTTTCCGATAGGCATTTCAAAAATAGGTTCCGATAGGCATTTCAGATATAGGTGCCGATAGGCATTTCAGATATAGTTGCCGATTGGCATTTTAAAAATAGGTGCCGATAGGCATTTCAGATATAGAAGCCGATAGGCATTTCAAATATAGGTGCCGATAGGCATTTCAGATATAGAAGCCGATAGGTATTTCAAATATAGGTGTGGATAGGCATTTCAGATATGGTTGCCGATAGGCATTTCAAATATAGGTGCTGATAGTCATTTCAGATGTAGTTTCCGATAGGCATTTCAAATATAGGTGCTAATAGGCATTCCGGATGTAGTTTCCGATAGGCATTTCAAAAAATAATGCCGATAGGCATTTCAGATATAGGTGCCGATAAGCATTTCAGATATAGAAGCCGATAGGCATTTCAAATATAGGTGCCGATAGGCATTCCAGATATGGTTGCCGATAGGCATTTCAAATATAGGTGCTGATAGGCATTTCAGATGTAGTTTCCGATAGGCATTTCAAATATAGGTGCTGATAGGCATTTTAGATGTAGTTTCCGATAGGCATTTCAAAAATAATGCCGATAGGCATTTCGGATATAGGTGCCGATAGGCATTTCAGATATAGTTGCCGATTGGCATTTTAAAAACAGGTGCCGATAGGCATTTCAGATATAGAAGCCGATAGGTATTTCAAATATAGGTGCTGATAGGCATTTTAGATGTAGTTTCCGATAGGCATTTCAAAAATTAATGCCGATAGGCATTTCGGATATAGGTGCCGATAGGCATTTCAGATATGGTTGCCGATAGGCATTTCAAATATAGGAGCAGATAGGCATTTCAGATGTGGTTTCCGAAAGGCATTTCAAAAATATATGCCGATAGGCATTTTAGATATAGGTGCCGATAGGCATTTCAGATATAGTTGCCGATTGGTATTTTAAAAATAGGTGCCGATAGGCATTTCAGATATAGAAGACGATAGGCATTTCAAATATAGGTGCCGATAGACATTCCAGATATGGTTGTGATAGGCATTTCAAATATAAGTGCTGATAATCATTTCATATGTAGTTTCCGATAGGCATTTCAAAAATAGGTACCGATAGGCATTTCAGATATAGGTGCCGATAGGCATTTCAGATATAGTTGCCAATTAGCATTTTAAAAATAGGTGTCGATAGGCATTTCAGATATAGAACCCGACAGGCATTTCAAATGTAGGTGCTGATAGGCATTCCAGATATGGTTGCCGATAGGCATTTCAAATATAGGTGCTGATAGGCATTTCAGATGGAGTTACCGATAGGCATTTCAAAAGTTGGTGCCGACAGGCATTTCAGATATAGGTGCCGATAGGCATTTCAGATATAGTTGCCGATTGGCATTTTAAAAATAGGTGCCGATAGGCATTTTAGATATAGAAGCCGATAGGTATTTCAAATACAGGTGTGGATAGGCATTTCAGATATATCTGCCGATAGGCATTTCAAATATAGGTGCTGATAGTCATTTCAGATGTTGTTTCCGATAGGCATTTCAAAAATAGGTTCCGATAGGCATTTCAATTATAAGTGCCGATAGGCATTTCAGATATACTTTCCGATTGGCATTTTAAAATAGATGTCGATAGGCATTTCAGATATAGAAGCCGATAGGCATTTCAAATATAGGTGCCGATAGGCATTTTAGATATGGTTGCCGATAGGCATCTTAAATATAGGTGCTGATAGGCATTCCGGATGTAGTTTCCGATAGGCATTTCAAAAAATGGTGCCGATAGGCATTTCAGATATAGGTGCCGATAGGCATTTCAGATATAGTTGCCGATTGGCATTTTAAAAATAGGTGCCGATAGGCATTTCAGATATAGAAGCCGATAGGCATTTCAAATATAGGTGCCGATAGGCATTCCAGATATGGTTGCCGATAGGCATTTCAAATATTGGTGCTGATAGGCATTTCAGATGTAGTTTCCGATAGGCATTTCAAATATAGGAGCTGATAGGCATTCCGGATGTAGTTTCCGATAGGCATTTCAAAAAATGGTGCCGAAAGGCATTTTAGATATAGGTGCCGATAGGCATTTCAGATATAGTTACCGATGGGCATTTTAAAAATAGGTGCCGATAGGCATTTCAGATATAGAAGCCGATAGGCATTTCAAATATAGGTGCCGATAGGCATTCCAGATATGGTTGCCGATAGGCATTCCAAATATAGGTGCTGATAGGCATTTTAGATGTAGTTTCCGATAGGCATTTCAAAAATTAATGCCGATAGGCATTTCGGATATAGGTGCCGATAGGCATTTCAGATATAGTTGCCGATTGGCATTTTAAAAACAGGTGCCGATAGGCATTTCAGATATAGAAGCCGATAGGTATTTCAAATATAGGTGTCGATAGGCATTTCAGATATGGTTGCCGATAGGCATTTCAAATATAGGAGCAGATAGGCATTTCAGATGTGGTTTCCGAAAGGCATTTCAAAAATATATGCCGATAGGCATTGCGGATATAGGTGCCGATAGGCATTTCAGATATAGTTGCCGATTGGTATTTTAAAAATAGGTGCCGATAGGCATTTAAGATATAGAAGCCGATAGGCATTTCAAATATAGGTGCCGATAGGCATTCCAGATATGGTTGTGATAGGCATTTCAAATATAGTGCTGATAATCATTTCAGATGTGGTTTCCGATAGGCATTTCAAAAATAGGTAACGATAGGCATTTCAGATATAGGTGCCGATAGGCATTTCAGATATAGTTGCCAATTGGCATTTTAAAATAGGTGTCGATAGGCATTTCAGATATAGAACCCGATACGCATTTCAAATATAGGTGCTGATAGGCATTCCAGATATGGTAGCCGATAGGCATTTCAAATATAGGTGCTGATAGGCATTTCAGATGGAGTTTCCGAAAGGCATTTCAAAAGTTTGTGCCGACAGGCATTTCAGATATAGGTGCCGATAGGCATTTCAGATATAGTTGCCGATTGGCATTTTAAAAATAGGTGCCGATAGGCATTTTAGATATAGAAGCCGATAGGTATTTCAAATACAGGTGTGGATAGGCATTTCAGATATGGTTGCCGATAGGCATTTCAAATATAGGTGCTGATAGTCATTTCAGATGTTGTTTCCGATAGGCATTTCAAAAATAGGTTCCGAGAGGCATTTCAATTATAGGTGCCGATAGGCATTTCAGATATACTTTCCGATTGGCATTTTAAAAATAGGTGCCGATAGGCATTTTAGATGTAGTTTCCGATAGGCATTTCAAAAATAGGTGCCGATAGGCATTTCAGATATAGGTGCCGATAGGCATATCAGATATAGTTGCCGATAGGAATTTAAAATATAGGTGCCGATAGGCATTTTAAAAAAATGTGCCGATAGGCATTTCAGATATAGAAGCCGATAGGGATTTCAAATATAGGTGTCGATAGCTATTTCAGATATGGTTGCCGATAAGCATTTCAAATTTAGGTGCTGATAGGCATTTCAGATGTAGTTTCCGATAGGCATTTCAAAAATAGGTGCCGATAGGCATTTCAGATATAGGTGCCGATAGGCATTTCAGATATAGTTGCCGATTGGCATTTTAAAAATAGGTGTCGATAGGCATTTCAGATATAGAAGCCGATAGGCATTTCAAATATAGGTGCCGATAGGCATTCCAGATATGGTTGCCGATAGGCATTTCAAATATAAGTGCTGATAATCATTTCAGATGTAGTTTCCGATAGGCATTTCAAAAATAGGTACCGATAGGCATTTCAGATATAGGTGCCGATAGGCATTTCAGATATAGTTGCCAATTGGCATTTTAAAAATAGGTGTCGATAGGCATTTCAGATATAGGTGCCGATAGGCATTTCAGATATAGTTGCCAATTGGCATTTTAAAAATAGGTGTCGATAGGCATTTCAGATATAGGTGCCGATTGGCATTTCAGATATAGTTGCCGATTGGCATTTTAAAAATAGGTGCCGATAGGCATTTCAGATATAGAAGCCGATAGGGATTTCAAATATAGGTGTCGATAGGCATTTCAGATATGGTTGCCGATAGGCATTTCAAATATAGGTACTGATAGGCATTTCAGATGTAGTTTCCGATAGGCATTTCAAAAATAGGTGCCGATAGGCATTTCAGATATAGGTGCCGATTGGCATTTCAGATATAGTTGCCGATTGGCATTTTAAAAATAGGTGCCGATAGGCATTTCAGATATATAAGCCGATAGGCATTTCAGATGTAGTTGCCGATTGGCATTTTAAAAATAGTTGCCGATAGGCATTTTAGATATAGAAGCCGATAGGTATTTCAAATATAGGTGTGGATAGGCATTTCAGATATGGTTGCCGATAGGCATTTCAAATATAGGTGCTGATAGTCATTTCAGATGTAGTTTCCGATAGGCATTTCAAAAATAGGTTCCGATAGGCATTTTAGATATAGGTGCCGATAGGCATTTCAGATATACTTACCGATTGGCATTTCAAAAATAGGTGCCGATAGGCATTTTAGATATAGAAGCCGATAGGTATTTCAAATATAGGTGTGGATAGGCATTTCAGATATGGTTGCCGATAGGCATTTCAAATATAGGTGCTGATAATCATTTCAATGTAGTTTCCGATAGGCATTCCAAAAATAGGTTCCGATAAGCATTTTAGATATAGGTGCCGATAGGCATTTCAGATATACTTAAAGATTGGCATTTCAAAAATAGGTGCCGATAGGCATTTCAGATATAGGTGCCGATAGGCTTATCAGATATAGTTGCCGATAGGCATTTAAAATAAAAGTGCCGATAGGCATTTCAAATATAGGTGTCGATCAGCATTTCAGATATAAATGCCGAAAGGCATTTCAGATATAGGTGCCGATAGGCATTTCTGATGTGGTTGCCGATAGGCATTTCAAATATAGGTGCTGATAGGCATTTCAGATGTAGTTTTCGATAGGCATTTCAAAAATAGGTGCCGATAGGCATTTCAGATATAGGTTCCGATAGGCACTTCAGATATAAATGCCGATTGGCATTTTAAAAATAGGTGCCGATAGGCATTTCAGATATAGAAGCCGATAGGCATTTCAAATATAGGCGCCGATAGGCATTCCAGATATGGTTGCCGATAGGCATTTCAAATATAGGTGCTGATAGGCATTTCAGATGTAGTTTTCGATAGGCATTTCAAAAATAGGTGCCGATAGGCATTTCAGATATAGGTGCCGATAGGCATTTCAGATATAGTTTCCGATTGGCATTTTAAAAATAGGTGCCGATAGGCATTTCAGATATAGAAGCCGATAGGGATTTCAAATATAGGTGTCGATAGGCATTTCAGATATGGTTGCCGATAAGCATTTCAAATATAGGTGCTGATAGGCATTTCAGATGTAGTTTCCGATAGGCATTTCAAAAATAGGTGCCGATAGGCATTTCAGATATAAGTGCCGATAGGCATTTCAGATATAGTTGCCGATTGGCATTTTAAAAACAGGTGCCGATAGGCATTTCAGATATAGAAACCGATAGGTATTTCAAATATAGGTGTCGATAGGCATTTCAGATATGGTTGCCGATAAGCATTTCAAATATAGGTGCTGATAGGCATTCCGGATATAGTTTCCGATAGACATTTCAAAAAATGGTGCCAATAGGCATTTCAGATTTAGGTGCCGATAGGCATTTCAGATATAGTTACCGTTTGGCATTTTAAAAATAGGTGCCGATAGGCATTTCAGATATAGAAGCCGATAGGTATTTCAAATATAGGTGTCGATAGGCATTTCAGATATGGTTGCCGATAGGCATTTCAAATATAGGTGCTGATAGGCATTTCAGATGTAGTTTCCGATAGGCATTTCAAAAATAGGTGCCGATAGGCATTTCAGATATAGGTGCCGATAGGCATTTCAGATATAGTTGCCGATTGGCATTTTAAAAATAGGTGTCGATAGGCATTTCAGATATAAAAGCCGATAGGCATTTCAAATATAGGTGCCGATAGGCATTCCAGATATGGTTGCCGATAGGCATTTCAAATATAGGTGCTGATAGGCATTCCGGATGTAGTTTCCGATAGACATTTCAAAAAATGGTGCCAATAGGCATTTCAGATTTAGGTGCCGATAGGCATTTCAGATATAGTTACCGTTTGGCATTTTAAAAATAGGTGCCGATAGGCATTTCAGATATAGAAGCCGATAGGTATTTCAAATATAGGTGTCGATAGGCATTTCAGATATGGTTGCCGATAGGCATTTCAAATATAGGTGCTGATAGGCATTTCAGATGTAGTTTCCGATAGGCATTTTAAAAATATGTGCCGATAGGCATTTCAGATATAGGTGCCGATAGGCATTTCAGATATAGTTGCCGATTGGCATTTTAAAAATAGGTGCCGATAGGCATTTCAGATATAGAAGCCGATACGCATTTCAAATATAGGTGCGAATAGGCATTCCAGATATGGTTGCCGATAGGCATTTCAAATATAGGTGCTGATAGGCATTTTAGATGTAGTTTCCGATAGGTATTTCAAAAATTGATGCCGATAGGCATTTCGGATATAGGTGCCGATAGGCATTTAAGATATAGTTGCCGATTGGCATTTTAAAAACAGGTGCCGATAGGCATTTCAGATATAGAAGCCGATAGGTATTTCAAATATAGGTGTCGATAGGCATTTCAGATATGGTTGCCGATAGGCATTTCAAATATAGGTGCCGATAGGCATTTCAGATATACTTACCGAATGGCATTTTAAAAATAGGTGCCGATAGGCATTTTAGATGTAGTTTCCGATAGGCATTTCAAAAATAGGTGCCGATAGGCATTTCAGATATAGAAGCCGATAGGTATTTCAAATATAGGTGTCGATAGGCATTTCAGATATGGTTGCCGATAGGCATTTCAAATATAGGAGCAGATAGGCATTTCAGATGTAGTTTCCGAAAGGCATTTCAAAAATATATGCCGATAGGCATTTCAGATATAGGTGCCGATAGGCATTTCAGATATAGTTGCCGATTGGTATTTTAAAAATAGGTGCCGATAGGCATTTCAGATATAGAAGCCGATAGGCATTTCAAATATAGTTGCCGATAGGCATTCCAGATATGGTTGCCGATAGGCATATCAAATATAAGCGCTGATAATCATTTCAGATGTAGTTTCCGATAGGCATTTCAACAATAGGTACCGATAGGCATTTCAGATATAGGTGCCGATAGGCATTTCAGATATAGTTGTCGATTGGCATTTTAAAAATAGGTGCCGATAGGCATTTCAGATATAGAAGCCGATAGGTATTTCAAATATAGGTGTGGATAGGCATTTCAGATATGGTTGCCGATAAGCATTTCAAATATAGGTGCTGATAGTCATTTCAGATGTATTTTCCGATAGGCATTTCAAAAATATGTGCCGATAGGCATTTCAGATATAGGTGCCGATAGGCATTTCAGATATAGTTGCCGATTGGCATTTTAAAAATAGGTGCCGATAGGCATTTCAGATATAGAAGCCGATACGCATTTCAAATATAGGTGCGAATAGGCATTCCAGATATGGTTGCCGATAGGCATTTCAAATATAGGTGCTGATAGGCATTTTAGATGTAGTTTCCGATAGGTATTTCAAAAATTGATGCCGATAGGCATTTCGGATATAGGTGCCGATAGGCATTTCAGATATAGTTGCCGATTGGCATTTTAAAAACAGGTGCCGATAGGCATTTCAGATATAGAAGCCGATAGGTATTTCAAATATAGGTGTCGATAGGCATTTCAGATATGGTTGCCGATAGGCATTTCAAATATAGGTGCCGATAGGCATTTCAGATATACTTAACGAATGGCATTTTAAAAATAGGTGCCGATAGGCATTTTAGATGTAGTTTCCGATAGGCATTTCAAAAATAGGTGCCGATAGGCATTTCAGATATAGAAGCCGATAGGTATTCCAAATATAGGTGTCGATAGGCATTTCAGATATGGTTGCCGATAGGCATTTCAAATATAGGAGCAGATAGGCATTTCAGATGTAGTTTCCGAAAGGCATTTCAAAAATATATGCCGATAGGCATTTCAGATATAGGTGCCGATAGGCATTTCAGATATAGTTGCCGATTGGTATTTTAAAAATAGGTGCCGATAGGCATTTCAGATATAGAAGCCGATAGGCATTTCAAATATAGTTGCCGATAGGCATTCCAGATATGGTTGCCGATAGGCATATCAAATATAAGCGCTGATAATCATTTCAGATGTAGTTTCCGATAGGCATTTCAACAATAGGTACCGATAGGCATTTCAGATATAGGTGCCGATAGGCATTTCAGATATAGTTGTCGATTGGCATTTTAAAAATAGGTGCCGATAGGCATTTCAGATATAGAAGCCGATAGGTATTTCAAATATAGGTGTGGATAGGCATTTCAGATATGGTTGCCGATAAGCATTTCAAATATAGGTGCTGATAGTCATTTCAGATGTAGTTTCCGATAGGCATTTCAAAAATAGGTTCCGATAGGCATTTCAGATATAGGTGCCGATAGGCATTTCAGATATACTTACCGATTGACATTTTAAAAATAGGTGCCGATAGGCATTTTAGATGTAGTTTCCGATAGGCATTTCAAAAATAGGTGCCGATAGGCATTTCAGATATAGGTGCCGATAGGCATTTCTGATGTGGTTGCCGATAGGCATTTCAAATATAGGTGCTGATAGGCATTTAAGATGTAGTTTTCGATAGGCATTACAAAAATAGGTGCCGATAGGCATTTCAGATATAGGTGCCGACAGGCACTTCAGATATAGTTGCCGATTGGCATTTTAAAAATAGGCGCCGATAGGTATTTCAGATATAGAAGCCGATAGGCATTTCAAATATAGGCGCCGATAGGCATTCCAGATATGGTTGCCGATAGGCATTTCAAATATAGGTGCTGATAGGCATTTCAGATGTAGTTTCCGATAGGCATTTCAAAAATTGGTGCCGATAGGCATTTCAGATATAGGTGCCGATAGGCATTTCAGATATAGTTGCCGATTGGCATTTTAATAATAGGTGCCGATAGGCATTTCAGATATAGAAGCCGATAGGGATTTTAAATATAGGTGTCGATAGGCATTTCAGATATGTTTGCCGATAAGCATTTTAAATATAGGTGCTGATAGGCATTTCAGATGTAGTTTCCGATATGCATTTCAAAAATAGGTGCCGATAGGCATTTCAGATATAGGTGCCGATAGGCATTTCAGATATAGTTGCCGATTGGCATTTTAAAAATAGGTGCCGATAGGCATTTCAGATATATAAGCCGATAGGCATTTCAAATATAGGTGCCGATGAGCATACCAGATATGGTTGCCGATAGGCATTTCAAATATAGGTGCTGATAGGCATTTCAGATGTAGTTTCCGATAGGCATTTAAAAAATTGGTGTCGATAGGCATTTCAGATATAGAAGCCGATAGGCATTTCAAATATAGGTGCCGATAGGCATTCCAGATACGGTTGCCGATAGGCATTTCAAATATAGGTGCTGATAGGCATTCCGGATGTAGTTTCCGATAGGCATTTCAAAAAATGGTGCCGATAGGCATTTTAGATATAAGTGCCGATAGGCATTTCAGATATAGTTGCCGATTGACATTTTAAAAATAGGTGCCGATAGGCATTTCAGATATAGAAGCCGATAGGCATTTCAAATATAGGTGCCGATAGGCATTCCAGATATGGTTGCCGATAGGCATTTCAAATATAGGTGCTGATAGGCATTTCAGATGTAGTTTCCGATAGGCATTTCAAAAATAGGTACCGATAGGCATTTCAGATATAGGTGCCGATAGGCATTTAAGATATAGTTGCCAATTGGCATTTTAAAAATAAGTGTCGATAGGCATTTCAGATATAGGTGCCGATAGGCATTTCAGATATAGTTGCCAATTGGCATTTTAAAAATAGGTGTCGATAGGCATTTCAGTTATAGGTGCCGATTGGCATTTCAGATATAGTTGCCGATTGGCATTTTAAAAATAGGTGCCGATAGGCATTTCAGATATATAAGCCGATAGGCATTTCAGATGTAGTTGCCGATTGGCATTTTAAAAATAGGTGCCGATAGGCATTTTAGATATAGAAGCCGATAGGTATTTCAAATATAGGTGTGGATAGGCATTTCAGATATGGTTGCCGATAGGCATTTCAAATATAGGTGCTGATAGTCATTTCAGATGTAGTTTCCGATAGGCATTTCAAAAATAGGCTCCGATAGGCATTTTAGTTATAGGTGCCGATAGGCATTTCAAATATATGTGCTGATAGGCATTTCAGATGTAGTTTTCGATAGGCATTTTAAAAATAGGTGCCGATAGGCATTTCAGATATAGGTGCCGATAGGCACTTCAGATATAAATGCCGATTGGCATTTTAAAAATTGGTGCCGTTAGGCATTTCAGATATAGAAGCCGATAGGCATTTCAAATATAGGCGCCGATAGGCATTCCAGATATTGTTGCCGATAGGCATTTCAAATATAGGTGCTGATAGGCATTTCAGATGTAGTTTCCGATAGGCATTTCAAAAATAGGTGCCGATAGGCATTTCAGATATAGGTGACGATAGGCATTTCAGATATAGGTGACGATAGGCATTTCAGATATAGTTACCGATTGGCATTTTAAAAATAGATGCCGATAGGCATTTCAGATATAGAAGCCGATAGGGATTTCAAATATAGGTGTCGATAGGCATTTCAGATATGGTTGCCGATAAGCATTTCAAATATAGGTGCTGATAGGCATTTCAGATGTAGTTTCCGATAGGCATTTCAAAGATAGGTGCCGATAGGTATTTCAGATATAGGTGCCGATAGGCATTTCAGATATAGTTGCCGATTGGCATTTTAAAAATAGGTGCCAATAGGCATTTCAGATATAGAAGCCGATAGGCATTTCAAATATAGGTGCCGATAGGCATTCCAGATATGGTTGCCGATAGGCATTTCAAATATAGGTGCTGATAAGCATTTTAGATGTAGTTTCCGATAGGCATTTCAAAAATTGATGCCGATAGGCATTTCGGTTATAGGTGCCGATAGGCATTTCAGATATAGTTCCCGATTGGCATTTTAAAAACAGGTGCCGATAGGCATTTCAGATATAGAAGCCGATAGGTATTTCAAATATAGGTGTCGATAGGCATTTCAGATATGGTTGCCGATAGGCATTTCAAATATAGGAGCAGATAGGCATTTCAGATGTAGTTTCCGAAAGGCATTTCTAAAATATATGCCGATAGGCATTTCAGATATAGGTGCCGATAGGCATTTCAGATATAGTTGCCGATTGGTATTTTAAAAATAGGTGCCGATAGGCATTTCAGATATAGAAGCCGATAGGCATTTCAAATATAGTTGCCGATAGGCATTCCAGATATGGTTGCCGATAGGCATATCAAATATAAGCGCTGATAATCATTTTTAGATGTAGTTTCCGATAGGCATTTCAAAAATAGGTACCGATAGGCATTTCAGATATAGGTGCCGATAGGCATTTCAGATATAGTTGTCGATTGGCATTTTAAAAATAGGTGCCGATAGGCATTTCAGATATAGAAGCCGATAGGTATTTCAAATATAGGTGTGGATAGGCATTTCAGATATGGTTGCCGATAAGCATTTCAATATAGGTGCTGATAGTCATTTCAGATGTAGTTTCCGATAGGCATTTCAAAAATAGGTTCCGATAGGCATTTCAGATATAGGTGCCGATAGGCATTTCAGATATACTTACCGATTGACATTTTAAAAATAGGTGCCGATAGGCATTTTAGATGTAGTTTCCGATAGGCATTTCAAAAATAGGTGCCGATAGGCATTTCAGATATAGGTGCCGATAGGCATTTCTGATTGGTTGCCGATAGGCATTTCAAATATAGGTGCTGATAGGCATTTAAGATGTAGTTTTCGATAGGCATTACAAAAATAGGTGCCGATAGGCATTTCAGATATAGGTGCCGACAGCACTTCAGATATAGTTGCCGATTGGCATTTTAAAAATAGGCGCCGATAGGTATTTCAGATATAGAAGCCGATAGGCATTTCAAATATAGGCGCCGATAGGCATTCCAGATATGGTTGCCGATAGGCATTTCAAATATAGGTGCTGATGAGGCATTTCAGATGTAGTTTCCGATAGGCATTTCAAAAATTGGTGCCGATAGGCATTTCAGATATAGGTGCCGATAGGCATTTCAGATATAGTTGCCGATTGGCATTTTAATAATAGGTGCCGATAGGCATTTCAGATATAGAAGCCGATAGGGATTTTAAATATAGGTGTCGATAGGCATTTCAGATATGTTTGCCGATAAGCATTTTAAATATAGGTGCTGATAGGCATTTCAGATGTAGTTTCCGATATGCATTTCAAAAATAGGTGCCGATAGGCATTTCAGATATAGGTGCCGATAGGCATTTCAGATATAGTTGCCGATTGGCATTTTAAAAATAGGTGCCGATAGGCATTTCAGATATATAAGCCGATAGGCATTTCAAATATAGGTGCCGATGAGCATACCAGATATGGTTGCCGATAGGCATTTCAAATATAGGTGCTGATAGGCATTTCAGATGTAGTTTCCGATAGGCATTTAAAAAATTGGTGTCGATAGGCATTTCAGATATAGAAGCCGATAGGCATTTCAAATATAGGTGCCGATAGGCATTCCAGATACGGTTGCCGATAGGCATTTCAAATATAGGTGCTGATAGGCATTCCGGATGTAGTTTCCGATAGGCATTTCAAAAAATGGTGCCGATAGGCATTTTAGATATAAGTGCCGATAGGCATTTCAGATATAGTTGCCGATTGACATTTTAAAAATAGGTGCCGATAGGCATTTCAGATATAGAAGCCGATAGGCATTTCAAATATAGGTGCCGATAGGCATTCCAGATATGGTTGCCGATAGGCATTTCAAATATAGGTGCTGATAGGCATTTCAGATGTAGTTTCCGATAGGCATTTCAAAAATAGGTACCGATAGGCATTTCAGATATAGGTGCCGATAGGCATTTAAGATATAGTTGCCAATTGGCATTTTAAAAATAAGTGTCGATAGGCATTTCAGATATAGGTGCCGATAGGCATTTCAGATATAGTTGCCAATTGGCATTTTAAAATAGGTGTCGATAGGCATTTCAGTTATAGGTGCCGATTGGCATTTCAGATATAGTTGCCGATTGGCATTTTAAAAATAGGTGCCGATAGGCATTTCAGATATATAAGCCGATAGGCATTTCAGATGTAGTTGCCGATTGGCATTTTAAAAATAGGTGCCGATAGGCATTTTAGATATAGAAGCCGATAGGTATTTCAAATATAGGTGTGGATAGGCATTTCAGATATGGTTGCCGATAGGCATTTCAAATATAGGTGCTGATAGTCATTTCAGATGTAGTTTCCGATAGGCATTTCAAAAATAGGCTCCGATAGGCATTTTAGTTATAGGTGCCGATAGGCATTTCAAATATATGTGCTGATAGGCATTTCAGATGTAGTTTTCGATAGGCATTTTAAAAATAGGTGCCGATAGGCATTTCAGATATAGGTGCCGATAGGCACTTCAGATATAAATGCCGATTGGCATTTTAAAAATTGGTGCCGTTAGGCATTTCAGATATAGAAGCCGATAGGCATTTCAAATATAGGCGCCGATAGGCATTCCAGATATTGTTGCCGATAGGCATTTCAAATATAGGTGCTGATAGGCATTTCAGATGTAGTTTCCGATAGGCATTTCAAAAATAGGTGCCGATAGGCATTTCAGATATAGGTGACGATAGGCATTTCAGATATAGGTGACGATAGGCATTTCAGATATAGTTACCGATTGGCATTTTAAAAATAGATGCCGATAGGCATTTCAGATATAGAAGCCGATAGGGATTTCAAATATAGGTGTCGATAGGCATTTCAGATATGGTTGCCGATAAGCATTTCAAATATAGGTGCTGATAGGCATTTCAGATGTAGTTTCCGATAGGCATTTCAAAGATAGGTGCCGATAGGTATTTCAGATATAGGTGCCGATAGGCATTTCAGATATAGTTGCCGATTGGCATTTTAAAAATAGGTGCCAATAGGCATTTCAGATATAGAAGCCGATAGGCATTTCAAATATAGGTGCCGATAGGCATTCCAGATATGGTTGCCGATAGGCATTTCAAATATAGGTGCTGATAAGCATTTTAGATGTAGTTTCCGATAGGCATTTCAAAAATTGATGCCGATAGGCATTTCGGTTATAGGTGCCGATAGGCATTTCAGATATAGTTCCCGATTGGCATTTTAAAAACAGGTGCCGATAGGCATTTCAGATATAGAAGCCGATAGGTATTTCAAATATAGGTGTCGATAGGCATTTCAGATATGGTTGCCGATAGGCATTTCAAATATAGGAGCAGATAGGCATTTCAGATGTAGTTTCCGAAAGGCATTTCTAAAATATATGCCGATAGGCATTTCAGATATAGGTGCCGATAGACATTTCAGATATAGTTGCCGATTGGTATTTTAAAAATAGGTGCCGATAGGCATTTCAGATATAGAAGCCGATAGGCATTTCAAATATAGTTGCCGATAGGCATTCCAGATATGGTTGCCGATAGGCATATCAAATATAAGCGCTGATAATCATTTTTAGATGTAGTTTCCGATAGGCATTTCAAAAATAGGTACCGATAGGCATTTCAGATATAGGTGCCGATAGGCATTTCAGATATAGTTGCCGATTGGCATTTTAAAAATAGGTGCCGATAGGCATTTCAGATATAGAAGCCGATTGGCATTTTAAAAACAGGTGCCGATAGGCATTTCAGATATAGAAGCCGATAGGCATTTCAAATATAGGTGCCGATAGGCATTCCAGATATGGTTGCCGATAGGCATTTCAAATATAGGTGCTGATCAACATTTCAGATGTAGTTTCTGATAGGCATTTGAAAAATAGGTGCCAATAACATTTCAGATTTAGGTGCCGATAGGTATTTCAGATATAGTTGCCGATTGGTATTTTAAAAATAGGTGCCGATAGGCCTTTCAGATATAGAAGCCGATAGGCATTTCAAATATAGTTGCCGATAGGCATTCCAGATATGGTTGCCGATAGGCATATCAAATATAAGCGCTGATAATCATTTCAGATGTAGTTACCGATAGGCATTTCAAAAATAGGTACCGATAGGCATTTCAGATATAGGTGCCGATAGGTATTTCAGATATAGTTGCCGATTGGCATTTTAAAAATAGGTGCCGATAGGCATTTCAGATATAGAAGCCGATAGGTATTTCAAATATAGGTGTGGATAGGCATTTCAGATATGGTTGCCGATAGGCATTTCAAATATAGGTGCTGATAATCATTTCAGATGTAGTTTCCGATAGGCATTTAAAAAATAGGTTCCGATAGGCATTTCATATATAGGCGCCGATAGGCATTTCAGATATACTTACCGATTGGCATTTTAAAAATAGGTGCCGATAGGCATTTTAGATGTAGTTTCCGATAGGCATTTCAAAAATAGGTGCCGATGGGCATTTCAGATATAGGTGCCGATAGGCATATCAGATATAGTTGCCGATAGGCATTTAAAATATATGTGCCGATAGGCATTTCAAATATAGGTGTCGACCGGCATTTCAGATATAAATGCCGAAAGGCATTTCAGATATAAGTGCCGATAGGCATTACTGATGTGGTTGCCGATAGCCATTTCAAATATAGGTACTGATAGGCATTTCAGATGTAGTTTTCGATAGGCATTTCAAAAATAGGTGCCGATAGGCATTTCAGATATAGGTGCCGACAGGCACTTCAGATATAGTTGCCGATTGGCATTTTAAAAATAGGCGCCGATAGGTATTTCAGATACAGAAGCCGATAGGCATTTCAAATATAGGTGCCGATAGGCATTCCAGATATGGTTGCCGATAGGCATTTCAAATATAGGTGCTGATAGGCATTTCAGATGTAGTTTCCGATAGGCATTTCAAAAATTGGTGCCGATAGGCATTTCAGATATAGGTGCCGATAGGCATTTCAGATATAGTTGCCGATTGGCATTTTAAAAATAGGTGCCGATAGGCATTTCAGATATAGGTGCCGATAGGCATTTCAGATATAGTTGCCATAATATCTGGAATGCTCATCGGCACCTATATTTGAAATGCCTATCGGCTTATATATCTGAAATGCCTATCGGCACCTATTTTTAAAATGCCAATCGGCGACTATATCTGAAATGCCTATCGGCACCTATATCTAAAATGCCTATCGCCACCTATTTTTGAAATGCTTATCGGAAACTACATCTGAAATGACTATCAGCACCTATATTTAAAATGCCAATCGGCAACCATATCTGAAATGCCTATCCACACCTATATTTGAAATACATATCGGCTTCTATATCTGAAATGCCTATCGGCACCTATTTCTAAAATGCCAATCGGCAACTATATCTAAAATGCCTATCGGCACCTATATCTGAAATGCCTATCGGTACCTATTTTTGAAATGCCTATCGGAAACTACATCTGAAATGATTATCAGCGCTTATATTTGATATGCCTATCGGCAACCATATCTGAAATGCCTATCGACACCTATATTTGAAATACCTATCGGCTTCTATATCTGAAATGCCTATCGGCACCTATTTTTAAAATGCCAATCGGTAAGTATATCTGAAATGCCTATCGGCACCTATATCTAAAATGCCTATCGGAACCTATTTTTGAAATGCCTATCGGAAACTACATCTGAAATGACTATCAGCACCTATATTTGAAATGCCTATCGGCAAACATATCTGAAATGCCTATCCACACCTATATTTGAAATACCTATCGGCTTCTATATCTAAAATGCCTATCGGCACCTATTTTTAAAATGCCAATTGGCAACTATATCTGAAATGCCTATCGGCACCTATATCTGAAAAGCCTATCGGTACCTATTTTTGAAATGCCTATCGGAAACTACATCTGAAATGATTATCAGCACTTATATTTGAAATGCCTATCGGCTTCTATATCTGAATTGCCTATCGGCACCTATTTTTAAAATACCAATCGGCAACTATATCTGAAATGCCTATCGGCACCTATATCTGAAATGCTCATCGGCACCTATTTTTGAAATGCCTATCGGAAACTCCATCTGAAATGCCTATTAGCACCTATATTTGAAATGCCTATCGGCAACCATATCTGGAATGCCTATCGGCACCTATATTTGAAATGCCTATCGGCAACCAGATCTGGGATGCCTATCGGCACCTATATTTGAAATGCCTATCGGCTTCTATATCTGAAATGCCTATCGACACCTATTTTTAAAATGCCAATCGGCAACTATATCTGAAATGCCTATCGGCACCTATATCTGAAATGCCTATCGGCACCTATTTTTGTAATGCCTATCGGAAACAACATCTGAAATGATTATCAGCACTTATATTTGAAATGCCTATCGGCTTCTATATCTGAATTGCCTATCGGCACCTATTTTTAAAATACCAATCGGCAACTATATCTGAAATGCCTATCGGCACCTATATCTGAAATGCCTATCGGCACCTATTTTTGAAATGCCTATCGAAAACTCCATCTGAAATGCCTATCAGCACCTATATTTGGAATGCCTATCCGCAACCATATCTGGAATGCCTATCGGCACCTATATTTGAAATGCCTATCGGCAACCATATCTGGAATGCCTATCGGCACCTATATTTGAAATGCCTATCGGCTTCTATATCTGAAATGCCTATCGGCACCTATTTTTATAATGCCAATCGGCAACTATATCTGAAATGCCAATCGGCACCTATATCTGAAATGCCTATCGGCACCTATTTTTGAAATGCCTATCGGAAACTACATCTGAAATGCCTATCAGCACCTATATTTGAAATGCCTATCGGCAACCATATCTGGAATGCCTATCGGCGCCTATATTTGAAATGCCTATCGGCTTCTATATCTAAAATGCCTATCGGCACCTATTTTGAAAATGCCAATCGGCAACTATATCTGAAGTGCCTATCGGCACCTATATCTCAAATGCCTATCGGCACCTATTTTTGAAATGCCTATCGAAAACTACATCTGAAATGCCTATCAGCATTTATATTTGAAATGTCTATCGGCAACCACATCAGAAATGCCTATCGGCACCTATATCTGAAATGCCCTACGGCATTTATATCTGAAATGCCGATCGACACCTATATTTGAAATGCCTATCGGCACCTATATTTTAAATGCCTATCGGCAACTATATCTGATATGCCTATCGGCACCTATATCTGAAATGCCTATCGGCACCTATTTTTGAAATGCCTATCGGAAACTACATCTAAAATGCCTATCGACACCTATTTTTAAAATGCCAATCGGAAAGTATATCTGAAATGCCTATCGGCACCTATAATTGAAATGCCTATCGGAACCTATTTTTGAAATGCCTATCGGAAACAACATCTGAAATGACTATTAGCACCTATATTTGAAATGCCTATCGGCAACCATATCTGAAATGCCTATCCACACCTGTATTTGAAATACCTATCGGCTTCTATATCTAAAATGCTTATCGGCACCTATTTTTAAAATGCCAATCGGCAACTATATCTGAAATGCCTATCGGCACCTATATCTGAAATGCCTATCGGCACCAACTTTTGATTTGCCTATCGTAAACTCCATCTGAAATGCCTATCTGCTCCTATATTTGAAATGCCTATCGGCAACCATAACTGAAATGCCTATCGACACCTATATTTGAAATACCTATCGGCTTCTATATCTGATATGCCCATCGGCACCTGTTTTTAAAATGCCAATCGGCAACTATATCTGAAATGCCTATCATCACCTATATCCGAAATGCCTATCGGCATCAATTTTTGAAATGCCTATCGAAAACTACATCTAAAATGCCTATCAGCACCTATATTTGAAATGCCTATCGGCAACTATATCTGCAATGCCTATCGGCACCTATATTTGAAATGCCTATCGGCTTCTATATCTGAAATGCCTATCGGCACCTATTTTTTAAATACCAATTGGCAACTATATCTGAAATGACTATCGGCACCTATATCTGAAATGCCTATCGGCACCTATTTTTGAAATGCCTATCGAAAACTACTTCTGAAATGCCTATCAGCACCTATATTTGAAATGCCTATCGGAAACTACATCTGAAATGCCTATCAGCACCTATATTTGAAATGCCTATCGGCAACCATATCTGGAATGCCTATCGGCACCTATATTTGAAATGCCTATCGGCTTTTATATCTGAAATGCCTATCGGCACCTATTTTTAAAATGCCAATCGGCAACTATATCTGAAATGCCTATCGGCACCTATATCTGAAATGCCTATCGGCACCTATTTTTGAGATGTCTATCGGAAACTACATCTGAAATGCCTATCAGCACCTATATTTGAAATGCCTATCGGCAACCATATCTGAAATGCCTATCGACACCTATATTTGAAATACCTATCGGCTTCTATATCTGAAATGCGTATCGGTACCGATTTTTAAAATGCCAATCGGTAACTATATCTGAAATGCCTATCGGCACCTATATCTGAAATGCCTATTGGCACCATTTTTTGAAATGCCTATCGGAAACTACATCCGGAATGCCTATCAGCACCTATATTTGAAATGCCTATCGGCAACCATATCTGGAATGCCTATCGGCACCTATATTTGAGATGCCTATCGGCTTATATATCTGAAATGCCTATCGGCACCTATTTTTAAAATGCAAATCGGCAACTATATCTGAAATGCCTATCGGCACCTATATCTGAAATGCCTATCGGCACCTATTTTTGAAATGCCTATCGGAAACTACATCTGAAATGCCTATCAGCACCTATATTTGAAATGCTTATCGGCAACCATATCTGAAATGCCTATCGACACCTATATTTAAAATCCCTATCGGCTTCTATATCTGAAATGCCTATCGGCACCTATTTTTAAAATGCCAATCGGCAACTATATCTGAAATGCCAATCGGCACCTATATCTGAAATGCCTATCGGCACCAATTTTTGATAAGCCTATCGGAAACTACATCTGAAATGCCTATCAGCACCTATATTTGAAATGCCTATCGGCAACCATATCTGGAATGCTCATCGGCACCTATATTTGAAATGCCTATCGGCTTATATATCTGAAATGCCAATCGGCACCTATTTTTAAAATGCCAATCGGCAACTATATCTGAAATGCCTATCGGCACCTATATCTGAAATGCCTATCGGCACCTATTTTTGAAATGCCTATCGGAAACTACATCTAAAATGCCTATCAGCACCTATATTTGAAATGCCTATCGGCAATCATATCTGAAATGCCTATCGACACCTATATTTGAAATACCTATCGGCTTCTATATCTGAAATGCCTATCGGCACCTATTTTTAAAATGCCAACCGGCAACTATATCTGAAATGCCTATCGGCACCTATATCTGAAATGCCTATCGGCACCAATTTTTGAAATGCCTATCGGAAACTACATCTGAAATGCCTATCAGCACCTATATTTGAAATGCCTATCGGCAACCATATCTGGAATGCCTATCGGCACCTATATATGAAATGCCTATCGGCTTCTATATCTGAAATGCCTATCGGCACCTATTTTTAAAATGCCAATCGGCAACTATATATGAAATGCCTATCGGCACCTATTTTTGAAATGCCTATCGGAAACTACATCTGAAATGCCTATCAGCCTATATTTGAAATGCCTATCGGCAACCATATCTGGAATGCCTATCGGCGCGGCGCCTATATTTGAAATGCCTATCGGCTTCTATATCTGAAATACCTATCGGCGCCTATTTTTAAAATGCCAATCGGCAACTATATCTGAAGTGCCTATCGGCACCTATATCTGAAATGCCTATCGGCACCTATTTTTGAAATGCCTATCGAAAACTACATCTGAAATGCCTATCAGCACCTATATTTGAAATGCCTATCGGCAACCACATCAGAAATGCCTATCGGCACCTATATCTGAAATGCCTTTCGGCATTTATATCTGAAATGCCGGTCGACACCTATATTTGAAATGCCTATCGGCACATCCATCCATCCATCCATCCATCCATCCATCCACTTGTATTAATCCACTTGTATTAAAAGGCAAAAATTTGAAAAAAAAAAACTTTTGCAGCTATACAAATTTGCATTTTTGGACGAAAAAATTCGCTAAAAAAAGTGCTTAAAGAGGACTTTTTGACTCGATGCGTAGCGCTATTCGGGTGTCTTGCGTTTGCGGGGCGTAGCCCCGGCGATTTTTCAAAGTCGACCCCGTCTCCCGTAAGGATAACGTTGAGAGGCGTCTTTAAACGCTCGGCTAAAATCGTAAAAAAATCGCCCAGCGGCGAGGGCGGTCTTGAATTGCAGACTTTTTTCGCCTCTTTTTAAAGAGTTTTCGTGCGGACGGTTTTCGGCGAAAATTCGGGCGCCGACGCGGAAACAAAAAAGTCCCATTTGATTAACCCGTCGTCCGGAATCGGTCGTATCTCGGCGAGTTTTCGTCGCACGACGTCGAGACCGGTTTTAAACGAAGCGCGAGAAAAAACTCTATCTGCAAAGTGCAAAAGACGCGTCGAAAACGACTTTTTTAACGCCGTTAATTCGCAAATAAAAGTCGGCGTTATTGTTTTTTTGTTCCGTTCCTATGACGGTGACCGTGTGGGGTTCTCACTTAGCATGGCAAAAAAAATTAAAAGTCACAGTCTAACTTAAATGCGAAATTAACACGCGACAAATCGATCAAATTTTTTTAAAAACATACGTCGCTAAACTACATGAAAGTGACGGGGACAGAAGTTTATTTTTTGTCGCATTTTGATTCGTGAAACGAGTCAATTCTATTTTGAAATGTCAAATTTAAAACAAATGATTGATAAAATTTGAATTTTTTCTAGCTGTCAGTCGAATTGGTTTTTAACATTGTTTAGCGAAATTACGGCCATCGGACGTAAACTTTTTGCCAAAATCATGTAAATTGACAATTATAGAACCTTTTGACACACGCCCGAGACAAATCCGGTGATTTTTGCTGAGATATTTCGAAAAATTATTCCGCCAAGAGGTCGCCATATATGCAATTGGTTAGAAAGAGACGACGTATAAAATCGAGTCGCGTAATGTCGATTACGACGTATGTCTGTGAGCAGTTTAGATAAAATTAAAAATGGCGTGAGATTATTTTGACAGCTCTATGAAAATAAATACACATCTTACTATGGAAATTGATGTATTTTGGGATATTTTCAATTATAAAACGGTTTGTTTATACGTTATTTTATATATTATTAACTTTTTGTATAACGATTAAGAAAAAAAAAAAACATTTTTTAACCTTGATAATTTTTTTGTTACAATATGAAAACTAATATTTTGTTTCCTAAAATATAGAAATTAGTCATATACGAATTTATTTACAGATCTATTGAAACAGATTACAAATTGATATCCTGTATCTTCTACCTATTATATATTTTGAATATTTACCTACAGTGAATTCGAATGTGTGAAATTGATGGAATGAGAAGATTGGAATTTTAAACGAGAAGACTACATTTGTCAATCGGATTTGTTGCAAAATATAATCATATTTAATAACGATATTATCGTATATATAATATTATTTGTCATGAATTATGTTTTTAAAAATGTGAAGCTATGTAAATATTTCTTTTTGTTATGATTTGACAATTGTTAATAAAATTATTTTTATTGATAATATTTAAATTACGCATTTTTTTAAATATGTTTTTCCTTTAAAATAATGAAAATAGTTCGCTCTCAATACCGAAACAGATATAGGTAACTGCGTTCGAAATTGCTTTAATTCAGCGTGTTTTGTGGTACAAAATTAGTCAACTATGTATAAGCTAGACGCTAATGGAAGGCCCGTGGAATGTTAAGAGACGGTAGTGCATAACAATAATAATATTTATTCAACAAAGGCAAAGCCATTGAATATGTCATACATTTTGTACATTAGATTATTAAAAAATATATAAAATATTAAATAACTATTAAAATATAAGTTAATGTTCATATATTATAGCCAAGTAATAGATTAAACATAATCGGCAGTATAATAGCGATCGTTAGCTATAATTGTTGAGAAACAACCATTGTTACAATGCTATATAAGAAAAAAATATTTTCAAACGACTGTCACCGTCTATGAAATATTACAATTTATATAAAATATGGATATAGATTAAAATATTGTTATTTTTGTTGGAGCTGAACAGTGAAGTCACTGACACTGTAAAAGCAATTGTTAACTAAATGTTGATATAGCACTGTTTTATATCTTTCAAGCTCAAGAATTTTTATGTCCGCTGGTACGTTATTGTAGATATTTATTTAATTGTTAATAACACTGTATGATATGTTAGGTCCTGCATATAAGTCTATTTTGTGTCGTGTTTGGTAGTTATGTCCGTTTATGTGTAGTACAAACTACAAAGTACCTATTCAAAATGTTTCTTAACGTAACAGGCGCATTCAAATATATATATTGACGGCAAAGGTAGTATTTTAAGTTTTTTGAATAGCGGAATACACGGGTCTCTATAGCCGACTTTCATGATGATGCGAATGCATTTTTTTGTAGTCTGAACAGTTTGATTAGGTGTTTGGAGCTTCCCCAAAAGATTATACTGTATTTTGAAATTGAGGTGACATAAGCATGATATTATGTGGTCAGAAGGACATCGTGGCTTAGCATTTGTGATAAGGATCTTAGCAAACAAGAGTAGGAGCTCACTTTGTTACAAAGATATGTTTATGAAAATTTAAATTATTTTATTTTGACAAATCCTCATATACATATTTCCTTTTGCAATACTATATACAGAGTTGCAATACAAAATAATGATGATTGTGATAAATTATGAAATTAATATGCGTGTAAATATATTAGCCATCGAAGTATTTGCAAAATGTCAGTTTTGAGGTAAATCGCAATTAGGGTTTTTACTTTTGCCAGAAAATGTTATGGTTATTTGCAATGTAATTACACGATTCTGATAGTTTTTTCAACCGAAATTCATCTTTTGGATCATATGAGCTCTAATCAATTTACTTTTAATACGACCTTATAGAGAAAAATAGTGTTTACCATATGAAATTTTATAGTTGACCTCAGTCCCTCGCAAGTGTACCCCCTAAAGGGGAAATATTTGTCATCAAAATAAGCGTTGATTGGAATTGAGAAACTTTTATTCGAAACATTTTCCAAAAAATACTATTTCTTTGCGATATTATAGCGTTTCCGAACTTAATGAACATGCTGTATATGATTCTATTATTACTGACAGCATTTTTGTGTGATTGTACAGCAGTAGTGGAGCCTTCGTTTCTACCATATTATAATTTGCCTCTCGGGGCTGCGACCTGCTCGACAACAATAACAACAATAGTAGAGCCGCCGACTCAAGCATATTAGTTTAGCCTCGCGGGGCTTTGGCATGGATATAAGAAGAATAGATACCATAGAAAATAATAATCAATATTTTTCTGATTTTGAGAAAAAATTAGCCAAATCGGTCCTGCCGTTTTCAAGTGCTGTGCCTACCAGTGAACAGCATTCCTTTTTTATTACATAGAAAAATCCGTGAAATGAGATTAAGAGACGTATCTGTTATTTTAAAATAATTTTCAACTCGGATGGCCATCAAATTTTATAGTTGGTTTGAAAACACACCGTTCATTTAATCAAATAGAGACCAACTTACGAGTGGTATTTTTCATGTAAATAAAAGATGGTAAATTTCAAAATGACGCCAAAATTTACAGAGGGTGGTCACCGAGGTTAACTTAGGGGAAAAGACGCCGATGAATTATAATGGCTCAAAATTGGCTACCATATAAATAAATGGCATCATATTTACAGATTTTTTTCGAATCGAGCATTTAAAAAAATCGGCTCCTATCTCTTTAAAAACCGATGAAGGATTTTTTTTCAGAATATCAAAAAAAAAATCAACACTCAAATACAGGCTTCATTGTGATAAATAAACCTCTGTATGTCACAGATGAGAAAAAAATCGGGCAAGAATGAGACGAGCTCGCGTGAAGATGGTTCGGTACAATTCAGTTTTCCGTGAGATCTTTAAGACTTGGATTTTCGTTTAAGTTTTCCTATAAACTATATTTCCTATTTTCTAAAATTGAAGTTCAGTTTTCACCGTGATGGGGGAGATGGTTAACGCTCGATTTTTGTATATTTTCTTTAATATCTTTCGAGCTACGCATTTTAAAATTATAAAGGAAATATATTTGTATTTCTCATAGCGAACCCTTTCATATGATACGTCCATGATGCACTTGACACACATATATATATATATATATATATATATATTTTTTTTTTTTTTTCCTTATGGACGCTGTTTTGGAGTTTCAGATATTCAAATTCTGCTTATTTTCTTGAATAATTTGACATAGCACATCCTATATCTAAACATACCAGAAGCTACAAAACTGACCAAAATATCTTTTTGACTTTATCCATACTGATCAGTGTGCCGTGTAAAACAAAATTTGTTGAAACAAATACATACCGACAGGTTAACAATCTGTCGAGCGATCCCTACAGTTTTGCTAATTCATTTTGTTTGATTTACTCTCTAAGATGGCTCAAGCATTTTCAAATTTGAAGAAACGGGCTATTTTTGCGCACACATTCAGCGTAACAAAAACACCACGTGGGTACAAGCAGAATAGAAATTTAATGGTATACGGTTTATTTTCAAAGAAAAAAAGCAACATTCAACACTGTGAAGACGAATTATTTTAGCAAGCTTTGAAATTAATGGAGAAAAGTCAACGAGACAACTTGCAGAATAGGTATAAAAAAATGTAGAAAAAACATATCTTAAAGGCCCGTACTAAAAATATTGATCATTGAAAACGGTGTAAACTCGCAAGGTTTTGCAAAGGTCGTCTATTTGGATACTAAAGTAAATAAAAGGTATAAGTGAAAATAATTTTATTTAGACAGATATAAAAAAACAAAAACTGTCTTCTTGGACTGATCGGCGAGATCGTAAGACCGAGCAGATATTGAGCCGCAGACTAATTTATGCGGGCCGAAGGCCCGCCGCGCCTTATTTTCTTTTTGGGCCTAATGACGAGGTCGTAAGACCGAGTAGATATTGAGCCGCAGACCAATTTATTGCGGGCCGAAGGCCCGCCACGCCTTATTTTCTTTTTGGCTCTAATGGTGAGGTCGTAAGACCGAGTAGATATTGAGCCGCAGATCAATTTATTGCGGGCCGAAGGCCCGCCGCGCCTTATTTTCTTTTTGGGTTAATGCCGAGGTCGTAAGACCGAGTAGATATTGAGTTGCAGACCAATTTATTACGGGCCGAAGGCCCGCCGTGCACTAATTTTTTTTGGGTCTAAGACCGAGTAATCGCAGATGAATTTTTTTGGGACCACATGGCGAGGCCGTTAGGCCGAGTAATTATTGGGTCCCAGACAAATTTTATAACACTATGATATTGGAGAACTATTCTAAAGACACATTCAAAAAAGTTTTGTGTATGCCAGCAATGGTAATTGGCGCCGCAGGCGTGATTCTAAACACATCGATATTGAAAAACTATTGTTGAGACACATTTAAAAAAGTTTTGCGTACCCCGTTAAAGATAATTGGCGCCGCAGGCGTGATTCAAATCACAGTGATCTTTACAAACCATGGCAAAAACGGATGCAAAAAAAAAAATTTTGTAAAAAAAAAATTTTTTCGCAGCCCATACCAAAAACATTGATCTTTGAAAGCGGTGTTAAGTTGCCTGCAAAAAGGTTTTGCACGGGTCAACTAGTCCACTTGTATTAAAAGGCAAAAAATGAAAAAAAAAAAACTTTTGCAGCTATACAAATTTGCATTTTTGGACGAAAAAATTCGCTAAAAAAAGTGCTTAAAGAGGACTTTTTGACTCGATGCGTAGCGCTATTCGGGTGTCTTGCGTTTGCGGGGCGTAGCCCCGGCGATTTTTCAAAGTCGACCCCGTCTCCCGTAAGGATAACGTTGAGAGGCGTCTTTAAACGCTCGGCTAAAATCGTAAAAAAATCGCCCAGCGGCGAGGGCGGTCTTGAATTGCAGACTTTTTTCGCCTTTTTTTAAAGAGTTTTCGCGCGGACGGTTTTCGGCGAAAATTCGGGCGCCGACGCGGAAACAAAAAAGTCCCATTTGATTAACCCGTCGTCCGGAATCGGTCGTATCTCGGCGACTTTTCGTCGCACGACGTCGAGACCGGTTTTAAACGAAGCGCGAGAAAAAACTCCAACTGCAAAGTGCAAAAGACGCGTCGAAAACGACTTTTCTAACGCCGTTAATTCGCAAATAAAAGTCGGCGTTATTGTTTTTTTGTTCCGTTCCTATGACGGTGACCGTGTGGGGTTCTCACTTAGCATGGCAAAAAAAATTAAAAGTCACAGTCTAACTTAAATGCGAAATTAACACGCGACAAATCGATCAATTTTTTTTAAAAACATACGTCGCTAAACTACATGAAAGTGACGGGGACACAAGTTTATTTTTTGTCGCATTTTGATTCGTGAAACGAGTCAATTCTATTTTGAAATGCGAAATTTAAAACAAATGATTGATAAAATTTGAATTTTTTCTAGCTGTCAGTCGAATTGGTTTTTAACATTGTTTAGCGAAATTACGGCCATCGGACGTAAACTTTTTGCCAAAATCATGTAAATTGACAATTATAGAACCTTTTGACACACGCCCGAGACAAATCCGGTCATTTTTGCTGAGATATCTCGAAAAATAATTTCGCCAAGGACCTGCCATATAAGTAGTTAGTAAGAAAGAGACAGACATATAATTTTGAGTACGGCCACAAATCTTACACATTTGACATTTTAAACAAACAACTACAAACAATGACATATAATTTATCTGTCAAACGGTTGGTTTTTAACATTATTTAACGAAATTGTGACCATCGACCGTAATTTTTTTGCCAAAATCATGTAAATTATTAATTATAAAACTTTTTGACAGACACCCGAGACAGACTCGATAATTTTTGCTGAGAAATCTTCAAATTTAATTCGGCCAAAAGGATGACATAATATATACAAGTAGTAAGATAGAGACGGACATATAATTTTGATCTTATTTTGATCATTGTACACAGTCTGACATCTGATACATATGAAAGGTTAATCTGACAGGCGGAAACTTTTTTATAAATGATAATTCAAAGTCTCTAACCAGTAAGCGGTAGCTTATCGTTATTTAAAAACGAAATTTAAGATAATTTGACATATTATAATGGTATTTATATTATTTATTGGCGAATTGAGCATTTAGTGTGGATTGTCGTGTACTAAACACAGAATCAGATGTCAAACGTACCCTATACGTTCTATGTGTGAGATGATTGAATACAAACCTATCAAAGCTGATTTTTGGAATATAGAAAATTATAATACGGTTTGTTTAAACATTTTTTCTTAATTATTATATACTTCTTGAAATAGTTGAAATAGTTCATATTCAAATTTATTTACAGATCACGAAATAAGGTTATAAATTCATTCCTGTATTTTGGAAATTATTTACTTACTTATAATGAATGCGAATGTAAAGAATTGTTGAAATGACAATATATTGGAATTTTAAAACATAAATACTACATTTGTCAGTCGGATTTGTTTTAAAAAATTATCGTTTTTAATAACCACAACATTTTTTTGACGTAAGTTATGCTGTTAAAAATGAGGTTATGTATATTTTTTCTTTTTTAGTTTATTTTTGATATTATTGTAACAATATTTTTTGAATAAATGTTTATAAACTTATTTTTATTGATAATATTTGAAGTAATTACGCATTTTTTCTAATAATTCTTTTTTTAAATAACGAAAATAGTTTGCTCTCAATACAGAAACAGATATAATTGCCTTCAAAATTGCAATAAATTCATAGACTAATAGTGTAAGTTAAATATAACTATGAGCATCAAAGAAATTTCTATTATAGATAACTATCGGTCAAGACCGAAGCGATTTCGTAGGCATCGGGTCAAATTGCCATCGGTAAAGCTGCTTTCAACAATAATATTTGAGATAATTACGCATTTGTTTTTTATAAATTCATTTGAAATAATGTAAGCTAGAATCATCTTTTAGCATCGAAGGAATTTTTGAATAAAATTTCAACACTTTTCGTCCCGTAGAATCGGAGAGAGCTGTGACAAACGAAAAGACAGACACAAGAGTGATCCTATAAGGACTCCGCTTTTTCATCGGATATACGGAGCCCTAACTATGCTTCGATGAAGTTAGTATTCGGTACACAGGCTTAAAAAAGTTAACAAGTGTAGAAATACACAAAATCTGACGAAAAATACCCGATTTCTTTAAAATTTGAATATTAATGCGAGAAGTCAAATTCACTTTATTTACACATAATATATACAGGGTGTTTCAACCGACGTGGGCTGACACGGGTAACTTTGTTGTTAGGGGAGATAGAAAGTCGGTTAAAGAGGCAAAGTAGTGCAGAAAAATTAATTTATTCAGAAAATAGTGAAAATTTCCATTTAGAAAAACTGGCCATAACTTTTTTATTTATGAAGATATATGAAAATTTCATTAACCATTTTATGATAACTTTTTAAGGTCTTTTCAGTGGCGTAAATTTAATTTTTTTATTTCCACTACGTAATGAGATATTGACATGAACTTTGATTTTTCTTATAGACGCTGTTTTGGATTTTCAGATATTTAAAATCTGCTTATTGTTATAAATAATTTGACATAGCACATCCTATATCTAAACGAACCAGAAGCTACAAAACTGACCAAAATAGCTTTTTGACGTTATCCATACTGAACAGTGTGCCGTGTAAAACAAAATTTGTTGAAACAAATACATACCGACAGGTTAACAATATGTCGAGCGAGTTTTGCTAATTCATTTTGTTTGATTTACTCTTTAAGATGGCTCAAGCATTTTCAAATTTGAAAAACAGGCTATTTTTGCGCACACATTCAGCGTAACAAAAACACCACGTGGGTTCAAGCAGAATACTTGAACGTTTATCCAGAAAAGCGACAACCTTATTCCATAACTTTAAGGAACTTAAATAGAAACGGTATACGGTTTATTTTCAAAGAAAAAAAACAACATTCAACACTGTGAAGACGAATTAGTTTTAGCAAGCTTTGAAATTAATGGAGAAAAGTCAACGAGACAACTTGCAGAATAGGTATAAAAATGTATAAAAAAACGTATGTTAAAGGCCCGTACTAAAAACATTGATCATTGAAAACGGTGTAAACTCGCAAGGTTTTGCAAAGGTCGTCTATTTGGATACTAAAGTAAATAAATGGTATAAGTGAAAATTATTTTATTTAGACAGATATAAAAAAACAAAAACTGTCTTCTTGGACTGATCGGCGAGATCGTAAGACCGAGTAGATATAATAATAATAATAATAATAATCATTTTTATTTTTGTTACCAAACAGGTATAAAACAAGTCAAACATAATATAAATATACAATTTCATTAAATATTCAAAAATTCAACTATGGTGTAGAAAGTATTGGTCACTAGATATTTTTTTAGTTTTTGTTTAAACAGTTTGTTATTTAGAGACCTAATCTCTGGAGGAACTGCATTATAGATTTTAATTAATTGTATGTACATATTTTTTCTGACTACAGGATGTTTTATATTTGGTATGTGAAGATCCGTCCTGGCTCTAGTGCAATATTCATGAGTTGTCCTCTCCTGTTCAAAATGACTATAATTTTGTTTAACAAAACAAGCTGCTTCTAAAATATATATGCAAGGCAGAGTTAATATCCCTAATTGCTTGAAATACGGCCTACATGACTCACGTTGTTTTATTTTTATTACGTTGCGGATACATCTTTTTTGTATGACAAATAATTTCTTAGTGTGAGGACTACCTCCCCAAAATATTACACCATATCTTAAAGCTGAGAAGACATATGCATAATATGCTGCCAAAGCCGTTTCTTGAGTGCACATTGTTGATAACTGTTTTATGAGATACACGTATGATAAAATTCTTTTACTCAGTTGTTCAATGTGACATGTCCAACTTAAATTTTTGTCCATCATTAGACCTAAAAATTTAATACTGTCACTTACACTTATACTAAAGGGTGCTATACCAACACTGTTGATGTTTAATTTGCTGAAATTAACAGCTTGAGTTTTGTTAATATTTAGAGATAGGCTGTTTGCCTGAAACCAGTTGTCTAAGTGACGTAGTAGAGATGCTATTTCATTATTGAGATTGCATTCATCAACACTTTTATAGATAATCGATGTATCGTCTGCAAACATAACACTATTATATGGTATACAACCTGGCAAATCGTTCACATATACTAAAAATAATAAAGGGCCTAGGACGGATCCTTGTGGCACCCCTCTTTTAACCTTCAGCCAATCAGAAAGAACATTATTGACGCTGACACATTGGTATCTATCTGTTAGATATGACTCAAACCAAGCTTTAACAGTACCTCTAATTCCACATTTTTCCAGTTTATCTAATAGCAGATTATGATCAACACAATCAAAAGCCTTTGATAAATCACAGTATATTCCGACTACAATTTCTTTTCTTTCTATTGATTGTAGTATTCCAAATATATTTTGAAAAATTGCCAAATCAATAGATTTTTCTTTTTGGAAGCCATTTTGTTGTTTGGCAATTAAGTTGTGTTTTTTAAAGAAATTATATATTCTATTATACATAGCTTTCTCTATTACTTTTGATATGCTAGAAAGAAGTGTGACAGGTCTATAGTTAGAAACGTCGTATTTATCATTCTTTTTATATATCGGTTTAATGATACCTTTCTTTAAATTCTTAGCAAACACCCCGTTTTGGAAAGAAACGTTAATTATATGCACCAATGGATCAACAATTTGTTCTACGAATACTATCAATATGCGATTGGAAATTTCGTCCCATACCAAAAACATTGATCTTTGAAAGCGGTGTTAAGTTGCCTGCAAAAAGGTTTTGTACAGGTCAACTAGTCCACTTGTATTAAAAGGCAAAAAACAAAAAAAAAAAACTTTGGCAGCTATACAAATTCGCATTTTCGGACGAAAAAATTCGCTAAAAAAAGTGCTCAGAGAGGACTTTTTGACTCGATGCGTAGCGCTATTCGGGTGTCTTGCGTTTGCGGGGCGTAGCCCCGGCGATTTTTCAAAGTCGACCCCGTCTCCCGTAAGGATAACGTTGAGAGGCGTCTTTAAACGCTCGGCTAAAATCGTAAAAAAATCGCCCAGCGGCGAGTTCGGTCTTGAATTGCAGACTTTTTTCGCCTCTTTTTAAAGAGTTTTCGCGCGGACGGTTTTCGGCGAAAATTCGGGCGCCGACGCGGAAACAAAAAACTCCCATTTGATTAACCCGTCGTCCGGAATCGGTCGTATCTCGGCCAGTTTTCGTCGCACGACGTCGAGACCGGTTTTAAACGAAGCGCGAGAAAAAACTCTATCTGCAAAGTGCAAAAGACGCGTCGAAAACGACTTTTTTAACGCCGTTAATTCGCAAATTAAGTCGGCGTTATTGTTTTTTTGTTCCGTTCCTATGACGGTGACCGTGTGGGGTTCTCACTTAGCATGGCAAAAAAAATTAAAAGTCACAGTCTAACTTAAATGCGAAATTAACACGCGACAAATCGAACAAATTTTTTTTAAAACATACGTCGCTAAACTACATGAAAGTGACGGGGACACAAGTTTATTTTTTGTCGCATTTTGATTCGTGAAACGAGTCAATTCTATTTTGAAATGCGAAATTTAAAACAAATGATTGATAAAATTTGAATTTTTTCTAGCTGTCAGTCGAATTGGTTTTTAACATTGTTTAGCGAAATTACACCCATCGGACGTAAACTTTTTGCCAAAATCGTGTAAATTGATAATTATAGAACATTTTGACAGACGTCCGAGACAAATCGGGTGATTTTTGCTGAGATATTTCGAAAAATTATTCCGCCAAGAGGTCGCCATATTTGCAATTGGTTAGAAAGAGACGACGTATAAAATCGAGTCGCGTAATGTCGATTACGACGTATGTCTATGAGCAGTTCAGATAAAAGTAAAAATGGCGTGAGATTATTTTGACAGCTCTATGAAAATAAATACACATCTTACTAGGGAAATTGATGTATTTTGGGATATTTTCAATTATAAAACGGTTTGTTTATACGTTATTATATATATTATTAGCTTTTTGTATAACGATTAAGAAAAAAAAAACATTTTTTAACAGTGATAATTTTTTGGTTACAATATGAAAACTAATATTTTGTTTCCTAAAATATAGAAATTAGTCATATATGAATTTATTTACAGATCTATTGAAACAGATTACAAATTGATTTCATGTGTCTTCTACCTACAGTGAATTCGAATGTGTGAAATTGATGGAATGACAAGATTGGAATTTTAAATGAGAAGACTTCATTGGTCAATCGGATTTGTTGCAAAATATAATCATATTTAATAACGATATTATCGTATATATAATATTATTTGTCATGAATTATGTTTTTAAAAATGTGAGGCTATGTAAATATTTCTTTTTGTTATGATTTGACAATTGTTAATAAAATTATTTTTATTGATAATATTTGAAGTAATTAGGCATTTTTTTAAATATGTTTTTCCTTTAAAATAATGAAAATAGGTCGCTCTCAATACCGAAACAGATATAACTGCGTTCGAAATTGCTTTAATTCAGCGTGTTCTGTGGTACAAAATTAGTCAACTATGTATAAGCTAGACGCTAATGGAAGGCCCGTGGAATGTTAAGGGACGGTAGTGCATAACAATAATAATATTTATTCAACAAAGGCAAAGCCATTGAATATGTCATACATATTGTACATTAGATTATTGAAAAATATATAAAATATTAAATAACTATTAAAATATAAGTAAATGTTCATTAGTTATAGCCAAGTAATAGATTAAACATAATCGGCAGTATAATAGCGATCGTTAGCTATAATTGTTGAGAAACAACCATTGTTACAATGCTATATAAGAAAAAAATATTTTCAAACGACTGTCACCGTCTATGAAATATTACAATTTATATAAAATATGGATATAGATTAAAATATTGTTATTTTTGTTGGAGCTGAACAGTGAAGTCACTGACACTGTAAAAGCAATTGTTAACTAAATGTTGATATAGCACTGTTTTATATCTTTCAAGCTCAAGAATTTTTATGTCCGCTGGTACGTTATTGTAGATATTTATTTAATTGTTAATAATACTGTATAATATGTTAGGTCCTGCATATAAGTCTATTTTGTGTCGTGTTTGGTAGTTATGGCCGTTTATGTGTAGTACAAACTACAAAGTACCTATTCAAAATGTTTCTTAACGTAACAGGCGTATTCAAATATATATATTGACGGCAAAGGTAGTATTTTAAGTTTTTTGAATAGCGGAATACACGAGTCTCTATAGCCGACTTTCATGATGATGCGAATGCATTTTTTTTGTAGTCTGAACAGTCTGATTAGGTGTTTGGAGCTTCCCCAAAAGATTATACTGTATTTTGAAATTGAGGTGACATAAGCATGATATTATGTTGTCAGAAGGACATCGTGGCTTAGCATTTGTGATAAGGATCTTAGCAAACAAGAGTAGGAGCTGACTTTGTTACAAAGATATGTTTATGAAAATTTAAATTATTTTATTTTGACAAATCCTCATATACATATTTCCTTTTGCAATAGTATACAGAGTTGCAATACAAAATAATGATGATTGTGATAAATTATGAAATTAATATGCGTGTAAATATTAGCCATCGAAATATTTGCAAAATGTCAGTTTTGAGATAAATCGCAATTAGGGTTTTTACTTTTGCCAGAAAATGTTATGGCTATTTGCAATGTAATTACACGATTCTGACAGTTTTTTCAACCGAAATTCATCTTTTGGATCATATGAGCTCTAATCAATTTACTTTTAATACGACCTTATAGAGAAAAATAGTGTTTACCATATGAAATTTTATAGTTGACCTCAGTCCCCCGCAAGTGTACCCCCTAAAGGGGAAATATTTGTCATCAAAATAAGCGTTGATTGGAATTGAGAAACCTTTATTCGAAACATTTTCCAAAAAATACTATTTCTTTGCGATATTATAGCGTTTCCGAACTTAATGAACATGCTGTATATGATTCTATTATTACTGACAGCATTTTTGTGTGATTGTACAGCAGTAGTGGAGCCTTCGTTTCTACCATATTATAATTTGCCTCTCGGGGCTGCGACCTGCTCGACAACAATAACAACAATAGTAGAGCCGCCGACTCAAGCATATTAGTTTAGCCTCGCGGGGCTTTGGCATGGATATAAGAAGAATAGATACCATAGAAAATAATAATCAATATTTTTCTGATTTTGAGAAAAAATTAGCCAAATCGGTCCTGCCGTTTTCAAGTGCTGTGCCTACCAGTGAACAGCATTCCTTTTTTATTACATAGAAAAATCCGTGAAATGAGATTAAGAGACGTATCTGTTATTTTAAAATAATTTTCAACTCGGATGGCCATCAAATTTTATAGTTGGTTTGAAAACACACCGTTCATTTAATCAAATAGAGACCAACTTACGAGTGGTATTTTTCATGTAAATAAAAGATGGTAAATTTCAAAATGACGCCAAAATTTACAGAGGGTGGTCACCGAGGTTAACTTAGGGGAAAAGACGCCGATGAATTATAATGGCTCAAAATTGGCTACCATATAAATAAATGGCATCATATTTACAGATCAAACATTTCAAAAAATCGGCTCCTATCTCTTTAAAAATCGATGTTGGATTTTTTTTCAGAATATCAAAAAAAAAAAAATCAACGCTCAAATACAGATTTCATTGTGATAAATTTACCTCTGTATGTCACAGATGAGAAAAAAACCGAGCAAGAATGAGTCGAGCTCGCGTGAAGATGGTTCGATACTATTCAGTTTTCCGTGAGATCTTTAAGACTTGGATTTTCGTTTAGGTTTTCCTATAAACTATATTTCCTATTTTCTAAAATTGAAGTTCAGTTTTCACCGTGATGGGGGAGATGGTTAACGCTCGATTTTTGTATATTTTCTTTAATATCTTTCGAGCTACGCATTTTAAAATTACAAAGGAAATATATTAGTGTTTCTCTTAGCGAACCCTTTCATATGATACGTCCATGATGCACTTATTTTCTTATGGACGCTGTTTTGGAGTTTCAGATATTCAAATTCTGCTTATTTTTTTGAATAATTTGACATAGCACATCCTATATCTAAACGAACCAGAAGCTACAAAACTGACCAAAATAGCTTTTTGACGTTATCCATACTGATCAGTGTGCCGTGTAAAACAAAATTTGTTGAAACAAATACATACCGACAGGTTAACAATCTGTCGAGCGATCGCTACAGTTTTGCTAATTCATTTTGTTTGATTTACTCTCTAAGATGGCTCAAGCATTTTCAAATTTGAAGAAACGAGCTATTTTTGCGCACACATTCAGCGTAACAAAAATACCACGTGGGTTCAAGCAGAATAGAAATTTAATGGTATACGGTTTATTTTCAAAGAAAAAAAGCAACAATCAACACTGTGAAGACGAATTAGTTTTAGCAAGCTTTGAAATTAATGGAGAAAAGTCAACGAGACAACTTGCAGAATAGGTATAAAAAATGTATAAAAAACGTATCTTAAAGGCCCGTCTAAAAACATTGATCATTGAAAACGGTGTAAACTCGCAAGGTTTTGCAAAAATTTGGATACTAAAGTAAACAAATGGTATTTAAGTGAAAATTATTTTATTTAGACAGATATAAAAAAACAAAAACTGTCTTCTTGGACTGATCGGCGAGATCGTAAGACCGAGTAGATATTCAGTCGCAGACCAATTTATTGCGGGCCGAAGGCCCGCCGCGCCTTATATTCTTTTTGGCTCTAATGGCGAGGTCGTAAGACCGAGTAGATATTGAGCCGCAGATCAATTTATGCGGGCCGAAGGCCCGCCGCTCCCTATTTTCTTTTTGCTCTAATGACGAGGTCGTAAGACCGAGTAGATATTGAGTCGCAGACCAATTTATTGCGGGCCGAAGGCCCGCCGCGCCTTATTTTCTTTTTGGGCCTAATGACGAGGTCGTAAGACCGAGTAAATATTGAGTCGCAGACCAATATATTGCGGGCCGAAGGCCCGCCGCGCCTTAATTTCTTTTTGGGCCTAATGGCGAGGTCATAAGACCGAGTAGATATTGAGCCGCAGACCAATTTATTGCGGGCCGAAGGCCCGCCACGCCTTAGTTTCTTTTTGGGCCTAATGGCGAGATCGTAAGGCCGAGTAGATATTGAGCCGCAGACCAATTTATTGCGGGCCGAAGGCCCACCGCGCCTTATTTTCTTTTTGGGCCTAATGCCGAGGTCGTAAGACCGAGTAGATATTGAGTTGCAGACCAATTTATGCCCTAATTTTTTTTGGGTCTAAGACCGAGTAATCGCAGATGAATTTTTTTGGGACTACATGGCGAGGCCGTTAGGCCGAGTAATTATTGGGTCCTAGACAAATTTTATAACACTTTGATATTGGAGAACTATTCTAAAGACACATTCAAAAAAGTTTTGTGTATGCCAGCAATGGTAATTGGCGCCGCAGGCGTGATTCTAAACACATCGATATTAGAAAACTATTGGAGAAACACATTTAAAAAAGTTTTGCGTACCCCGTTAAAGATAATTGGCGCCGCAGGCGTGATTCAAATCACAGTGATCTTTACAAACCATGGCAAAAACGAATGCAAAAAAAAAATTTTGTAAAAAAAAATTTTTCCGCAGACCCATACCAAAAACATTGATCTTGGAAAGCGGTGTTAAGTTGCCTGCAAAAAGGTTTTGCACAGGTCAACTAGTCCACTTGTATTAAAAGGCAAAAAATGAAAAAAAAAAAACTTTTGCAGCTATACAAATTCGCATTTTCGGACGAAAAAATTCGCTAAAAAAACTGCTCAGAGAGGACTTTTTGACTCGATGCGTAGCGCTATTCGGGTGTCTTGCGTTTGCGGGGCGTAGCCCCGGCGATTTTTCAAAGTCGACCCCGTCTCCCGTAAGGATAACGTTGAGAGGCGTCTTTAAACGCTCGGCTAAAATCGTAAAAAAATCGCCCAGCGGCGAGGGCGGTCTTGAATTGCAGACTTTTTTCGCCTCTTTTTAAAGAGTTTTCGTGCGGACGGTTTTCGGCGAAAATTCGGGCGCCGACGCGGAAACAAAAAAGTCCCATTTGATTAACCCGTCGTCCGGAATCGGTCGTATCTCGGCGAGTTTTTGTCGCACGACGTCGAGACCGGTTTTAAACGAAGCGCGAGAAAAAACTCTATCTGCAAAGTGCAAAAGACGCGTCGAAAACGACTTTTTTAACGCCGTTAATTCGCAAATAAAAGTCGGCGTTATTGTTTTTTTGTTCCGTTCCTATGACGGTGACCGTCTGGGGTTCTCAATTAGCATGGCAAAAAAAATTTAAAGTCACAGTCTAACTTAAATGCGAAATTAACACGCGACAAATCGATCAAATTTTTTTTAAAACATACGTCGCTAAACTACATGAAAGTGACGGGGACACAAGTTTATTTTTTGTCGCATTTTGATTCGTGAAACGAGTCAATTCTATTTTGAAATGCGAATTTAAAACAAATGATTGATAAAATTTGAATTTTTTCTAGCTGTCAGTCGAATTGGTTTTTAACATTGTTTAGCGAAATTACACCCATCGGACGTAAACTTTTTGCCAAAATCGTGTAAATTGATAATTATAGAACATTTTGACAGACGTCCGAGACAAATCGGGTGATTTTTGCTGAGATATTTCGAAAAATTATTCCGCCAATAGGTCGCCATATATGCAATTGGTTAGAAAGAGACGACGTATAAAATCGAGTCGCGTAATGTCGATTACGACGTATGTCTGTGAGCAGTTTAGATAAAATTAAAAATGGCGTGAGATTATTTTGACAGCTCTATTAAAATAAATACACATCTTACTAGGGAAATTGATGTATTTTGGGATATTTTCAATTATAAAACGGTTTGTTTATACGTTATTATATATATTATTAGCTTTTTGTATAACGATTAAGAAAAAAAAAACATTTTTTAACAGTGATAATTTTTTGGTTACAATATGAAAACTAATATTTTGTTTCCTAAAATATAGAAATTAGACATATATGAATTTATTTACAGATCTATTGAAACAGATTACAAATTGATTTCCTGTGTCTTCTACCTACAGTGAATTCGAATGTGTGAAATTGATGGAATGACAAGATTGGAATTTTAAATGAGAAGACTTCATTGGTCAATCGGATTTGTTGCAAAATATAATCATATTTAATAACGATATTATCGTATATATAATATTATTTGTCATGAATTATGTTTTTAAAAATGTGAGGCTATGTAAATATTTTTTTTTTGTAATGATTTGACAATTGTTAATAAAATTATTTTTATTGATAATATTTGAAGTAATTAGGCATTTTTTTAAATATGTTTTTCCTTTAAAATAATGAAAATAGGTCGCTCTCAATACCGAAACAGATATAACTGCGTTCGAAATTGCTTTAATTCAGCGTGTTCTGTGGTACAAAATTAGTCAACTATGTATAAGCTAGACGCTAATGGAAGGCCCGTGGAATGTTAAGAGACGGTAGTGCATAACAATAATAATATTTATTCAACAAAGGCAAAGCCATTGAATATGTCATACATATTGTACATTAGATTATTGAAAAATGTATAAAATATTAAATAACTATTAAAATATAAGTAAATGTTCATATGTTATAGCCAAGTAATAGATTAAACATAATCGGCAGTATAATAGCGATCGTTAGCTATAATTGTTGAGAAACAACCATTGTTACAATGCTATATAAGAATAAAATATTTTCAAACGACTGTCACCGTCTATGAAATATTACAATTTATATAAAATATGGATATAGATTAAAATATTGTTATTTTTGTTGGAGCTGAACAGTGAAGTCACTGACACTGTAAAAGCAATTGTTAACTAAATGTTGATATAGCACTGTTTTATATCTTTCAAGCTCAAGAATTTTTATGTCCGCTGGTACGTTATTGTAGATATTTATTTAATTGTTAATAATACTGTATAATATGTTAGGTCCTGCATATAAGTCTATTTTGTGTCGTGTTTGGTAGTTATGGCCGTTTATGTGTAGTACAAACTACAAAGTACCTATTCAAAATGTTTCTTAACGTAACAGGCGCATTCAAATATATATATTGACGGCAAAGGTAGTATTTTAAGTTTTTTGAATAGCGGAATACACGAGTCTCTATAGCCGACTTTCATGATGATGCGAATGCATTTTTTTTGTAGTCTGAACAGTCTGATTAGGTGTTTGGAGCTTCCCCAAAAGATTATATTGTATTTTGAAATTGAGGTGACATAAGCATGATATTATGTTGTCAGAAGGACATCGTGGCTTAGCATTTGTGATAAGGATCTTAGCAAACAAGAGTAGGAGCTGACTTTGTTACAAAGATATGTTTATGAAAATTTAAATTATTTTATTTTGACAAATCCTCATATACATATTTCCTTTTGCAATAGTATACAGAGTTGCAATACAAAATAATGATGATTGTGATAAATTATGAAATTAATATGCGTGTAAATATTAGCCATCGAAGTATTTGCAAAATGTCAGTTTTGAGATAAATCGCAATTAGGGTTTTTACTTTTGCCAGAAAATGTTATGGTTATTTGCAATGTAATTACACGATTCTGATAGTTTTTTCAACCGAAATTCATCTTTTGGATCATATGAGCTCTAATCAATTTACTTTTAATACGACCTAATAGAGAAAATTAGTGTTTACCATATGAAATTTTAGAGTTGACCTCAGTCCCCCGCAAGTGTACCCCCTAAAGGGGAAATATTTGTCATCAAAATAAGCGTTGGTTGGAATTGAGAAACTCTTATTCGAAACATTTTCCAAAAAATACTATTTCTTTGCGATATTTTAGCGTTTCCGAATTTTTTGAACACGCTGTATATGATTCTATTATTACTGACAGCATTTAATTTGTGTGATTGTACAGCAGTAGTTGAGCCTTCGTTTCTACCATATTATAATTTGCCTCTCGGGGCAGCGACCTGCTCCACAACAACAACAACAATAGTAGAGCCGCCGGCTCAAGCATATTAGTTTAGCCTCGCGGGGCTTTGGCATGGATATAAGAAGAATAGATACCATAGAAAATATTAATCAATATTTTTCTGATTTTGAGAAAAAATTAGCCAAATCGGTCCTGCCGTTTTCAAGTGCTGTGCCTGCCAGTGAACAGCATTCCTTTTTTATTACATAGAAAAATCCGTGAAATGAGATTAAGAGACGTATCTGTTATTTTAAAATAATTTTCAACTCGGATGGCCATCAAATTTTATAGTTGGTTTGAAAACACACCGTTCATTTAATCAAATAGAGACCAACTTACGAGTGGTATTTTTCATGTAAATAAAAGATGGTAAATTTCAAAATGACGCCAAAATTTACAGAGGGTGGTCGCCGAGGTTAACTTAGGGGAAAAGGCGCCGATGAATTATAATGGCTCAAAATTGGCTACCATATAAATAAATGGCATCATATTTACAGATTTTTTTCGAATCGAGTATTTAAAAAAATCGACTCCTATCTCTTTAAAAACCGATGAAGCATTTTTTTTCAGAATATCAAAAAAAAATCAACACTTAAATACAGGCTTCATTGTGATAAATAAACCTCTGTATGTCACAGATGAGAAAAAAACCGGGCAAGAATGAGACGAGCTCGCGTGAAGATGGTTCGGTACCATTCAGTTTTCCGTGAGATCTTTAAAACTTGGATTTTCGTTTAGGTTTTCCTATAAACTATATTTCCTATTTTCTAAAATTGAAGTTCAGTTTTCACCGTGATGGGGGAGATGGTTAACGCTCGATTACATATTGGAACCTCCGATAATCATTTAATATATCGTTTGGGGTCTTTTGCCGTCTTAAGGAGACGGTCCTCAATGAACAAGTTCGTTTGATTGTCAACTTTGGAACCTTCACCCTGAGACGTCTATTGATAAAAATTAAAACTACATAGAACCATTTTGTGAAATGAGAGGTCGCTGCGAGTATTATTTCAGCGGTTTTTTATGACAAAAAGTATGCAACCTTTGCAGGAATCTATTGGAGTATGGGGTATTTCATAATAAAATAATATTTTTTACTGTCAAAAACCGTAAAAATTTCTAAATGAAGTATGGTTAGGTTTCACACATAAAGAAAAGGGAAGTAAGTAGTCAAGAATAAATGTAAGTAAAATTCATATAATTCTATAAAAAAGTGAATTATTAATATAATTTACACAAAAAATAAATTTAATTATTTTCAGTCATTTATTAACGTAGAAAGACGAAAATTACGCGACAACTCAAATATACATTTGAATATTCTGATACGTTTATGAACGTAATACATCTTATAGAAACTGCCCGCAAATTTGATCTTTTTATATACAAGGAACATTTGAACAACATTAAATAAAGGTAAATATTTATTTTTATAAGTGTTTATTTCCAGATAATCAAAGCGTTGTTATGTCAATTCTTTTTAAACAGTACTAGTTACTTTGTCAAATTATCGCCAAGGCTCCCGATATCATGTAAACTGAATCTTTTCACTCTAACAACATATCAAACCCATGTCGAATATTAGATTTACATGAGATTCGTCGACTAGCGTTAAAACGTCCGTACTGACGATGCAAAACATTTTCATCTATTGACATTGGAAAATTTTCATATCGATGGAAATACCTTTCCATTCGAATAATTTCATCGAAAAAATTAACTCGAAACGATCTTAGTAATAAGTATTAATAGATCAGTGATAATTGAGAGTATTGTATTAAAATTATGTTCTCATATTCACAGGTTATTCAAGTACTATCCAACAATGGATGTTCAACAATATCTGCAAATATAGGGCCCGAAACCAACAACGATTCTGTAAATTACTCTGTTTATGTTTTAATGTAAAATTGATATATTTGCTTTTTTTAATAAAAAACTAGACAACAGAATATATCTTTAATTTTTTCATACATTTTTATTTATTATTTATTTTGACGTAGCATCTACATTGCGGAATGCGTATTATGACTAATTAACAACGAAATCTAATATTTGATAACAGAAATAAACAAATTTATTAACGAAATGATAAAACAAAAATAGGTATTTCTTATTTCAGTCTTAACATATTTAAAAAAAACACGTATTAAAATATTGTACATGCAATTGTTGACGAAATATGTAAATAAACCGTAAGCCTTGTTTACCCGAGTAAACAAGGCTTACGGTTTATTTACATACGAGTACTCGGCCGAGACACTGAACTCGGCATCGACTATTAATTTTGCTGATGAGATACTGCTGATTTTCTCTGTCGTTTCGATTCGGCTTGTACCCAGGATTTTACATGAGCGACAGTTCGTTTTTTCAATTCACTATGCTTTGTTATCGTGTCGAAGCATTTCTGCGAATTCGGAACCTTTCCTGTAGCTATCTCAGTATCAAAAAGTTTTCGCGCAACTGTCCTTTCTGGTGTAGACCATGTGTTGCGAGTCTTATCTGGAGAGAAAAAATATTAAGAATATACTATTTAAAAGTTATAATATTATAAAAAGTTATGGTAGTTTTTAACTTAGTGAGATTTCATTTAGCATAGTTTCACTGCAGCCAAAACTTAATTTACCGAGGACCAAATGCTCAATGAAAAGGTAAGAAGGTTTCACGTTCCGATGGGAATGAGCACAGGGTCCACGAACAAGTGTTTACAATGAAAAGCATACTGTACGTACCTTTCGATTTGTGTTTGTTGATTTCATTATTTATCCATAAACGAAGCTGCATTGCAGTTCATTTTTGTAAGTTATTATCAGATTTGACAATCATTTCGCATTCATTTAAAGGGAGGATTTTTCGATTTCGAATATAACCAGACAAGTATTTTCTCGCCGCAAATTTCTCTGGAGTACTCCAAGTTCTTCTAATAATTTGCGGTTTGAGATCTAGTTCTAAAAACAATAGAAAATTTCAGTGAACAATAAGATATGAAAATCAAACAGATACAAAAATATTAAATCGGTTTGTGTTTCGTTTGTTTAGAAAAGCTTTTGAAAATTTACCCAGTTCTGAGTCACTGGAAGCCGAAACGTTTTCATCGACCGGTAACTCCTATTCATCGTCAACACGATCTGCTGTTCGTTTTCGTAAGTCAGTAGTCGATTTTACAACTGTTTCACATTTAATAGCAGGAAGAAGTATTTTTTTTTTCGGAGTAGACCACATCCTAGTAATTTGCGACCTGAAATGTAATTCTAAAAACAATAAAAATTCGCAGTTGTAGAATATAGAACCGTGTTTCGTTTATTTAGAAAAGGTTTTGAGAATTTACCCAAATCCAGTGAATCGCTGTCACTCGAAGCGGAAGGGTTTTTATCATCCGGTAAATCAAGTGCGCTCGTGTCTTGTAATCTGTCCGATCTGTTTTCGGTGACATTGGCGTGTACTTCGGTATTGCAGTTGATAGACTCGTTTTCGTCGACACCATACGATATGTTAGGAAGCGAATCGTTAATATAAATGTCTGTCCCATCGTCATTCGAAATAAATATATTGTCAAGTTTTGCATTTGAATCGTCGGCATTATTAGATGATTCTGACGTATGTTTGTTGACATTTTTTTTCTTTTCGGGATCAATCATGTTTATTTCGTCACTTGTTCGTGTACCGCCACGGTATTTAACGATACAAATATTTCCATTTTCTATGCGCACGTCTTTTTCTTTGCACATATAATATGGATTATGGTCTCAAAATTGAACCATGTAGGTAATACATTTTGTATTTGTTTTATGTAATGAAAGTATGGCCTTTTCAACGAGCAAGAGTAACGACGGCTGAAAAAGAAAACAAAACAGTAAATTAAAAGTGTACTGTAGTTCTATAACGTACATATATTATGTTAAACACTTACTTTTATAATTGTTCTATTATATCGCCTTCTGTTCGGCAAACAGGACAGCACAGTGAAATTCTATCGACAGTCACTGTCGGTTCCAACAAACACCCGAGCGAAGTTTGGAATGAGGTATCTCTTCCAGACACACTGGACACTTAATTTTGTTTAATTGTGCGCAATAATGTAATTTTGAACAATTATTGTGCGGACAAGTTTTGTTCATATGATAGGTCATACACACGTACACTTTTCTGTTTGTAGATATATTAGTTCCTCTCCTTTCGTGACACGAACTAAATTACAAATTGACCGGGAGCATTTAGCGCCCTGATAGTCCTTGCAAAAATGTATTTTCAAATGGTTGCAAGCACCCGAACAGTTACTGTTTCAGTAACTTGAAACTGATATAGTTAACGTAGTTTTGTTATAAAGAAACGTAAAATAGTAATATTACTTTATTATTATTATTATTAGAGAACGTTTTAATTGAACAAAATAAAGAATCACGTAAGAATGACGACGGACTTGACTTAACTGAAACTAGGAACACATTCATCAAAACCTAAATATACGTAAATAACCAAGTACAATTCTGTGGCTTGATCGAAAAAGGGCCTAAGTGCATTTTTTTCATTTTTGATTTATTGGTCCTATCTTACTAATGTCGACATGCTCTTTTCAATGAAAAAGGTTCTATCTCATTATCTTTAACGCTTACCGAGATAAAAAATGTAAAAAGATCCTAACTGAGACTACGTCAATGAAATAAAGGCTTATATTCACTTTAGGCCCTTCATATTGGGGCCTAAGTGTTTTTATAAATTTTTTTCTATATTTAAAAACAACCTAAGTGACATATAAGCCCTTAAATATTGGGCCTATTTACTCTTAGGCCCTTTTCGTAATAATAATTTTATATCAAGAAAGTGCTAACTGCGACTTAGTAAAATGTGACGGTAATTGTCGGTGGCCTATGTTAACATAGGCCTTTTTTAAATAGATTTGTACATTTTGTAAGAAGACCTAAGTGTCACATTGGTTATGGAATCGAAACAAAAAGAAAAAAACTGGAAGATATCTTAAGCTTATTACCATTTATACATCCAAAAGCAGATTATTTTATTCAAATTTGAAGAGTGATGAATCAAAAAATGACGACGATGTTTGTCCTACAGAATTAATATTGGAAATTATAGATTAATTATACTTATTTTGTCATCACGATGTCCTAAGAATTTTATTTTCATCTGCACGGTTTTCGTGTTACAATAAATACTATTGTTTATTTTTGTATTTTTAATTCTTATTCGAATAAAACCAATATTTTTGTAGAAGTGTTTTACATTTTAACTACAACCATGAATTTCTCAATATGTGTTTTCTAAGCGGTATTGTCTTATTTAATAATATTTTATCATATACTATTATTAATTTTCAAATATCTAAAAAAGGGTAGGTGAAAATCGCTTACTTTTTATACAAAGTACCTCTTATAAAAGGGCTTAAGTGCAACTACATTTAAAGAAAGGGCCAAAGTACATTATTTGGAGCCTATATGCTAGTTTTAGTGCCCTATTGCATAGGCCTATGTAACACCATATACATTTTCTGGGGCCTATGTGACAAAAACTTCTGGATTTTTTAAGAATTTTATTTTTTTTTACAAAAAATCAAAAAATATGCGCTAAAAAAGCAGTATTACAATTATCAGACATTTTGGACAGAATTTCGCTGATTTACAATAGTTTGAAAAAAATAACTTCAACTCCAATTACCTTAAAACTACGTTTTTGTAGTTAGGCACTTTTGCGACCAAGCCACAGAATTTACACACTATAAACTTAACAGTACAGCCATGTTCATAAAATACATAGTGGTGCACCAGAAGAAACACAACAATAATAAATATGACATATTATTATCTGTAAAACAGTTTAGATCAGGGGTGGTCAACCCAAATGATCTTACGGACCATTTTGGAAATGCATCATAAGGGGACATTCATTAATTACGTGAGTCGATTTTGGCGATTGTTCGACCCCCCCCTTCCCCTTTGGTAAGATGACGGGCGAAACCGGGTCGGACCATAAGTACAAAAAATTTCATCAAAATCGGTTCAGCCGTTTAGGCGGAATAGATTGACAAACGCTTGTACAGAAATATTATTTTTATATACAAAAAAATATTAAATTTTCAATCAAAATTGTTTTGGTAATTTCCTTTTGACAGATCTTCAGAACAAAAAAAGAGCAGATTTTTTTTTTGTTTTCAAAATATGTCTCCGACAAATTTTTTTTCTAAATTTAATTTTGGAAATATTTTGAAAACAAAAAAAAAATCTGCTCTTTTTTTGTTCTGAAGATCTGTCAAAAGGAAATTACCAAAACAATTTTGATTGAAAATTTAATATTTTTTTGTATATAAAAATAATATTTCTGTACAAGCGTTTGTCAATCTATTCCGCCTAAACGGCTGAACCGATTTTGATGAAATTTTTTGTACTTATGGTCCGACCCGGTTTCGCCCGAGTGCGTTTCGGGTCCAATTTAGAATTTAAACTATCTACGGACCGACGCAAACGCACACACAAAATTTCATTAAAATCGGTCCAGCAGTTTGGAGGAATAGAGTCCGTAGATAGTTTAATTTCTAAATTGGACCCAAAACGCACTCGGGCGAAACCGGGTCGGACCATAAGTACAAAAAATTTCATCAAAATCGGTTCAGCCGTTTAGGCGGAATAGATTGACAAACGCTTGTACAGAAATATTATTTTTATATACAAAAAATATTAGGTAAATAATCGTTAGTCCAATCTTGTATAATTTCTTAAAAACACAAATACTATTATTTAAGTTTTAAAATTTCTGTGTTTTACAAAAAGCAACGCTCGTAACTATATAAGGATTTCATGTCACGTATTTGTGAAATCTAAAATTTTTTCATTTCATCCAAAGTTACCGAAAAGTTATAATAATTCTCAAAGTCTTCATAAATTTTAGAATAATATGTTTTTGTGTAAAATTTCAAGCATTTCTGTACAAATAAACCATTAATTAAGTAAAAATTAAATAAATTATTAGTATTAAAAGTTGCCTACATTTAGAATTTAAACTGCCGCGCTGAAAATAACGAGTTGCATATCTCGAAAGTAAAGAAGTACCTTTATAAGTTTTATTAAAATTCGATTTAAATCTTTAATAATCATAACATAAACTAATTATTATTAAATTTTTAAAGACATACCTATGTTCTTTTAAGTACATATTTTTAATCTTTTGACGATTATTAAGGTTATAAAAAAAGAACAGTCTAAGTTCCCTGAAACTTATATTTTCCATTTAAAAAAACATTAGACGGTGACGCAACAAAAAAATTTTTTGCCCAAATATTCATCAACTGTATTAGAACATCTGTCAAATTACCAGAAATATTTTACGCCCCCCTCAAATTCTTAACAGGTACGTTAAAATAGCGAAAACAATTATGGCACATATGACATATATATATGTATTATATCTGCAAAACAGCTTAGATCAGGGGTGGTCAACCCAAATGATCTTGAGGACCATTTTGGAAATGCATCATAAGGGGACATTCATTAATTACGTGAGGCGATTTTGGCGATTGTTCGACCCCCCTGCCCCCTTCCCCTTTGGTAAGATGACGTGAGATTTATCTCGACCCCCCCCTCCACCATTAATCTCACGTGAGATTTTTTAAAATGCTTATTTTTAATGTAAATATGTTAATCGGTGCTTGATTGCGTTGGATTTATTTAATTTGCTTAATTCTTTTTTTTTCAGACTAGTATTTAAGACTTTAATTTTTTCTCATAATTTCGACAGTTAATTTTTCAATATATTTTGATGCGCAAATAAGGTATTTTTTGATACATTGATTTTCACTACTTAGGCAACTTTAAAATAAATATATTTTGTAAAAGTGCGATGAATCTCGCAGGCCGGAAAAATATTCAAGGCAGGTCGCATGCGGCCCGCGGGCCACGGGTTAGCCACCCTTGGTTTAGATGTGACTATTTGGTGTTTTGGTAACTCCTACATAACAGCAAGAGGCATACGAAAGGTCGTATGAAGGAGTTATGCAAAAAAGATGGTGATTTTACAATAAATTTCTTCGATTCACGTTATTGAATCAGTGGTTGAGTTCCACATGGACAGGTTATACAGACGTTTAATTATTTATTACCAATCGGTACCCGCGACTTCGCACACGATTGAGATAAAACAATCTGATGTAGCTTTTTCCCGTGGCAATTTAATTTTGCTGTTTAAATCTTATGTGTTATAGCGACCCGGCCCGGCCCCCGGCTTCGCCCGAGTGCGACAACAGAAGTGAAGCATTCGGCTCCACCATATTACAGTCTTGCATCGTGGGGCTGCGCCCCGCTCTGCAAGACATTAATTTATAAAGCTTTCGACTCCCCCAAATGCATATTCTCTAAATAGTGTATTTTCTGACATTTTCATACATTTTGTAAAGTCAACATAAGTCGCTAGTTGAATAACACCGTCCAAATATTTATTTTAGTAAACATAACAGTATACCTACTGAAATGAGACAAGCGCACGGCATCGTTTGTAGTTTTTTCCAGAGCTGCATTATCGATTTTATACTGTTTCAGTATTAAATTTTCAATCAAAATTGTTTTGGTAATTTCCTTTTGACAAATCTTCAGAACAAAAAAAGAGCAAATTTTTTTTATTTTCAAAATATTTCCAAAATTAAATTTAGAAAAAAAATGTGTCTCCGACAAACAGATAAACAGAAACACACGAACTGACAGCAGTCACTCTATTCCTCCAAACTGCTGGACCGATTGTAATGAAATTTTGTGTGTGCGTTTGCGTCGGTCCGTAGATAGTTTAAATTCTAAATTGGACCCGAAACGCACTCGGGCGAAACCGGGTCGGACCATAAGTACAAAAAATTTCATCAAAATCGGTTCAGCCGTTTAGCCGGAATAGATTGACAAACGCTTGTACAGAAATATTATTTTTATATACAAAAAATATTAAGGTAAATTAATCGTTAGTCCAACCCTGTATAATTTCTTAAAAACGTACAAACACTATTATTTAGTTTTAAAATTTCTGTGTTTTACAAAAAGCAACACTCGAATCTATATAAGAATTTCATGTCACGTATTTGTGAAATCTAAAATTTTTTCATTTCATCCAAAGTTACCGAAAAGTTATAATAATTCTCAAAGTCTTCATAAATTTTAGAATAATATGTTTTTGTGTAAAATTTCAAGCATTTCTGTACAAATAAACTATTAATTAAGTAAAAATTAAATAAGTTATTAGTATTAAAAGTTGCCTACATTTAGAATTTAAACTGCCGCGCTGAAAATAACTTTAGTTGAATTTCTCTATGGGAAAGAATAGAAATACCCTAGATGACACTGACGTAAGGTTTTACAATACAATTAATTTATTATTTCAGAGAAAATACAATGAAATATTTGTCAAATAAGAAACAGTTATCAGTTATAAGTATCATTGACAAAAATACGTAAGTAATTTTATACTTCTGTCACATATAAATTGTTTCGAATATTGCGAAATATTAATTATTCGACTGAATAAGTTGTTTTTATGTTATTATGTGTAATTTTTTCAGATCCAAACGTGCGATCCATTAGTAATGATTGTCGAAATCTGCATAAAATTGCCATGTATTGATGTGAAAGTCGTCTCTGTTCGGGTGTCAAGTTTTGAAGTTTGGTCAAAGTGATACGAATGTGCTTTTCTGTCAACGTAACGCTGGGTACGCATGGAAAAATGGTAACCGATAACAATTTTAATATTTTGAAACGAAGACAACCATTAATCAGATATAGACAGCACAGGATTCGGTTCAACCGATGGAGCTATTTACCGCTAATCTAGGATATTCGTATACCGAACAGTCATATTTTGTCATAGTCAGCTACTGATCCGAAAAGACGAAGTAAATTATAATGTACGACAATTTGAACAGCCACAGAAATGAGTATGACCTGCTTTCTTTAAATATTTTGTGTGATTTGAAAAAATCCGGCGCCAATTTGTTCAAAGCGTTCCCCATTGGGTGCTCTGAAATTTTTAAAAAAATTGGTGTAGCCGTTTTCAACTGATTTCAGAAAGAGTATTTTTTTATATCTTACTGTATATTTCCTACATTTATGAACCGATTTGAAAAAAATCGATGCCACTGTGTTCAGAACTTTGCACACTTTATGTGCTCTATTTTTTTTTTACTATGACTTACGGCTTCGTAACAGCGGAGGTGGTTTTATCGGAACTGATAAACTCTGCCTTCGGGTTTTTGTCCTACAATGCCTTTAAATAATAAATTGTATAATAATGAATTTCATACTATTTCAGGATCGGATTTACGCCATGGCTTTCTTGATCTCACTGAACAGAGGTGAAACGACGACCTACTATCTGCCAGTTTTTGTTAAGGCAATATAACTTGGCGACGTTTAAAAAACTTAGGTCTTCTGTTTTATAGGATAATTAGCTAATAAAATATTATAATAGTGGGGCGAAAGAGATAATTGTGCACTGAACGATAAAACCACTAAATTTGAGCTGCTTTATATTGTTAAAAGATGTAGATATTAATACAAATTATATCTATTGTATCGCTTATCAGAAAGTGCACAATACTGGTATATTTTTAGTCTCATCTGTTCGACTATAAAGAATTCTAAGATAATAATATTAATAAGTGTTTGTTAATTGAATGTCAAAATAAAACTTGGTAATATATAAAAGTTTTCATTAATTGTTGTTTTCATATTTCCTTTTACAGTAGCAATAATATTTTCTACCATACGTTTTAAATGAAATTCACTATAGATAATATGGTAACTACGGAAATCAAAAATGCATTATAGAAAATCGTTTGTTGCAATTTTTTGTGGAACGATTTTCTATAATGAGTTTTTGGTTTCCATGATTACTATATCAACAAAACTCATGTATATATTGCGTCTTAAATGAAATTTCCAGTATAATATACATTTTTTAATCAAATCATTGAAACTTTGACAGGATTGTCAATTTCCTATTATAAAATTTATGTAGGTTTTTTCAACATTTATTAATCTTATTAAACTGCCAATTTGCTTTATTTTTTCATAAATAAGCCTTTTATAAGAAGCAGATTCTTCTGTCAGATGTTAGCTTTGAATAAAATTACAAATGTGCGCTTAAAAAGTTAATTAAAAATTGCAACAATAATGTAATGTCTTATTGTAGATATTTCTTTTTTTATGAAAACACGGTTATAGTGGCAGATACTCAACTGATTATTATGAATCTAATGCCTACAAAAGGTGTGGGTGTTGGTAGTATAAACAGTTTTTATATATAATTAATGATTATTAATCTTTTGAACAAAAAATATTTTTTTAAATATTATGGGTTATCTATTGTAAAGTACGGAGACTTCTATTTTGAACAATGCCGGTAATGCAGTTCTCGATTTTAGAGGTTCCAAACTACACAATATATCATTAAAGTGAAATAACTTTAAAATCTATTGATGTACATTAATTTGCTCTTAATATAATGTTTACTAATTAGTTTCACGTAGTTCGAATGCAGTTTTGAACTCGGTCCCCAATGATACTGCTACACATACATATATATATATATATATATATATATATATATATATATATATATATATATATATATATATATATTTTTTTTTTTTTTCCTTATGGACGCTGTTTTGGAGTTTCAGATATTCAAATTCTGCTTATTTTTTCGAATAATTTGACATAGCACATCCTATATCTAAACGAACCAGAAGCTACAAAACTGACCAAAATATCTTTTTGACTTTATCCATACTGATCAGTGTGCCGTGTAAAACAAAATTTGTTGAAACAAATACATACCGACAGGTTAACAATCTGTCGAGCGATCGCTACAGTTTTGCTAATTCATTTTGTTTGATTTACTCTCTAAGATGGCTCAAGCATTTTCAAATTTGAAGAAACGGGCTATTTTTGCGCACACATTCAGCGTAACAAAAACACCACGTGGGTTCAAGCAGAATAGAAATTTAATGGTATACGGTTTATTTTCAAAGAAAAAAAGCAACATTCAACACTGTGAAGACGAATTAGTTTTAGCAAGCTTTGAAATTAATGGAGAAAAGTCAACGAGACAACTTGCAGAATAGGTATAAAAAAATGTAGAAAAAACATATCTTAAAGGCCCGTACTAAAAATATTGATCATTGAAAACGGTGTAAACTCGCAAGGTTTTGCAAAGGTCGTCTATTTGGATACTAAAGTAAATAAAAGGTATAAGTGAAAATTATTTTATTTAGACAGATATAAAAAAACAAAAACTGTCTTCTTGGACTGATCGGCGAGATCGTAAGACCGAGTAGATATTGAGTCGCAGACTAATTTATTGCGGGCCGAAGGCCCGCCGCGCCTTATTTTCTTTTTGGGTCTAATGGCGAGGTCGTAAGACCGAGTAGATATTGAGCCGTAGACCAATTTATGCGGGCCGAAGGCCCGCCGCGCCTTATTTTCTTTTTGGGCGTAATGACGAGGTCGTAAGACCGAGTAGATATTGAGTCGCAGACCAATTTATTGCGGGCCGAAGGCCCGCCGCACTTTAATTTCTTTTTGGGCCTAATGGCGAGGTCGTAAGACCGAGCAGATATTGAGCCGCAGACCAATTTATGCGGGCCGAAGGCCCGCCGCTCCTTATTTTCTTTTTGGGCCTAATGACGAGGCCGTAAGACCGAGTAGATATTGAGCCGCAGACCAATTTATTGCGGGCCGAAGGCCCGCCGCGCCTTATTTTCTTTTTGGCTCTAATGGTGAGGTCGTAAGACCGAGTAGATATTGAGCCGCAGATTAATTTATTGCGGGCCGAAGGCCCGCCGCGCCTTATTTTCTTTTTGGGCCTAAGGACGAGGTCGTAAGACCGAGTAGATATTGAGTCGCAGACCTATTTATTAAAAAAAAGTTTTGCGTACCCCGTTAAAGATAATTGGCGCTGCAGACGTGATTCAAATCACAGTGATCTTTACAAACCATGGCAAAAACGGATGCAAAAAAAAAAAATTTTGTAAAAAAAAATTTTTTCCGCAGCCCATACCAAAAACATTGATCTTTGAAAGCGGTGTTAAGTTGCCTGCAAAAAGGTTTTGCACGGGTCAACTAGTCCCATATATTAAAACGCAAAAATTTTCCGAGGTACAAACGGGGGGTCTATAGAAAAGTGCAATTTCGGACGGATTTTTACGAAAAAAAATTACGAAAAGGGCGCACTATTTCTACAGCCCAACGTCGCATCGGCGTAATTTGCGTTTCGAGGGGGGCCGCAGGGCGATTTTTTAAAGGGGCGTCCGATCGCCTATCCCTTAACGTTGAAAAAATTTTCAATCGCCCGGCTAAAATCGTAAAAAAATCGCCCGGCGGCGAGGGCGGTCTTGAATTGCAGACTTTTTTCGCCTCTTTTTAAAGAGTTTTCGCGCGGACGGTTTTCGGCGAAAATTCGGGCGCCGACGCGGAAACAAAAAAGTCCCATTTGATTAACCCGTCGTCCGGAATCGGTCGTATCTCGGCGACTTTTCGTCGCACGACGTCGAGACCGGTTTTAAACGAAGCGCGAGAAAAAACTCTAACTGCAAAGTGCAAAACACGCGTCGAAAACGACTTTTTTAACGCCGTTAATTCGCAAATAAAAGTCGGCGTTATTGTTTTTTTAGTTCCGTTCCTATGACGGTGACCGTGTGGGGTCCTCACTTAGCATGGCAAAAAAAATTAAAAGTCACAGTCTAACTTAAATGCGAAATTAACACGCGACAAATCGATCAAATTTTTTTAAAAACATACGTCGCTAGACTACATGAAAGTGACGGGGACAGAAGTTTATTTTTTGTCGCATTTTGATTCGTGAAACGAGTCAATTCTATTTTGAAATGTCAAATTTAAAACAAATGATTGATAAAATTTGAATTTTTTCTAGCTGTCAGTTGAATTGGTTTTTAACATTGTTTAGCGAAATTATACCCATCGGACGTAAACTTTTTGCCAAAATCGTGTAAATTGATAATTATAGAACATTTTGACAGACGTCCGAGACAAATCGGGTGATTTTTGCTGAGATATTTCGAAAAATTATTCCGCCAAGAGGTCGCCATATATGCAATTGGTTAGAGAGAGACGACGTATAAAATCGAGTCGCGTAATGTCGATTACGACGTATGTCTGTGAGCAGTTTAGATAAAATTAAAAATGGCGTGAGATTACTTTGACAGCTCTATGAAAATAAATACACATCTTACTATGAAAATTGATGTATTTTGGGATATTTTCAATTATAAAACGGTTTGTTTATACGTTATTTTATATATTATTAACTTTTTGTATAACGATTAAGAAAAAAAAAACATTTTTTAACCTTGATAATTTTTTGGTTACAATATGAAAACTAATATTTTGTTTCCTAAAATATAGAAATTAGTGTTGTGAACCGCTGGTGCAGTGAAGCACCACTGGTTTAAAATAGACTGATAGCACACCTGAAGGAATTCGCTGCGTCGACAGAAACAGACAACAGGACGTGAATCGGCAGCGCGTGTGGGACGCGTTGTCGGTTCTACGTGGTGCTGACTTTTAAACAGAGAGACACGCGGAAAAGTTCGAAGTGGACGGGAGTGTCCAATCGGGCATAAATTACTAAATATTGTTAGTTAGAGTTTTTTCCAAATTATTGTTTCGGGGTAACGATTCTAAATTATGTGTTTCTTTTCGTAAGACAGCGGTCAATAAAATAGTGTGCGGGAATCCAGCTGTCTGTGGCGCAGCAAGTTCTACGGGCAAAGGTAAGTCCTCGCAAGCTGGCGTGTAACATGTATTTTTCGTAATTATAGTTTATTTTACAAGAAATCGTTGCACTTTATTCATGTATCACCTCACCAGCCATTACAGCAAGGGCCCACGACCCTCCTAAACGTGGTGGTGGCACGCTACCCCTTTTTGGCGCGGCTTCGGTCACGCCAAATCGGTTAATTTTAGCCCCTAGTAGTGGGGGCTCGCGACAAATGGTGTCAAGCGGTTGGGATTAATTTTACTAAAATGGGTAGTCAAAATTTTGGGATGTTACTAAAAGTGTTCATATAAGCGTAGTCAATTTTTTTTGGGAAGCATTAAATTAAAAAATAAATTTCTTGTGAATTGTGGATCGAATAAATATAAACCGTTAGAAAATTAGAAATGAAATGAAATATGATGCTATGATTAATCTGCATATAACATACTCATCAAAATTTACCGGGTGATTTCAGTATGAGAGTACGAATAAATGTTGAAATGTTGAAAAAAAAATTTTGTTTTGGTTTAATTGGGAATTAAGTTGTTTAAATACATTTTTTTTATGTAGTAAATTATTAAGAATTGATAAAATGGCGGTAGTGAAACGTACATGTGACGTCACGTTTGACGACACGAAATGGTAGCTGGATGGTGCGGTGAGGGTAGGAAATATACATTTTTTTTTTCTTTTTCTTTTTCTTTTCTTTTTCTATTTTTTTTTCTCTATTTCTTTAAAATTTTGTAAATCATATGTATGCTGAAAATTTGATGTTGTTGACACCCACCTATGTTGCCGAACACCCGTTATATAATTTATCCGGTTCTTATCAGTCATATTACTTTATAATATCTTATAACTGGCGTGAATAAAATACTGTCGTTGGAAAAAATTCATATAATTTTAATTTTTGCATTATTCATGTTGTTTTGAAAAAGTAAAATCATAACTTGGTAGTAATTTTTTTTTCATGTTTCCATTTTTTTTTCTCTATTATTGCATTATTAATATTTCAATAAATTAAAATAAATTCATTTATTAATAGTAGATTTGTGTTATAAAATGAGGTTCAAATAGAAATTGTTAAGTAAATTTGATAATTTGTTGAAATTTTTGGAATTATAACGTAAACAATCATTTTAATCAAGTATAACGGTAATTGAATTTTTTTTTTTAAATCGGGTTTCTCAAATAGTCCTCCTTCCCCCGTATATAAGTAGTTTCGCGGTAGCAAAATTTCAATAAATTACCCCCAACCCCGTGAATACCCCATAACAACGATGGCAACCACCAACACAGCGACAACGACGTCCACTCCCCCGGTCGTTACACCGACCGCAGCGACAGCAACGGGCGCTGGTAGCATGTCTTTTGCTACCAATCAACAAGAAAACAGGTTTGTCACCGTAAATAAGGTAAATTTGGGTGCGTTCGCAAGTAGTCTAGACACGTTCTCAGGTAAGGAGAACGCAGCGGAGTATTTTGAAAGAGTCGAATTGAGAGCGTCGTTGGAGGACATTAGCGAAACACAACTCGCGGCTGTAGTAAAATGTAGATTGGTAGGAGAAGCTTACCAATTTTTTCAATCGGAACCGGAGCTGAAATTCGATCGGATCAGTTACAACGAATTAAAACGCGCGTTACTAAATAAATTTGCGGAGACACAGATACCGGGAGCAGCGCAATTCAAATTAAACCAAGCCTGGCAGCGACTCAACGAGACAGTGAGCCAGTATGTGACACGGCTGAAGTTACTGGGACAAAAGGTGCTGGAAGAGGATTTGAGAACGGCGTCGGCAGCGGAAATTGAAGGATTGAAAAAGAAGCAAAAGGACCTGCTCTTAAATCAGCTACAACTGGGACTCAAAAAAGAAATCATGAGAGGTGTGGGTACTCTCATGATGCTGGAGACCAACCTAACCTTTGAAAAAGCGATACTGCTGGCGGAGCGAGAAGAGTTACACTTATCGCTTATGGGAAATACCAGGCGAATGGACGTCCTGCGGATTGAAGAGGAGCCGGGAAGAGCTACTTATCGACCTACGCACCAAAGCAATGCGAGGCCGGATTATCGCCGAATGGATGGACGGCCAGCTAACCGTCAACCCGTTGCACCACGGAACCGAAGAACAGAAGATAACAACCGATGCTACAACTGTTTGGGGATAGGGCACTTCGCTGCCCAATGCAGGAGTCCATTGACTTGCCGGAGATGTCTAACACCAGGCCACCGAGAAGCTCAATGCAGGAGACAGCAACTGCCGATGGGAGAACGCCAGAGTGAAGCCAGAAGAAGGACTATCAATCAGCAGCATATGAACCGACGACCAACACATTTAAACTTCCAACCCGCCCCAGATGTGCTCCGATCCGAGGGCCAGGGTTCACCAAGACGCCGAAATTAACCATACCACAAGTATGGAATGCTGAAATTCAAGATGTGCCGAACATGATAACAGCAAAATTTGGAAGAAGAGTTCTGACACTGATAATTGATACTGGGTCAGTCGTCTCGATTGTCAAACGAAGAAGTATTGGCAATCACGAGGTAAATCCCGGACGTAGAATGTCGCTAGCCGGCATAACGGGACATGCCGTCGAATCCGAGGGAACGACTGGACTAACTCTACAGATCATGGATCGGAAGATACCTCTTGAACTGGTGGTTTGTCAAGAACTGCCCATTCGAGCCGACGGTCTACTCGGAAGAGATTTTTTGAAATCTGCAGAGGCCATTATCGATTACGAAACCAATACACTGGAGATGGCTGGAATCAGCATTCCATTACTGAAAGAAGAAGAGGCACATGGAGCATCACGAGAGTTATTAATACTCACCAAGGGACAAGAAACTGAACGCAAGAAACCAATACTGTCCAAGATACGAGAAGTTAAAGGTGACTTATTCACGGCACCTGTCGAATATGCACTTGCGCATTGCGTCGCGCAAGATTTCAATATGGGAAGAGGGATCGCAGTGGAATTTCGGAGAAGATACGCATCTATTCCGGACCTCAGGGCACAACGCGCGCAAGTGGGAGAACTTGCGTACTTGAAGATTGGCGAAGAACATATTTATTACTTAGTCACAAAGCGGAGAAGTCACGAGAAACCGACACTGGAGACCCTGAGAAGATCCCTAGTAGCGCTGAAGAATCATATGAAGAGGATGAAGATATCTAAGCTCGCCATACCACGACTAGGTAGCGGTTTAGATCGGCTAAAATGGTCAAAAGTGAGAAAGCTAATAGAGACGGTGTTCAGTTCTACGGACGTGGATGTTGTGATCTACGAACTTTCAGACGAGAATAAAATCCAAACTGATCAAGAGAATAGTAAGCCCCGCTCTCAAGGAGGACGAAGAGTGGATGCAACTCTTGCAGCATGCGATACCTTGTCGACCACAGCCACCAAACGAAGTAAGAAGAAAATAATCGTAGAAAATACAAGGGAGAAGCTTAATTTAAAGAAACTGGAGGATGAAGTAGAAACTAACGTAGGAAGAATCAAAGTTGATGAGAAGACTGTTTCATGGGCAAACTCGTTGGAGGACCGAGCAGAAAACGAAAAATCTTCGTTGCATCCACCGCGGCCACGGTTGGAGCGCAACTTAGGTATGGAGGTTGGCCGACTTCCTGTCCTGATCGTCGAAGATTTGGAGATTCTTGCAAAGTCTGAGTGCGTGTGCACGGGCACTCATAAACGTCTCGAACCCGGAAAAACAGTATTGATCGAGCCGACAGAGATTTTAACCCACGGAGTAATGGCAGCTAGAGTGCTAGCCCAAGTTTCAATGAAGAAAGAAGTTGTAGTGCAGCTAATAAACGTCACCGATAAGACGTTAGTAGTAAAAGCGAAGACCACTGTAGGATACGCGGAGGATCATATGGACGAATCCGAGGCCCGACCTTCAACACCGGTGAATATAAAGAAGGGGGACCTGACGACATTCCATACACAAGTTGTTAAGTCAATAGGTGATGAAATTGACACGAAGCATTTAGAGTCAGAAGTACGGAGTAAATTTTCAAGATTGTTGGACGAATATCGCGATATATTTTATGCAGAAGGGGATAAGTTTGCAGTAGCCAAAGGTGTTCAACATCGCATCATTACGGACGATGTGCACCCAATTGCAAAAGCGCCATATCGTGTACCACACGCTCAACGAGAAATCCTGCGAGAAAACATAAACCAGATGCTGGAAGATGAAGTGATTTCGTATTCGCAATCACCATGGTCAGCGCCGGTCGTGATGGTACCGAAGAAGAGTGAAAACGGAGAAACAAAAATCCGAGTATGCATCGACTACCGAAACCTGAATGCAGTTACGAAACGGGACTTCTATCCACTTCCAAATTTAAACGAGACCTTTGACGTATTAGGCCAAGCCACTCTCTTCACCACACTCGATTTAGCCTCTGGATATTGGCAAGTCGAAGTAGCCCCAGAAGACAGAGAGAAAACAGCCTTCAGTACACCCGACGGACACTACCAATGCAACCGAATGCCGTTTGGTTTGATCAATGCACCAAGCACATTTCAACGTCTGATGAACACGGTACTGACGGGCCTGACTAAAGATCGCTGTTTGGTCTACTTGGATGACGTAATTGTATACAATTCGAAGGGAGTCGATGATCACCTCGTACAACTGAAGCAAATATTTCAACGTTTGAGAGATTCGAATCTGAAGTTGAAGCCGTCTAAATGCAAATTTTTATGTAGAGAAACTAAATATCTGGGACATATCATATCCACTGAAGGGATAAGGCCAGATATGGAGAAAATACACGTTGTGCAGAATTATCCATTGCCAAAAAATGTTCGAGATATCCGAGCTTTTCTGGGCCTGGCAGGTTTTTATCGAAGATTTATACCGCAGTTTTCTCACCTAGCCAAGCCACTAACCGAACTCACTAAGAAGAATGCAAAATTCACGTGGAATAACGAAGCGCAGAAATCATTTGACGAATTGAAGAATAAATTATGCAGTAAGCCTGTGTTGCAATATCCAAACTTTGAGAAAACTTTTATTTTAACGACAGACGCGTCGGGAACCGCCATAGGAGCGATACTGAGCCAAGATTATGATGGACATGAGAAGCCGATTGCGTATGCAAGTAGACAGCTGAACAAAGCTGAAGGAAACTATTCCACAACCGAGCGAGAATGTCTAGCCGTAGTTTGGGGAATAAAACATTTTCGATGTTACCTGTACGGAAAGAAATTCAAAATCATCACCGACCATAGGCCACTTAGATGGTTATTGTCAGTGAAGGATCCGAATTCTCGATTGGCTAGATGGGCGTTGACACTTTCGGAGTATGACTTCGATATTGTTCATCGCGCAGGAAGGAAACATGGTAATGCGGACGCTCTCTCCCGAATACCAATAGCACTTGTTGAAAATGACGATAATTATTACGAGCCAGTTTGGGACAGAACCACGATCAAGATTCAGCAGAGCAAAGATCCTGAGTTACGAGAAATATTGGTGAGAATAGAGGAAGATCCAGAATTTGACGTATATTACCTTGATGAAGATGGCCTCCTTTTTAAAACCAGAGACGAAGGTGGACGCCAAGACCGACTAGTCGTACCAAAATCGATGGTAACACAAATTATACATGGTTACCACGACCTTCCATATGCAGGGCACATGGGTTTTGCGAAGACATTATCAATGATCCGAAGTCGATTTTTCTGGACACATATGTCCACAGACGTGAAGAAGTACTGCGAGCGGTGCGTATCCTGCGCACAGCGGAAAAGTCCACAGAAGAAACCAGCTCCCTTACAACGACTACCAGCGGTAAGCGCTCCGTTTGAACGAGTGGCGATGGACGTTGTTGGTCCATTGGTTTCGACGTTGAATGGGCACAAATACCTTCTAACCTTTCAGGATTATTTTACCCGTTATCTCGAAATAATCCCGCTGAAAGACCAAAAGGCTGAGACGATAGCCAAGGTATTTGTTACTCAAATCGTGTCGAGACATGGAGCTCCAAGGATGCTGATCACGGATCAGGGAACTAACTTCCTATCAGGTCTAATGAAGGAAGTTTGTCGGTTGTTGAATATTACCAAAATCCAAACAACTCCGTATCATCCCCAATGTAACGGCATGATCGAGCGAACGCATCGAGTTATAAAGGATCTATTGTCACACTTTGTGGACGAAACGCAACGCGACTGGGATGAATGGATCCCGTATGTTGTTATGGCCTACAGGGGCCATGTCCATAGTTCCACAGGAGAAACACCATTCTTCTTATTGCACGGAAGAGACATGGAGCTTCCGTACGACGCTATTACAAAACCAAGACGTAGGGCATACGACGTGGATGAGAATTATGCATCAGAACTCATCCTACGATTGCAGCGAGCCTACGAAATGGTTAGTAGGCACTTATCAGAAACTACTGATAAGCAAGTCGAAGCGTTTAACAAGAAGTCAAAACCAGTACCATTTGAAGTTGGTGACCGCGTCTATCTGCATGATCCCAGCACGAAGCTCAATCGCTCAAAAAAGTTATCGAAGCCGTGGACTGGACCCTACCGCATCCTTGAGAAGAAGGGTCCAGTAACATTTAAGATTAAAGAGATTCAAGGGAGGAAAGAGCAAATCGTCCATGCCAACCGGTTGAAGTTTCTGAAAGGAGAAGACGAAGAGTTACAGCCTGAAGCCGACGAAGGGTTACAGCCTGAGGAAGACGACGAATTCGGGGAAATTCATTTACCCAATCTGAATAGGCCGGAACTGTATGACCTGGACGAAGAACTAGATTTCGCCACTCTTTCTCGGGTCAATGAGGAATACGACGGTTCAAACAACCGAGATGACGGAGATATCAAAGCAGAAGTCGAAGAAATGTTACCCCCAGCCGAGGTAGCAGCTGAAGAAAATGATGGGGGCAATCCCCACCCTCACATCGAAAAAGAGGAGCAGGTGGATAATCCCATAGAAGAAATATATCACGAGTTTGACGGACGAGAGGGAGACCCACAAGAGGTTCTTGACAACGTAAATCAACAAGTCGAAAATCGAGTCAATGACCAAGTGGAGATCGAGGCACCCAACGAGCAAGCGGCCGAACAACACCCCTACCGTACCAGGGCTCGCGGTCGCGTGTCCGATCACCCATGGGTCCTTGACCGAAGGATCTAAAACCCAACATCACTTAGTGACTAAACCACAAGTTGCACCGAACAATCTATTAGGCACTATTACTAACAATTGTGGGTGCGCGAATAGTGAGCGTCCTAATTAAAACTGAAGTAATTATACCTTGTTACAGATACTTTCACTGTTCAGACGAATTACTTTTATAGTGTAGAGACTAAAGCTGAAGCAGCATCAAGAACGTTCGACACGGACGAAAGTGTAAGTGTTTAGATTACCGTAGTATTTTTATCTTAAAAAAAAAAATAAATAAATAAAAGCTGAAATATTTAATAATTAAGTGGTTTAGTGAACGCCAAAAATCAGTGTTTAACTTTGTTGTGGTTTATGAGCAATCTTGTGCGCGTCTAACTCGTGTGGATTAGAGAAACTTCTTTTATTTTTATTGTTGTTTTTATATCGATAATAGATTTTATTTTATTTTTTTTTTGTGTCATTTAGGGGATTACAATTGACTTTCAAAATAGCAATATGTATCTTATAAATTCTAATTTTATATTTACTTTTATGGTAGTTGCTGCGTGTCATTTAATTAGAATTAGTTATGCTGACGAAATCTACTATAACATAACTAAATTAGATCATCAACCTGGAATTTATTTTGAGTCCTTAGGGCCTTTGTCGATTATAAGTAGTGAATGGAAACTGGTAACGTTTGTAGATTTAAATAACTTGTATAGAAAATATGTAATGTTGAAAGAATTTCATGATAAAAATGTGGATTTTTGTAATCATCTAGAGGTTGAGCTGGTCAACGTGGTGGGCCGTGATATTCGGGTTGATTGTAAGCAATTTTTGCAAGCAACCAAAGCGAGCATGACAATTTTTCGAAAACAACAAAGTGATTTATTTTATTTTTTGGGACACGAACCTGGGAATCAAATTAGAGTAAAAAGGGGTCTAGCAAATATAGTGGGAAAAGCTAGTAAATATTTATTTGGAACCTTAGATGCTGACGATGGGGACTTTTATGAGAGAGAAATTTCGAAAATTGCGAATGATAATAAAGAGATAGTAAAGTTGATCAATAAACAAACACACGTTGATCAGAACACTTTAGTGATAATAAATGACACGTTGCAAACCATTCAAGAGAATGAATTCAATTTTAATAATAATTTAAAAACTTTAAGGGAATACGCTGATAAAACGACGAATGCACTCAATTCCGAATTACTTGCGGGGGTACTAGCAAGACATATGTCTCAATTTAATGTAGTTTTAAGTGAATTGTTGTACGAGTTAGAAACTTTAATAAATGCAGTTACGAGTGCCCAAAATGGAATCGTGCAAATTAAATAGCTGGTGGCTATTTGTTTTAAAAAAAATATTTATTTGTTTTAAACTCTGTTGTTTATTATATAAAGATTTACATGAATTGTTACAAACTTATATTTTTAGTTTTTATGTTGAATTAATTATGAATATAGATCATATTCATTGACCCATATACAAGGTACCAAATGTACGTATAATTAATTATACTTTTGTGCTGTGAAACCCTTTTTATTAACTTAGTACATAAGTGAAGTAGAGGGGTTCGTCAGATATCATCTTGGCATATGTACATTACCAAGTCATCACATTGCCAAGTGTGGGCGTTATGTATTTTCTTTTACATCTCCCAACCTTAGGAGATTTTGTCCCAAAATCTTTTTTTGTATTATTATTATTCTTGAAATTCTTCTGTACTTTTTGTTTTTGAAATAACTGCATTTAATTTTGATTTAAATTTTTGTAAAGCTTTTTCTTTGTTATTTCTTTTATAAATATAGATAGCAATAATAGTAAGTATTGAAGCAATTATGTAGATATATGTGGGAATATATGAATATTTGTGAAAAGATTCCCAGTAGCTTAAATTAAAATTTGGAGCCTTTTCAAGTTCTGTAATTTTTTCATGAATAGATCTCAAATCGAAATTGTTTAATTTTATTTGTTTGGTTACAATAGATTTTTGATCTATTATGTTTGGTAAAATTAATTCTTTCTTAAATTTCTGAGTTTCAAAATTAAAATAAGTGATAGAATTTATTGTCATATAACAATTTATTGGTAAATCAATAAGTGATTTATGTTTAATTATAGGTGTAATTAATTGGCAGTTTGATTTGACAATAATAGGTTCTATAGGTAGAGCCAAATAATGTCTTTCATCCAAACCTTGAATTATAGGTTCCTTGTGATTTGAGATTACTTTAACAAGTTTGCATTGTGTTTTCTTATGACTAAGTACATTAAAAATACAATCGTTACTTTCCATTAAATTTAAGTTGTTACATACGTGAACAGAGCCGTATTTATTACATTCTTGATTTATATACCATCCACTGTATTGTCCAGCTATATAAAAGGGGTGAATTATATCTAACATAAAATTTTCGTTATTAGGTATAGCTATAAGGTGATATAACTCATATATTTCTGTATTGACAATAGGTATAGTAATTATGAAATTAATAGTAGTATTTTTGATAAAAATCTGAACTGAACTTAATTCGTAATAATAAATTAATTGATCAATTGGTAAAGGTAATGAATCTGGTCCATAAAGGGTTATAGTTTTTTCTAGAATTTCTTTGAATTGAGATGGCTTAACAATAGAAGTGTGTAAAAATTTAGATCGGCCAAAAGTAAAAGCCGTTTCCATTTCGTTTAACAAATGATATATTTGATCTAACTGATTTTTAACATTTTGTAAAAATTCTCTTTTAAAAAATTCGTTTTCTAAACCATTAACTTGCTTTGACAATTTTATTTGATTTTCAGTTAAATTTTTCATTATCAGTTCAAATTCTTTTACAATATTTAAATTTAATGACATTTTAGTATGCAATTCAGTGTTTAATTTATCTTGGTTTTCCTTTAATAATTTAATTTGTGAATCGTAAAATTCGGCATCGGTCGAATCTAGATTACCAGAAATAAATTTTATTACAGATCCTAGTCCGTTAATTAATCCTCTTTTTGGTCTGTTAGTGTTAGGTTTCATTAATATGTTATCATATTTTTGTTGTGTAACTTTCATGTATGTAAAAATGTTACTAATTTCATTGTGATAAGTGTTAACTTTTACGATTTTATTTGTTAAGTGTAGAGTTTCGTCGGTTTCTTTTAGGAAAATTTGTAATTTTTCTTGAAGATTATTAAGTATGTGTGATATGTTTTCTAAGTCGAAATAATGAATGAATGAATGAGTTTTTTCTTGTATTCTGGTAGTACCGAGTGAAAATGGTAATACGCCAGGATTATCGTCTATATCGATGACTCTAATGGTTTTAGAAGCATTATTGTCCCGAGGTAGAAGGCTGATTAAGATCCTGAAATTTTAAGGGTCTTTTTAACTGTTTTTTATGATAGGGACCTTTTAAGGTGTTAACTTTGTTTCCTAAATCTTCAGTTACATTTTTGGTTGTAGCTATAGGTATTTGTTTTTGTCGCGTGGACCTTAATAAATATGCGTTTTGGTTAGATTGAAAAACTGGTGGGTTTTGTTTGTTTTCGTTTATTTTTTCTATTTCATGTGTTTTTTTGTTAGTTACGTTTTCGTGTATTGATTTGTATAAATCTGTGGTAAGTTTTCTGTGTTGGTTAGTATAATCTTCATAATATTTGTGATAAAAATCTAATTCAAATATGTCACGATTGTGTAGGTGTCCGTATAGTAATTCAATCGGTTTATACTTGGTGGTTGAATGTATTGCATTATTATATGCAAACAAAGCATAAATCATCTGTTTGTTAGGAGGCAGATGAGATTGTGTACCGTGGATAATTCTAAGATTTTCGATAAGAGTGGAATGCAAACGTTCTATCATACCGTTGCTTTGTGGATGACGAAACGTTGTAAAATGAAACTTAATTTTGTGTGTATTGCAGAATTCTTTAAACAGTGTGTTATTAAATTCATTATCTGCAATGATAGTACATGGAGTAGAAAATAATGAACAATGTTGTATTAGATTTTCAACTGCTTCAGCAGAATTGTGCGTAGTTACAGGGTAGGCATTTGAAAATTTAGAAAAAGCATCTATGACAGTTAAGAATTTAAAATTCATGTATTGAAAATAATCTATATGAATGATTTCGAATGGTTTCTTTGGATAGGGAGGATTGTCTAATTTTGGATCCATGGGGTTTCTTTCGTACTTGCATTTTTGACATAATTCGCAATTGTTAATAAATTTTTCGATTTTTTCGAACATTTTTGGAAAATAATTATCTCTTTTAAGACGTGCAAGAGTTTCTACAATACCTCTGTGATTATTCTTTATAACGTGATAATATTTTATGAGGTTTTCCTGTTCTTGTTCGTCTTGTATGTCTATCAACATATTTGTCGATTCTATAATTTTGACTGTATTATTTTTGAAAGTTCTTTGAACAAAATTTATAAAATCTTGATATTTGTGTAAATTTTTTTCTTTTTCTACAAAATATATTCCGTATGTTTGCTTTGGTGCAAGATATTGTTTAAAAAGATCTAAAATATCATTCTCAAACTTTTCGTTTGAAATTCTACAATTAATGCGTTTTTTTGTACGACCGTGTAAATAACAAATTTGAGGTTTGCTGACTTTTATTGGTGTAAAATTGATAATAATTTGTTTGGCATATAAGTTAATTGCTTTTTTGTCGTTAATAGGGATTTCTAAAACTGGATTCTCTAAATCTGAATGTATTGTACTACAGTTATCTATATTTTGATTTAGAATCTTTAGTCTTTCAGCTAAAGGTAGGTTGTCTGTTTCTGAGTCAATTGAACTTGGACTGTTATTGTCACTATTTAAGGTGTTTAAAATTTCGTCTAAGTCTGCATTTTGAAGTTCGGGTAAAGTTTCGGGTGGATTAGGAATGAGTGAAAGAGCGTCAATAACATCGGGTTCTTTTATTAACATATTGGTTTCAATTTGATTGGGAATTCGAGAAAGAGCATCTGCGTTACTGTTTATTTTACCTTTTTTATATGTTATTTGATAATCATACTCGAGCAGTTTAAGTCGCCAACGAACGAGTTTACTGTTCGGTTCTTTGAGATTGAACAAATATTGTAAAGGTTTATGGTCAGTTACAAGAATAAATTTTCTACCAAAAACATAAGGACGGAACTTTTGTGTAGCCCAAACTATTGCTAAAAGTTCTTTTTCAGTTGTAGAATAGTTTTTCTCATGTTCGTTTAATGTACGTGATATATAAGCTATAGGCTTATCTGAATTTATAGTTCCTTGAGATAAAATTGCTCCGATCGCATAATTTGAAGCGTCAGTTGTAATAATAAACGTTTTTGAAAAATCCGGGTACTGTAAAAGTGGGTCATTAGTTAGAATATTTTTACAAAGCTCAAAACATTTAAGAAATTCTGGGCTATGTTCAACTTTTGTATTTTTCTTTAGTAAATTAGTAAATGGTTTTGTTAACTTAGCAAAATCTTTAATAAATTTTCTATAATATCCGAGAAGTCCTAAAAATGCTCGTATATCTTTTTGAGTTTTGGGTAAAGGATAATTTTGGATAACTTTTAATTTTTCTGGGTTAGGTTTTATTCCCTCTGGAGTTATTAGGTGACCAAGAAATTGAACTTCTTTACATAAAAATTCAGATTTATCTAGTTGTACTTTCATGTTGGCATCGTGTAAACGATTAAGTATTTGTGAAAGGTCTTTTAAATGTTGATCTAAAGAGGCTGAAAAAATTATTATGTCATCCATATATACACAACAGATATTTTGCAATCCGCGTAAAATGTCGTCCATGACACGTTGAAATGTCGCTGGCCCATTTTTTAAGCCGAAAGCTAAACGAACGAATTCATAGTGTCCTTGCTCTGTGTTAAAAGCGGTTTTGGGTATATCTTTTTCAGATAGTTCTATTTGGTGGAAACCTTGAGTAAGGTCGAGTGTTGTAAAATATTGACATCTACCTAAACGGTCTAGTATGTCTTCAATGTTAGGAAGTGGGTACTTGTCGTCTATTGTTTTTTCGTTAAGTTTTCTAAAATCTATAACAAGTCTCCATTTGCGTATTTTAGAAGCGTCAAGTTTTTTTGGAACTATCCAGATTGGACTGGACCATGGGGAAAAGGATGGACGTATGATTCCTCGTTCTAACATTTTTGAGATTTGTTTTTGAACTTCAAGTTTGTGAATGTGAGGGTATCTGTACGATTTTGTATGAATAGGGATTTCGTCTGTTGTATTAATTTCGTGTTTTATTTTATTTGAAAATGATAAATCTTGTCCCTCTTGATGAAAGACTGAGTAATATTGTTGACAAACGTCGAGAAGTTTAGTTTGTTCTTCAGAATTAAGATGGTCTAATCTTAGAAGTGAACGTAAATGTTCTCTATTTTTGCTTTTTATTGATTTAGTTTTAATTAGGTAATTTTCTTGTGAAAAGGGATATGTTTTTATAGGATGAATCATTTTAAATTCTGCAGGTTTATCAGAGTAGTTAGTAATTTCAAATGTGGCTATGCCATTTCGGGCAATACTAATACATTTAGGAATTTTTAATGATTTGCAAGATTGTTCATTAACAAAAATTTCTCCTTGTTCAACATCTGTAGGAAGGTGAACTATTTTACTACTTTTGGGTAGTATCACGTCTCTAAAAATTACGTCATGATTTGTTTTCAAAAGTTTAATAGGAATTTTAATTTTTTCGTTAAAAAGTAACATATTTTTAAAATCTAAGGTGAGATTAAATTGTTTAATTATATTTAATCCGATAAGAACATCATATGTTTTATGAAATTCAAATACGTGGAAAGTCATATTATTTTTACTATTAAATTCTATAAAACTAGGAATATTTATTGTACCAAGTGTTTTTTCAACGCCGCCTATGCCTTTTACTTGGCGAGGGTTTAATTTAATAGGTATATTATGATAATATTTCTTAACAATATTGGGATTTATAAAGCTCGTTGTAGAAGCCGTGTCTAATAATATTTTAATTCTAGGTTCATTTATATCTATGTAGGGTAACTGGTTGATTTTTTCTGTGAAAGCAAGTATTTCGGTTATGGAATCTCTATTGAGTCTTCCAGAACTTCGTCTAAAAAATCTTCCTGTTCATCTGTTACATATTCGTTTTCATCTGTTTCGGGGTTGTTTTCAAAATTAGTTTGATTGTTAAAATTGTCGCCTGATTCTATGTTATAAGTTTCTTGCATATTTGTATGCATTGGAGATCTGTATTGTCTAAAATTTTGAGTGTTATGGCTCACGCCTGACATTGGTGTTGGTGTATACAACGGTTGTCTTTGTTGTTGAGGTGCAAACCTATTTTGTTGTTGCGTATTATTTTGTTGGGGTTTAGTTTGTATACTAGGTGTAGATTTGTATGTATTGTTTGTGTTATTGTTGAATTTTTGTGGGAATGATTGTTGTTTTGGGTTATAATAAGAATAGTTGTTGGTATTCGGTTGCGTATTTCTTTGTGCTAAGTTTTGTGGGTGTTGTCTGTATACTTGTTTATTAGTAAATGTGTTTTTATTTCCAGGGTACTGACCAATGGTCCTACTTTCAGACATTATAAGTTGTTTGATGTCATCCAGTGTTTGGGGGTCGCGAGTGCGTAAAAAGGTTGCCATAGGCTCGAGTATGCTGTCTATAATCGTTGATATAGCTGTTTCAGTGTATAACTCATAGGCTGCTTCTATTTTATGTTCATTACTTTCGTTAGTGTTAGTGTAGTGTATTAAAGATGTTAATGCTCTACAGGTGGTGTCGAAGAAGTCGATGTAAGATTGACTTGGTTTCTGTTTTAATGTAACAAGATCTCTAATAAGATGTCGCTTATTTCTGTTATCACCGAAATATCTCGTTAAGACTTGTTTGATGTCGTCCCAAGAATTTGCGTTACAGTAATCAATATAATCGAGAGCTTTTCCCGTTATTTTGGCGCGAATTGACATAGTCAAAGCTTTATTTTTAAAACAATCGGGGTTGGTTGTGTCATAGTATTCTGTTAGAATAGCTGTGACATTTTGAAGGAATCTACTTAATTGTTCAGGCTTTTCGCCGTCAAAAGGTGGAATAACTTTTAACAGATCTTGGAAGTTAAGTTGTGCCATGTTTGTTGGTTGTGTGGAACTAGATTGTGTTGATGCGTTTGTTTGTGAAGGTGTATGTTGTTGTTGATTATAGGTTAAAGATGTAGGTACTAAAGGTCTATGTAAAATTGGTCTTGTAAATGGAAACTGACTTCTGACTATTTCTGAAGCTCTACTAGATGGATTAGTTGAATTTACAATTTCGTCAAGAGCGTCATAAATTGTTTGATTATGATCACCTTGTGAATCCTCTGAATCGGACATTTATTTATTTAAACAATACGGTTTTATACTAAAGTTAAATCTTAAAATTACTTACATTAGATGAATTGCAAAATTCATGATGAGTTGAATTGTTGATTAGAGTCGATTTGTTGATTAAAGTTGAATTGTTGATTAGAGTTGAATTGTTGATTAGAGTTGATTGATGATTCAGGTATGCTGACTGAAACTTCTCTGCAATCTCTTCTTCAATTTCTCTGGATTGGATCTTGATTCTATTCGAGTCTTACCCGCTCGATCTTCTTCGGTAATTCTGATATTTGATTTAATAATTTCACTTGTTTTTAAGTTACGTATAAACTTTTTATTTTAATTCGTGGTTTCGTGGTTGGAAACGTGTTTTCTAGAAGGATGATCAGTGCGATTCACACCTTCTTTTTTTTTTTGAAAATTGGAGTGGTGATTTTCGCTCACTCTCCCCTTTTTTAAAAATTGCCGACTGCGCCAATTAAATAGCTGGTGGCTATTTGTTTTAAAAAAAATATTTATTTGTTTTAAACTCTGTTGTTTATTATATAAAGATTTACATGAATTGTTACAAACTTATATTTTTAGTTTTTATGTTGAATTAATTATGAATATAGATCATATTCATTGACCCATATACAAGGTACCAAATGTACGTATAATTAATTATACTTTTGTGCTGTGAAACCCTTTTTATTAACTTAGTACATAAGTGAAGTAGAGGGGTTCGTCAGATATCATCTTGGCATATGTACATTACCAAGTCATCACATTGCCAAGTGTGGGCGTTATGTATTTTCTTTTACATGCATCCGAGCGTTGTATCACCGCAGAATTTATATAACGAGCTTGTCAGGGTACAGAGACTCATCCCCAAAGGCGTAATATTTCCAATAAATTTAGCATTAGATAATATACATGAGTACTATCAATTAATGAGTTTAAATATAATGCAACACCAAAATTATTCGTTTGAACACTAGTGTTTGGCATAGACTAACTTATAGAAACCGGTGGTTATTCGCAGTGGGCGAACCGGAAAACTTAATTATAAATTGTGATCAATCGGATCAGTCGTTAAATGCAAAAATTACTGGAGTCGGAATATTTTCACTTTCATCCGATTGTAAAGCCTACACCTCCAATAGCGTGCTGTTCCCCATGGGAGTCTTCAAAAGTAAGTGGTTTGTGGATTATATTCCAAATTTTGACCTCACACAAATCAATAGTTCAATTTTAACAGACATTCATTTGAGTAAAGTTTTAAATACAACCGTGAGATTTAATAAAGACGTATTACTTAAGAGGTTACAAGACTTAAAATTTGTAGCGAAAGATCTTGATGAGTTGCGAGACCTGGGCGAGGCTGCACAGAATCACGGTATCACTGAGCAGCGTCACTCCCAAACTTTTTACGGAGTATTGTTGGTAGGTGTTGTGCTAATTATTTTAATATGTTGTAAAATAATAAAAGTTGTCAAAAATTTTAAAACGAAGTGGGTCGACCACTGTCGGTCGACTAAAGGAGAACCAAAGGTGGAGGAGGTAGTTGTAGAGGAGGTTGTTACTGAGGGATGATTATTCAATTTTTTGTTTTTTTATTATTTGAACCCAGCAAGTCTCGAGTAAGTAGTATTGTAATTAGTTTTAAGCGATTTAGATGGTAAATATGCGAGGGCTGCGCTATGCCTAATCAGTCTATTTTATGGGAGTAGTATTTTCTTTTTTTATATAAAAAGTGCATTGCCGGATGGGCAATCGACTTTTTAATAAGGGGGGGGCATTGTTGTGAACCGCTGGTGCAGTGAAGCACCACTGGTTTAAAATAGACTGATAGCACACCTGAAGGAATTCGCTGCGTCGACAGAAACAGACAACAGGACGTGAATCGGCAGCGCGTGTGGGACGCGTTGTCGGTTCTACGTGGTGCTGACTTTTAAACAGAGAGACACGCGGAAAAGTTCGAAGTGGACGGGAGTGTCCAATCGGGCATAAATTACTAAATATTGTTAGTTAGAGTTTTTTCCAAATTATTGTTTCGGGGTAACGATTCTAAATTATGTGTTTCTTTTCGTAAGACAGCGGTCAATAAAATAGTGTGCGGGAATCCAGCTGTCTGTGGCGCAGCAAGTTCTACGGGCAAAGGTAAGTCCTCGCAAGCTGGCGTGTAACATGTATTTTTCGTAATTATAGTTTATTTTACAAGAAATCGTTGCACTTTATTCATGTATCACCTCACCAGCCATTACAGCAAGGGCCCACGACCCTCCTAAACGTGGTGGTGGCACGCTACCCCTTTTTGGCGCGGCTTCGGTCACGCCAAATCGGTTAATTTTAGCCCCTAGTAGTGGGGGCTCGCGACATTAGTCATATACGAATTTATTTACAGATCTATTGAAACAGATTACAAATTGATATCCTGTATCTTCTACCTATTATATATTTTGAATATTTACCTACAGTGAATTCGAATGTGTGAAATTGATGGAATGAGAAGATTGGAATTTTAAACGAGAAGACTACATTTGTCAATCGGATTTGTTGCAAAATATAATCATATTTAATAACGATATTATCGTATATATAATATTATTTGTCATGAATTATGTTTTTAAAAATGTGAGGCTATGTAAATATTTCTTTTTGTTATGATTTGACAATTGTTAATAAAATTATTTTTATTGATAATATTTGAATTACGCATTTTTTTAAATATGTTTTTCCTTTAAAATAATGAAAATAGTTCGCTCTCAATACCGAAACAGATATAGGTAACTGCGTTCGAAATTGCTTTAATTCAGCGTGTTTTGTGGTACAAAAATAGTCAACTATGTATAAGCTAGACGCTAATGGAAGGCCCGTGGAATGTTAAGAGACGGTAGTGCATAACAATAATAATATTTATTCAACAAAGGCAAAGCCATTGAATATGTCATACATTTTGTACCTACATTAGATTATTAAAAATATATAAAATATTAAATAACTATTAAAATATAAGTTAATGTTCATATATTATAGCCAAGTAATAGATTAAACATAATAATTGTTGAGAAACAACCATTGTTACAATGCTATATAAGAAAAAAATATTTTCAAACGACTGTCACCGTCTATGAAATATTACAATTTATATAAAATATGGATATAGATTAAAATATTGTTATTTTTGTTGGAGCTGAACAGTGAAGTCACTGACACTGTAAAAGCAATTGTTAACTAAATGTTGATATAGCACTGTTTTATATCTTTCAAGCTCAAGAATTTTTATGTCCGCTGGTACGTTATTGTAGATATTTATTTAATTGTTAATAACACTGTATGATATGTTAGGTCCTGCATATAAGTCTATTTTGTGTCGTGTTTGGTAGTTATGTCCGTTTATGTGTAGTACAAACTACAAAGTACCTATTCAAAATGTTTCTTAACGTAACAGGCGCATTCAAATATATATATTGACGGCAAAGGTAGTATTATAAGTTTTTTGAATAGCGGAATACACGAGTCTCTATAGCCGACTTTCATGATGATGCGAATGCATTTTTTTGTAGTCTGAACAGTTTGATTAGGTGTTTGGAGCTTCCCCAAAAGAATATACTGTATTTTGAAATTGAGGTGACATAAACATGATATTATGTGGTCAGAAGGACATCGTGGCTTAGCATTTGTGATAAGGATCTTAGCAAACAAGAGTAGGAGCTGACTTTGTTACAAAGATATGTTTATGAAAATTTAAATTATTTTATTTTGACAAATCCTCATATACATATTTCCTTTTGCAATAGTATACAGAGCTGCAATACAAAATAATGATGATTGTGATAAATTATGAAATTAATATGCGTGTAAATATTAGCCATCGAAGAATTTGCAAAATGTCAGTTTTGAGATAAATCGCAATTAGGGTTTTTACTTTTGCCAGAAAATGTTATGGTTCTTTGCAATGTAATTACACGATTATGATAGTTTTTTTAACCGAAATTCATCTTTTGGATCATATGAGCTCTAATCAATTTACTTTTAATACGACCTAATAGAGAAAAATAGTGTTTACCATATGAAATTTTATAGTTGACCTCAGTCCCCCGCAAGTGTACCCCCTAAAGGGGAAATATTTGTCATCAAAATAAGCGTTGATTGGAATTGAGAAACTTTTATTCGAAACATTTTCCAAAAAATATTATTTCTTTGCGATATTTTAGCGTTTCCGAACTTTATGAATACGCTGTATATGATTCTATTATTACTGACAGCATTTAATTTGTGTGATTGTACAGCAGTAGTGGAGCCTTCGTTTCTACCATATTATAATTTGCCTCTCGGGGCTTAGGCCGAGTAATTATTGGGTCCCAGACAAATTTTATAACACTTTGATATTGGAGAACTATTCTAAAGACACATTCAAAAAAGTTTTGTGTATGCCAGCAATGGTAATTGGTGCCGCAGGCGTGATTCTAAACACATCGATATTGGAAAACTATTGTAGAAACACATTTAAAAAAGTTTTGCGTATCCCGTTAAATATAATTGGCGCCGCAGGCGTGATTCAAATCACAGTGATCTTTACAAACCATGGCAAAAACGGATGCAAAAAAAAAATTGTTTAAAAAAAAAAAATTTCCGCAGACCCATACCAAAAACATTGATCTTTGAAAGCGGTGTTAAGTTGCCTGCAAAAAGGTTTTGCACAGGTCAACTAGTCTTATATATTAAAACGCTTAAATTTAGGGCCAAAAAGTTATGTGTCTATAGAAATTGACACTTTTGGAGGAAAAAATTCAGGAAAATTACCGGTTGTAGAGCTCGCGACGCTCTATTGTATAGGGGGGTGGGCTTTTTTTGCATTTTAGGGGCGCGGTCGGGGCGATTTTTCAAACAGGCCCTCGGCCCCATTTGAAACGCATTGGGCCGATTTGAAATCGACGGCTAAAATGGTAAAAAAAATCGCACGAGGATGCGCTTTTGGGACGATTTTCGCTCATTTTTCTATTTTTACGAGACGCTTCGAACGCGAAATTCGAGCGTGCGGTTCGGCCGCCAAAGCCAAAAGTTCGGACCCGCGCAGAGTCACCATAGGACGTTTAACATGGGGAAATTTTAATTGCTCATATCTCGGCCATTTTTGGTCGTACGACGTCGTGACGCGTTTTAAACGATTCAGTAGCAAAAAGACTAACTGAAAAGTGCAAAAGATGCGTTCGAAGCGACTTTTTTCAAGTATTTAATTCGCCGATAAAAGTATTCGTTTCTCTTTTTTTTTTCTGTCGTTCAGACTGTGAAACAGTCGTTTTGCTAGGGCAATAGCAAAAAAAAAAATAAAAGTCACAGTCTAACTTAAGCGGGAAGTTAACATGCGATCAGTCGAACCGATAGTTTTGAAAAACATACGTCGCTAAATCACATGAAACTGACGGGGACAGAAGTTTATTTTTTGTCGCATGTTCATTCGTCGAACAAATCAATTTCTATTTTGACATGTAAAATAAAAAACAAAAGATTGAAAAATTATGATAATTTTATAGCTGTCAAATGGTTGACTTTTGACATTATTTAGCGAAATTATGGCCATCTGGCATAAACTTTTTGCCAAAATCATGTACATTGATAATTATAGAACCTTTTGACAGACGCTCGAGACAAATCCGGTAATTTTTGCTGAGATATCTCGAAAAATAATTTCGCCAAGGACCTGCCATATAAGTAGTTAGTAAGAAAGAGACGGACTTATAATTTTGAGTACGGCCACAAATCTTACACATTTGCAATTTTAAACAAACGACTAACAAACAATGACATTGAATTTATCTGTCAAACGGTTGGTTTTTAACATTATTTAACAAAATTGTGACCATCGACCGTAAATTTTTTGCTAAAATCATGTAAATTATTAATTATAGAACCTTTTGACAGACACCCGAGACAGACTCGATAATTTTTGCTGAGAAATCTTCAAATTTAATTGGGCCAAAAGGATGACATAATATATACAATTAGTAAGATAGAGACGGACATATAATTGTGATCTCAATCTCAATTTTTTGTAAACGACGATAATTCAAAGTTTCTAATCAGTAAGCGGTAGACTATCGTTATTTAAAAGCGAAATTTAAGATAATTCGACATAATATTATAATGGTAAATATAATATATCGTTTATTGGCGAAATAAGCACTTTGTGTAGGTTGTCGTGTACTGAACGCACAATTAGATGTCAGACGTGAACATACGTTCCATGTGTCAAATTAAAGAAGAAAAAAATTATAGAGCTGCAATTTGGAATATAGAAAATTATAATACGGTTTGTTTAAACATTTTTTCTTAAATATTATACACTTCTTATGTGAATTAGTTCATATTTAAATATATTTACAGATGCCGAAAAAGGGTTATAAATTCATATCTACGTATTCTGGAAAATTTACTTATAATGAATGCGAATTGTTGGAAAGACAACATTGGAATTTTAAAACAAAAATACTACATTGGTCAGTCGGAATTGTTTTAAAAAATTATCGTATTTAATAACTACAACATTTATTTGACATTAATATTATGTTGTTAAAAATGAGGTTATGTATTTTTTCTCTTATCTGTTATAACTTCGATGTTAATTGTAACAATCATTTCTGAACAATTGTTAATAAAGTTATTTTTATTGATAATATTTGAAGTAATTACGCATTTTTTCTAATAATTCTTTTTTAAATAATAAAAATAGTTTGCTCTCAATACAGAAACAGATATAATTGCCTTCGAAATTGCAATAAATTCATAGACAAAGTATGATACATTTAAATTAATTTGCGATTAACTGAAAAGGAGTACGTCGAACAAAGATGATTATTGATCAAGACAGAAGCCTTCACTTAGGCATCGTTGTCAAATTACTGCATTCAATGAATTATTACTAATTGTACGAGTGTGCGAATTTCAAAAAATGTTTCATTGTTAAGACGTTTCAAAAACCATTACTATGAATATAGATAGTTAAAATCTGTAAAAAAAAGTAAATATACTCCTCATATGTATTTTTTCCAGAAGTTGACGTCAAAAAAAACTTTCAAAATCATGCAGTAAATGTATCGTTACAGACTATATTTTTCTTCCATACTTGAAGTTCCGTTTTCACTGTGATGGGGTAGAGGGTTAACGCTTGATTTTTGTATTTTTTTTCAATATCTTTCGAGCTACGCATTCTAAAATTATAAAGGAAATATATTTGTATTTCTCATAGCGAACCCTTTCATATGATAAGTCCATGATGCACTTGAAATATATATTTTCTAATTTAGCCCCTAAAATTTACCCTAAACTCGGAATTCGTTTATTTACGCTATACATCCGTCATTGCGTCATCTGACATTTATATAAGAATCAAATTTGAACACTTTTCGTCCCGTAGAATCGGAGAGAGCTGTGACAAACGAAAAGATAGACACAAGAGTGATCCTATTAGGACTCCGCTTTTTACACAGGCTTAAAAAAGCTTAACAAGTGTAAAAATAGATAAAATCTGACGAAAAATACCCTATTTCTTTAAAATTTGAATATTAAAGCGAAAAGTCAAATTCACTTTATTTACACATAATATATACAGGCTGTCTCAACCCACGTGGGCTAACACGGGTAACTTTGTTATTAGTGGAGATAGAAAGTCGGTTGAATAGGCAAAGTAGTGCAGAAAAATGAATTTATTCAGAAAATAGTGAAAATTGCCATTTAGGAAAACTAGCTATAACTTTTTTATTTATGAGGATATCTGAAAATTTCATGAACTATTTTATTTTTATTTTAATTTCTTTTGGGCCTAATGGCGAGGTCGTAAGACCGAGTAGATATTGAGTCGCAGACCAATTTATTGCGGGCCGAAGGCCCGCCGCGCCTTATTTTCTTTTTGGGCCTAATGACGAGGTCGTAAAACCGAGTAGATATTGAGTTGCAGACCAATTTATTGCGGGCCGAAAGCCCGCCGCGCCTTAATTTCTTTTTGGGCCTAATGGCGAGGTCGTAAGACAGAGTAGATATTGAGCCGCAGACCAATTTATTGCGGGCCGAAGGCCCGCCGCGCCTTATTTTTTTTTTGGGCCTAATGCCGAGGTCGTAAGAGCGAGTAGATATTGAGTTGCAGACCAATTTATTGCGGGCCGAAAGCCCGCCGTGCCCTAATTCGCTTTTGGGCCTAACCGCGAGGTCGTAAGACCGAGTAATCGCAGACGAATTTTTTTGGGACCATATGGCGAGGCCGATAGGCCGAATAGTTATTGGGTCCCAGACAAATTTTATAACACTTTGATATTGGAGAACTATTCTAAAGACACATTCAAAAAAGTTTTTTGTATGCCAGCAATGGTAATTGGCGCCGCAGGTGTGATTCTAAACACATCGATATTGGAAAACTATTGTAGAAACACATTTAAAAAAGTTTTGCGTACCCCGTTAAAGATAATTGGCGCCGCAGGCGTGATTCAAATCACATAGTGATCTTTACAAACCATCGCAAAAACGGATGGAAAAAAAAATTGTAAAAAAAAATTTTTCCGCAGACCCATACCAAAAACATTGATCTTTGAAAGCGGTGTTAAGTTGCCTGCAAAAAGGTTTTGCACAGGTCAACTAGTATATTTTAAATGCCTATCGGCAACTATATCTGATATGCCTAACGGCACATATATCTGAAATGCCTATCGGCACCTTTTTTTTAAATGCCTATCGGAAACTACATCTAAAATGCCTATCGGCACATATTTTTAAAATGCCAATCGGTAAGTATATCTGAAATGCCTATCGGCACCTATATCTGAAATGCCTATCGGAACCTATTTTTAAAATGCCTATCGGAAACTACATCTGAAATGACTATCAGCACCTATATTTGAAATGCCTATCGGCAACCATATCTGAAATGCCTATCCACACCTATATTTGAAATACCTATCGTCTTCTATATCTGAAATGCCTATCGGCACCTATTTTTAAAATGCCAATCGGCAACTATATCTGAAATGCCTATCGGCACCTATATCTGAAATGCCTATCGGTACCTATTTTTGAAATGCCTATCGGAAACTACATCTAAAATGATTATCAGCGCTTATATTTGATATGCCTATCGGCAACCATATCTGGAATTCCTATAGGCAACTATATTTGAAATGCCTATCGGCTTCTATATCTGAAATGCCTATCGGCACCTATTTTTAAAATACCAATCGGCAACTATATCTGAAATGCCTATCGCCACCTATATCTGAAATGCCTATTATCATATATTTTTGAAATGCCTTTCGGAAACTACATCTGAAATGCCTATCTACTCCTATATTTGAAATGCCTATCGGCAACCATATCTGAAATGCCTATCGACACCTATATTTGAAATACCTATCGGCTTCTATATCTGAAATGCCTATCGGCACCTGTTTTTAAAATGCCAATCGGCAACTATATCTGAAATGCCTTTCGGCATTTATATCTGAAATGCCGGTCGACACCTATATTTGAAATTCCTATCAGCACATATATTTTAAATGCCTATCGGCAACTATATCTGATATGCCTAACGGCACATATATCTGAAATGCCTATCGGCACCTATTTTTGAAATGCCTATCGGAAACTACATCTAAAATGCCTATCGGCACATATTTTTAGAATGCCAATCGGTAAGTATATCTGAAATGCCTATCGGCACCTATATCTGAAATGCCTATCGGAACCTATTTTTAAAATGCCTATCGGAAATTACATCTGAAATGACTATCAGCACCTATATTTGAAATGCCTATCAGCAACCATATCTGAAATGCCTATCCACACCTATATTTGAAATACCTATCGGCTTCTATATCTGAAATGCCTATCGGCACCTATTTTTAAAATGCCAATCGGCAACTATACTGAAATGCCTATCGGCACCTATATCTGAAATGCCTATCGGTACCTATTTTTGAAATGCCTATCGGAAACTACATCTAAAATGCCTATCAGCACCTATATTTGAAATGCCTATCGGCAACATTATCTGGAATGCCTATCGGCACCTATATTTGAAATGCCTATCGGCTTCTATATCTGAAATGCCTATCGGCACCTATTTTTAAAATGCCAATCGGCAACTATATCTGAAATGCCTATCGGCACCTATATCTGAAATGCCTATCGGCACATATTTTTGAAATGCCAATCGGTAACTATATCTGAAATGCCTATCGGCACCTATATCTGAAATGCCTATCGGCACCATTTTTTGAAATATCTATCTGAAACTACATCCGGAATGCCTATCAGCACCTATATTTGAAATGCCTATCGGCAACCATATCTGGAATGCCTATCGGCACCTATATTTGAAATGCCTATCGGCTTCTATATCTGAAATGCCTATCGACACCTATTTTTAAAATGCCAATCGGCAACTATATCTGAAATGCCTATCGGCACCTATATCTGAAATGCCTATCGGCACCTATTTTTGAAATGCCTATTAGAAACTACATCTGAAATGCCTATCAGCCCCTATATTTGAAATGCTTATCGGCAACCATATCTGGAATGCCTATCGGCACCTATATCTGAAATGCCTATCGGCACCTATTTTTGAAATGCCTATCGGAAACTACATCTAAAATGCCTATCGGCACCTATTTTTAAAGTGCCAATCGGAAAGTATATCTGAAATGCCTATCGGCACCTATAATTGAAATGCCTATCGGAACCTATTTTTGAAATGCCTATCAGAAACAACATCTAAAATGACTATCAGCACCTATATTTGAAATGCCTATCGGCAACCATATCTGAAATGCCTATCCACACCTGTATTTGAAATACCTATCGGCTTCTATATCTAAAATGCCTATCAGCACCTATTTTAAAAATGCCAATCGGCAACTATATCTGAAATGCCTATCGGCACCTATATCTGAAATGCCTATCGGCACCAACTTTTGAAATGCCTATCGGAAACTCCATCTGAAATGCCTATCAGCACCTATATTTGAAATGCCTATCGGCAACCATATCTGGAATGCCTATCGGCACCTATATTTGAAATGCCTATCGGGTTCTATATCTGAAATTCCTATCGACACCTATTTTTAAAATGCCAATTGGCAACTATATCTGAAATGCCTATCGGCACCTATATCTGAAATGCCTATCGGTACCTATTTTTGAAATGCCTATCGGAAACTACATCTGAAATGATTATCAGCACTTATATTTGAAATGCCTATCGGCAACCATATCTGGAATGCCTATCGGCACCTATATTTGAAATGCCTATCGGCTTCTATATATGAAATGCCTATCGGCACCTATTTTTAAAATACCAATCGGCAACTATATCTGAAATGCCTATCGGCACCTATATCTGAAATGCCTATCGGCATATATTTTTGAAATGCCTTTCGGAAACTACATCTGAAATGCCTATCTGCTCCTATATTTGAAATGCCTATCGGCAACCATATCTGAAATGCCTATCGACACCTATATTTGAAAATACCTATCGGCTTCTATATCTGAAATGCCTATCGGCACCTGTTTTTAAAATGCCAATCGGCAACTATATCTGAAATGCCTATCGGCACCTATATCCGAAATGGCTATCGGCATCAATTTATGAAATGCCTATCGGAAACTACATCTAAAATGCCTATCAGCACCTATATTTGAAATGCCTATCGGCAACTATATCTGCAATGCCTATCGGCACCTATATTTGAAATGCCTATCGGCTTCTATATCTGAAATGCCTATCGGCACCTATTTTTTAAATGCCAATTGGCAACTATATCTGAAATGACTATCGGCACCTATATCTGAAATGCCTATCGGCACCTATTTTTGAAATGCCTATCGAAAACTACATCTGAAATGCCTATCAGCACCTATATTTGAAATGCCTATCAGAAACTACATCTGAAATGCCTATCAGCACCTATATTTGAAATGCCTATCGGTAACCATATCTGGAATGCCTATCGGCACCTATATTTGAAATGCCTATCGGCTTCTATATCTGAAATGCCTATCGGCACCTATTTTTAAAATGCCAATCGGCAACTATATCTGAAATGCCTATCGGCACCTATATCTGAAATGCCTATTGGCACCTATTTTTAAAATGCCTATCGGAAACTAAATCTGAAATGCCTATCAGCACCTATATTTGAAATGCCTATCGGCAACCATATCTGAAATGCCTATCGACACCTATATTTGAAATACCTATCGGCTTCTATATCTGAAATGCCTATCGGTACCTATTTTAAAAATGCCAATCGGTAACTATATCTGAAATGCCTATCGGCACCTATATCTGAAATGCCTATCGGCACCATTTTTTGAAATGCCTATCGGAAACTACATCCGGAATGCCTATCAGCACCTATATTTGAAATGCCTATCGGCAACCATATCTGGAATGCCTATCGGCACCTATATTTGAACTGCCTATCGGCTTCTATATCTGAAATGCCTATCGACACCAATTTTTGAAATGCCTATCGGAAACTACATCTGAAATGCCTATCAGCACCTATATTTGAAATGCCTATCGGCAACCATATCTGGAATGCTCATCGGCACCTATATTTGAAATGCCTATCGGCTTATATATCTGAAATGCCTATCGGCACCTATTTTTAATATGCCAATCGGCAACTATAACTGAAATGCCTATCGGCACCTATATCTGAAATGCCTATCGGCACCTATTTTTTAAATGCCTATCGGAAACTACATCTGAAATGCCTATCAGCACCTATATTTGAAATGCTTATCGGCAACCATATCTGAACTGCCTATCGACACCTATATTTAAAATCCCTATCGGCTTCTATATCTGAAATGCCTATCGGCACCTATTTTTAAAATGCCAATCGGCAACTATATCTGAAATGCCTATCGGCACCTATATCTGAAATGCCTATCGGCACCAATTTTTGAAATGCCTATCGGAAACAACATCTGAAATGCCTATTAGCACCTATATTTGAAATGCCTATCGGCAACCATATCTGGAATGCCTATCGGCGCCTATATTTGAAATGCCTATCGGCTTCTATATCTGAAATACCTATCGGCGCCTATTTTTAAAATGCCAATCGGCAACTATATCTGAAGTGCCTATCGGCACCTATATCTGAAATGCCTATCGGCACCTATTTTTGCAATGCCTATCGAAAACTACATCTGAAATGCCTATCAACACCTATATTTGAAATGCCTATCGGCACATATATTTTAAATGCCTATCGGCAACTATATCTGATATGCCTATCGGCACCTATATCTGAAATGCCTTTCGGCACCTATTTTTGAAATGCTGATCGGAAACTACATCTAAAATGCCTATCGGCACCTATTTTTAAAATGCCAATCGGTAAGTATATCGGAAATGCCTATCGGCACCTATTTCTGAAATGCCTATCGGAACCTATTTTTGAAATGCCTATAGGAAACTACATCTGAAATGACTATCAGCACCTATATTTAAAATGCCTATCGGCAACCATATATGAAATGCCTATCCACACCTATATTTGAAATACCTATCGGCTTCTATATCTGAAATGCCTATCGGCACCTATTTTTAAAATGCCAATCGGCAACTATATCTGAAATGCCTATCGGCACCTATATCTGAAATGCCTATCGGTACCTATTTTTGAAATGCCTATCGGAAACTACATCTGAAATGATTATCAGCGCTTATATTTGATATGCCTATCGGCAACCATATCTGGAATGCCTATCGGCAACTATATTTGAAATGCCTATCGGCTTCTATATCTGAAATGCCTATCGGCACCTATTTTTAAAATACCAATCGGCAACTATATCTGAAATGCCTATCGGCACCTATATCTGAAATGCCTATCGGCATATATTTTTGAAATGCCTTTCGGAAACTACATCTGAAATGCCTATCTGCTCCTATATTTGAAATGCCTATCGGCAATCATATCTGAAATGCCTATCGACACCTATATTTGAAATACCTATCGGCTTCTATATCTGAAATGCCTATCGGCACCTGTTTTTAAATTGCCAATCGGCAACTATATCTGAAATGCCTATCGGCACCTACATCCGAAATGCCTATCGGCATCAATTTTTGAAATGCCTATCGGAAACTACATCTAAAATGCCTATCAGCACCTTAATTTGAAATGCCTATCGGCAACCATATCTGGAATGCCTATCGGCACCTATATTTGAAATGCCTATCGGCTTCTATATCTGAAATGCCTATCGGCACCTATTTTTAAAATGCCAATCGGCAACTATATCTGAAATGCCTATCGGCACCTATATCTGAAATGCCTATCGGCACCTATTTTTGAAATGCCTATCGGAAACTACATCTGAAATGCCTATCAGCACCTATATTTGAAATGCTTATCGGCAACCATATCTGAAATGCCTATCGACACCTATATTTGAAATCCCTATCGGCTTCTATATCTGAAATGCCTATCGACACCTATTTTGAAAATGCCAATCGGCAACTATATCTGAAATACCTATCGGCACCTATATCTGAAATGTCTATCGGCACCTATTTTTGAAATGCCTATCGGAAACTACATCTGAAATGCCTATCAGCACCTATATTTGAAATGCCTATCGGCAACCATATCTGGAATGCCTATCGGCGCCTATATTTGAAATGCCTATCGGCTTCTATATCTGAAATGCCTATCGGCACCTATTTTTAAAATGCCAATCGGCATTTATATCTGAAGTGCCTATCGGCACCTATATCTGAAATGCCTATCGGCACCTATTTTTGAAATGCCTATCGAAAACTACATTGAAATGCCTATCAGCACCTATATTTGAAATGCCTATCGGCAACCACATCAGAAATGCCTATCGGCACCTATATCTGAAATGCCTTTCGGCATTTATATCTGAAATGCCGATCGACACCTATATTTGAAATGCCTATCGGCAATTTTATTTATAATGCCTATCGGCAACTATATCTGATAAGCCTATCGGCACCTATATCTGAAATGCCTATCGGCACCTATTTTTGAAATGCCAATCTTTAAGTATATCTGAAATGCCTATCGGCACCTATATCTAAAATGCCTATCGGAACCTATTTTTGAAATGCCTATCGGAAACTACATCTGAAATGACTATCAGCACCTAAATTTGAAATGCCTATCGGCAACCATATCTGAAATGCCTATCCACACCTATATTTGAAATACCTATCGGCTTCTAGATCTAAAATGCCTATCGGCACCTATTTTTAAAATGCCAATCGGTAAGTATATCTGAAATGCCTATAGGCACCTATATCTAAAATACCTATCGAAACCTATTTTTGAAATGCCTATCGGAAACTACATCTGAAATGACTATCAGCACCTATATTTGAAATGCCTATCGGCAAACATATCTGAAATGCCTATCTACACCTATATTTAAATACCTATCGGCTTCTATATCTAAAATGCCTATCGCCACCTATTTTTAAAATGCCAATTGGCAACTATATCTAAAATGCCTATCGGCACCTATATCTGAAAAGCCTATCGGTACCTATTTTTGAAATGCCTATCGGAAACTACATCTGAAATGATTATCAGCACTTATATTTGAAATGCCTATCGGCTTCTATATCTGAATTGCCTATCGGCACCTATTTTTAAAATACCAATCGGCAACTATATCTGAAATGCCTATCGGCACCTATATCTGAAATGCCTATCGGCACCTATTTTTGAAATGCCTATCGGAAACTCCATCTGAAATGCCTATCAGCACCTATATTTGAAATGCCTATCGGCAACCATATCTGGAATGCCTATCGGCACCTATATTTCAAATGCCTATCGGCAACCATATCTGGAATGCCTATCGGCATCTATATTTGAAATGCCTATTGGCTTCTATATCTGAAATGCCTATCGACACCTATTTTTAAAATGCCAATCGGCAACTATATCTGAAATGCCTATCGGCACCTATATCTGAAATGCCTATCGGCACCTATTTTTGAAATGCCTATCGGAAACTACATCTGAAATGCCTATCAGCACCTTTATTTGAAATGCTTATCGGCAACCATATCTGAAATAGCTATCGACACCTATATTTGCAATCCCAATCGGCTTCTATATCTGAAATGCCTATCGGCACCTATTTTTAAAATGCCAATCGGCAACTATATCTGAAATGCCAATCGTCACCTATATCTGAAATGCCTATCGGCACCTATTTTTGAAATGCCTATCGGAAACTACATCTGAAATGCCTATCAGCACCTATATTTGAAATGCCTATCGGCAACCATATCTGGAATGCCTATCGGCGCCTATATTTGAAATGCCTATCGGCTTCTATATCTAAAATGCCTATCGGCACCTATTTTTAAAATGCCAATCGGCAACTATATCTGAAGTGCCTATCGGCACCTATATCTCAAATGCCTATCGGCACCTATTTTTGAAATGCCTATCGAAAACTACATCTGAAATGCCTATCAGCATTTATATTTGAAATGCCTATCGGCACCTATATTTTAAATGCCTATCGGCAACTATATCTGATATGCCTATCGGCACCTATATCTGAAATGCCTATCGGCACCAACTTTTGAAATGCCTATCGGAAACTCCATCTGAAATGCCTATCAGCACCTATATTTGAAATGCCTATCGGCAACCATATCTGAAATGCCTATCGGCACCTATATTTGAAATGCCTATCGGGTTCTATATCTGAAATGCCTATCGACACCTATTTTTAAAATGCCAATTGGCAACTATATCTGAAATGCCTATCGGCACCTATATCTGAAATGCCTATCGGTACCTATTTTTGAAATGCCTATCGGAAACTACATCTGATATGATTATCAGCACTTATATTTGAAATGCCTATCGGCAACCATATCTGGAATGCCTATCGGCACCTATATTTGAAATGCCTATCGGCAACCATATCTGAAATGCCTATCGACACCTATATTTGAAAATACCTATCGGCTTCTATATCTGAAATGCCTATCGGCACCTGTTTTTAAAATGCCAATCGGCAACTATATCTGAAATGCCTATCGGCACCTATATCCGAAATGGCTATCGGCATCAATTTTTGAAATGCCTATCGGAAACTACATCTAAAATGCCTATCAGCACCTGTATTTGAAATGCCTATCGGCAACTATATCTGCAATGCCTATCGGCACCTATATTTGAAATGCCTATCGGCTTCTATATCTGAAATGCCTATCGGCACCTATTTTTTAAATGCCAATTGGCAACTATATCTGAAATGACTATCGGCACCTATATCTGAAATGCCTATCGGCACCTATTTTTTAAATGCCTATCGAAAACTACATCTGAAATGCCTATCAGCACCTATATTTGAAATGCCTATCGGAAACTACATCTGAAATGCCTATCAGCACCTATATTTGAAATGCCTATCGGTAACCATAACTGGAATGCCTATTGGCACCTATATTTGAAATGCCTATCGGCTTCTATATCTGAAATGCCTATCGGCACCTATTTTTAAAATGCCAATCGGCAACTATATCTGAAATGCCTATCGGCACCTATATCTGAAATGCCTATTGGCACCTATTTTTAAAATGCCTATCGGAAACTACATCTGAAATGCCTATCGGCACCTATATCTGAAATGCCTATTGGCACCTATTTTTAAAATGCCTATCGGAAACTACATCTGAAATGCCTATCAGCACCTATATTTGAAATGCCTATCGGAAACTACATCCGGAATGCCTATCAGCACCTATATTTGAAATGCCTATCGGCAACCATATCTGGAATGCCTATCGGCACCTATATTTGAAATGCCTATCGGCTTCTATATCTGAAATGCCTATCGACACCAATTTTTGAAATGCCTATCGGAAACTACTTCTGAAATGCCTATCAGCACCTTTATTTGAATTGCCTATCGGCAACCATATCTGGAATGCTCATCGGCACCTATATTTGAAATGCCTATCGGCTTATATATCTGAAATGCCTATCGGCACCTATTTTTAATATGCCAATCGGCAACTATATCTGAAATGCCTATCGGCACCTATATCTGAAATGCCTATCGGCACCTATATCTGAAATGCCTATCGGCACCTATTTTTTAAATGCCTATCGGAAACTACATCTGAAATGCCTATCAGCACCTATATTTGAAATGCTTATCGGCAACCATATCTGAAATGCCTATCGACACCTATATTTAAAATCCCTATCGGCTTCTATATCTGAAATGCCTATCGGCACCTATTTTTAAAATGCCAATCGGCAACTATATCTGAAATGCCTATCGGCACCTATATCTGAAATGCCTATCGGCACCAATTTTTGAAATGCCTATCGGAAACAACATCCGGAATGCCTATCAGCACCTATATTTGAAATGCCTATCGGCAACCATATCTGGAATGCCTATCGGCACCTATATTTGAAATGCCTATCGGCTTCTATATCTGAAATGCCTATCGACACCAATTTTTGAAATGCCTATCGGAAACTACATCTGAAATGCCTATCAGCACCTTTATTTGAAATGCCTATCGGCAACCATATCTGGAATGCTCATCGGCACCTATATTTGAAATGCCTATCGGCTTATATATCTGAAATGCCTATCGGCACCTATTTTTAATATGCCAATCGGCAACTATATCTGAAATGCCTATCGGCACCTATATCTGAAATGCCTATCGGCACCTATTTTTTAAATGCCTATCGGAAACTACATCTGAAATGCCTATCAGCACCTATATTTGAAATGCTTATCGGCAACCATATCTGAAATGCCTATCGACACCTATATTTAAAATCCCTATCGGCTTCTATATCTGAAATGCCTATCGGCACCTATTTTTAAAATGCCAATCGGCAACTATATCTGAAATGCCTATCGGCACCTATATCTGAAATGCCTATCGGCACCAATTTTTGAAATGCCTATCGGAAACAACATCCGGAATGCCTATCAGCACCTATATTTGAAATGCCTATCGGCAACCATATCTGGAATGCCTATCGGCACCTATATTTGAAATGCCTATCGGCTTCTATATCTGAAATGCCTATCGACACCAATTTTTGAAATGCCTATCGGAAACTACATCTGAAATGCCTATCAGCACCTTTATTTGAAATGCCTATCGGCAACCATATCTGGAATGCTCATCGGCACCTATATTTGAAATGCCTATCGGCTTATATATCTGAAATGCCTATCGGCACCTATTTTTAATATGCCAATCGGCAACTATATCTGAAATGCCTATCGGCACCTATATCTGAAATGCCTATCGGCATATATTTTTTAAATGCCTATCGGAAACTACATCTGAAATGCCTATCAGCACCTATATTTGAAATGCTTATCGGCAACCATATCTGAAATGCCTATCGACACCTATATTTAAAATCCCTATCGGCTTCTATATCTGAAATGCCTATCGGCACCTATTTTTAAAATGCCAATCGGCAACTATATCTGAAATGCCTATCGGCACCTATATTTGAAATGCCTATCGGCACCAATTTTTGAAATGCCTATCGGAAACAACATCTGAAATGCCTATTAGCACCTATATTTGAAATGCCTATCGGCAACCATATCTGGAATGCCTATCGGCGCCTATATTTGAAATGCCTATCAGCTTCTATATCTGAAATACCTATCGGCGCCTATTTTTAAAATGCCAATCGGCAACTATATCTGAAGTGCCTATCGGCACCTATATCTGAAATGCCTATCGGCACCTATTTTTGAAATGCCTATCGGAAACTACATCTGAAATGATTATCAGCACTTATATTTGAAATGCCTATCGGCTTCTATATCTGAATTGCCTATCGGCACCTATTTTTAAAATACCAATCGGCAACTATATCTGAAATGCCTATCGGCACCTATATCTGAAATGCCTATCGGCACCTATTTTTGAAATGCCTATCGGGAACTCCATCTGAAATGCCTATCAGCACCTATATTTGAAATGCCTATCGGCAACCATATCTGGAATGCCTATCGGCACCTATATTTGAAATGCCTATCGGCAACCATATCTGGAATGCCTATCGGCACCTATATTTGAAATGCCTATCGGCTTCTATATCTGAAATGCCTACCGACACCTATTTTTAAAATGCCAATCGGCAACTATATCTGAAATGCCTATCGGCACCTATATCTGAAATGCCTATCGGCACCTATTTTTGAAATGCCTATCGGAAACTGCATCTGAAATGCCTATCAGCACCTTTATTTGAAATGCTTGTCGGCATTAATATCTGAAATAGCTATCGACACCTATATTTGAAATCCCAATCGGCTTCTATATCTGAAATGCCTATCGGCACCTATTTTTAAAATGCCAATCGGCAACTATATCTGAAATGCCAATCGGCACCTATATCTGAAATGCCTATCGGCACCTATTTTTGAAATGCCTATCGGAAACTACATCTGAAATGCCTATCAGCACCTATATTTGAAATGCCTATCGGCAACCATATCTGGAATGCCTATCGGCGCCTATATTTGAAATGCCTATCGGCTTCTATATCTAAAATGCCTATCGGCACCTATTTTTAAAATGCCAATCGGCAACTATATCTAAAGTGCCTATCAGCACCTATATCTCAAATGCCTATCGGCACCTATTTTTGAAATGCCTATCGAAAACTACATCTGAAATGCCTATCAGCATTTATATTTGAAATGCCTATCGGCACCTATATTTTAAATGCCTATCGGCAACTATATCTGATATGCCTATCGGCACCTATATCTGAAATGCCTATCGGCACCTATAATTGAAATGCCTATCGGAACCTATTTTTGAAATGCCTATCGGAAACAACATATGAAATGACTATTAGCACCTATATTTGAAATGCTTATCGGCAACCATATCTGAAATGCCTATCCACACCTGTATTTGAAATACCTATCGGCTTCTATATCTAAAATGCCTATCAGCCCCTATTTTTAAAATGCCAATCGGCAACTATATCTGAAATGCCTATCGGCACCTATATCTGAAATGCCTATCGGCACCAACTTTTGAAATGCCTATTGGAAACTCCATCTGAAATGCCTATCAGCACCTATATTTGAAATGCCCATCGGCAACCATATCTGAAATGCCTATCGGCACCTATATTTGAAATGCTTATCGGGTTCTATATCTGAAATGCCTATCGACACCTATTTTTAAATGCCAATCGGCAACTATATCTGAAGTGCCTATCAGCCCCTATATCTCAAATGCCTATCGGCACCTATTTTTAAAATGCCAATCGGTAAGTATATCTGAAATTCCTATCGGCACCTATATCTGAAATGCCTATCGGAACCTATTTTTTAAATGCCTATCGGAAACTACATCTAAAATGACTATCAGCACCTATATTTGAAATGCCTATCGGCAACCATATCTGAAATGCCTATCCACACCTATATTTGAAATACCTATCGGCTTCTATATCTGAAATGCCTATCGGTACCTATTTTTGAAATGCCTATCGGCAACCATATCTGGAATGCCTATCGGCACCTATATTTGAAATGCCTATCGGCTTCTATATCTGAAATGCCTATCGGCACCTATTTTCAAAATACTAATCGGCAGCTATATCTGAAATGCCTATCGGCACCTATATTTGAAATGCCTATCGGCATATATTTTTAAAATGCCTATCGGAAACTACATCTGAAATGCCTATCAGCACCTATATTTGAAATGCTTATCGGCAACCATATCTGAAATGCCTATCGACACCTATATTTAATATCCCTATCGGCTTCTATATCTGAAATGCCTATCGGCACCTATTTTTAAAATGCCAATCGGCAACTATATCTGAAATGCCTATCGGCACCTATATCTGAAATGCCTATCGGCACCAATTTTTGAAATGCCTATCGGAAACAACATCTGAAATGCCTATTAGCACCTATATTTGAAATGCCTATCGGCAACCATATCTGGAATGCCTATCGGCGCCTATATTTGAAATGCCTATCGGCTTCTATATCTGAAATACCTATCGGCGCCTATTTTTAAAATGCCAATCGGCAACTATATCTGAAGTGCCTATCGGCACCTATATCTGAAATGCCTATCGGCACTTATTTTTGAAATGCCTATCGAAAACTACATCTGAAATGCCTATCAGCACCTAAATTTGAAATGCCTATCGGCAATAATATCAGAAATGCCTATCCACACCTATATTTGAAATACCTATCGGCTTCTATATCTAAAATGCCTATCGGCACCTATTTTTAAAATGCCAATCGATAAGTATATCTGAAATGCCTATCGGCACCTATATCTAAAATACCTATCGGAACCTATTTTTGAAATATCAATCGGAAACTACATCTGAAATGACTATCAGCACCTATATTTGAAATGCCTATCGGCAAACATATCTGAAATGCCTATCCACACCTATATTTAAATACCTATCGGCTTCTATATCTAAAATGCCTATCGGCACCTATTTTTAAAATGCCAATTTGCAACTATATCTGAAATGCCTATCGGCACCTATATCTGAAAAGCCTATCGGTACCTATTTTTGAAATGCCTAGCGGAAACTACATCTGAAATGATTATCAGCACTTATATTTGAAATGCCTATCGGCTTCTATATCTGAATTGCCTATCGGCACCTATTTTTAAAATACCAATCGGCAACTATATCTGAAATGCCTATCGGCACCTATATCTGAAATGCCTATCGGCACCTATTTTTGAAATGCCTATCGGGAACTCCATCTGAAATGCCTATCAGCACCTATATTTGAAATGCCTATCGGCAACCATATCTGGAATGCCTATCGGCACCTATATTTGAAATGCCTATCGGCAACCATATCTGGAATGCCTATCGGCACCTATATTTGAAATGCCTATCGGCTTCTATATCTGAAATGCCTACCGACACCTATTTTTAAAATGCCAATCGGCAACTATATCTGAAATGCCTATCGGCACCTATATCTGAAATGCCTATCGGCACCTATTTTTGAAATGCCTATCGGAAACTACATCTGAAATGCCTATCAGCACCTTTATTTGAAATGCTTATCGGCATTCATGTCTGAAGTAGCTATCGACACCTATATTTGAAATCCCAATCGGCTTCTATATCTGAAATGCCTATCGGCACCTATTTTTAAAATGCCAATCGGCAACTATATCTGAAATGCCAATCGGCACCTATATCTGAAATGCCTATCGGCACCTATTTTTGAAATGCCTATCGGAAACTACATCTGAAATGCCTATCAGCACCTATATTTGAAATGCCTATCGGCAACCATATCTGGAATGCCTATCGGCGCCTATATTTGAAATGCCTATCGGCTTCTATATCTAAAATGCCTATCGGCACCTATTTTTAAAATGCCAATCGGCAACTATATCTAAAGTGCCTATCAGCACCTATATCTCAAATGCCTATCGGCACCTATTTTTGAAATGCCTATCGAAAACTACATCTGAAATGCCTATCAGCATTTATATTTGAAATGCCTATCGGCACCTATATTTTAAATGCCTATCGGCAACTATATCTGATATGCCTATCGGCACCTATATCTGAAATGCCTATCGGCACCTATAATTGAAATGCCTATCGGAACCTATTTTTGAAATGCCTATCGGAAACAACATCTGAAATGACTATTAGCACCTATATTTGAAATGCTTATCGGCAACCATATCTGAAATGCCTATCCACACCTGTATTTGAAATACCTATCGGCTTCTATATCTAAAATGCCTATCAGCACCTATTTTTAAAATGCCAATCGGCAACTATATCTGAAATGCCTATCGGCACCTATATCTGAAATGCCTATCGGCACCAACTTTTGAAATGCCTATTGGAAACTCCATCTGAAATGCCTATCAGCACCTATATTTGAAATGCCTATCGGCAACCATATCTGAAATGCCTATCGGCACCTATATTTGAAATGCTTATCGGGTTCTATATCTGAAATGCCTATCGACACCTATTTTTAAATGCCAATCGGCAACTATATCTGAAGTGCCTATCAGCCCCTATATCTCAAATGCCTATCGGCACCTATTTTTAAAATGCCAATCGGTAAGTATATCTGAAATGCCTATCGGCACCTATATCTGAAATGCCTATCGGAACCTATTTTTGAAATGCCTATCGGAAACTACATCTAAAATGACTATCAGCACCTATATTTGAAATGCCTATCGGCAACCATATCTGAAATGCCTATCCACACCTATATTTGAAATACCTATCGGCTTCTATATCTGAAATGCCTATCGGTACCTATTTTTGAAATGCCTATCGGAAACTACATCTATAATGATTATCAGCACTTATATTTGAAATGCCTATCGGCAACCATATCTGGAATGCCTATCGGCACCTATATTTGAAATGCCTATCGGCTTCTATATCTGAAATGCCTATCGGCACCTATTTTCAAAATACTAATCGGCAACTATATCTGAAATGCCTATCGGCACCTATATCTGAAATGCCTATCGGCACCTATATTTGAAATACCTATCGGCTTCTATATCTGAAATGCCTATCGGTACCTATTTTTGAAATGCCTATCGGAAACTACATCTATAATGATTATCAGCACTTATATTTGAAATGCCAATCGGCAACTATATCTGAAATGCCTATCGGCACCTATATCCGAAATGCCTATCGGCATCAATTTTTGAAATGCCTATCGGAAACTACATCTAAAATGCCTATCAGCACCTATATTTGAAATGCCTATCGGCAACTATATCTGCAATGCCTATCGGCACCTATATTTGAAATGCCTATCGGCTTCTATATCTGAAATGCCTATCGGCACCTATTTTTTAAATGCCAATTGGCAACTATATCTGAAATGACTATCGGCACCTATAGCTGAAATGCCTATCGGCACCTATTTTTGAAATGCCTATCGAAAACTACATCCTAAATGCCTATCAGCACCTATATTTGAAATGCCTATCGGAAACTCTTTCTGAAATGCCTATCAGCACCTATATTTGAAATGCCTATCGGCAACCATATCTGGAATGCCTATCGGCACCTATATTTGAAATGCCTACCGGCTTCTATATCTGAAATGCCTATCGGCACCTATTTTTAAAATGCCAATCGGCAACTTTATCTGAAATGCCTATCGGCACCTATATCTGAAATGCCTATCGGCACCTATTTTTGAAATGTCCATCGGAAACTACATCTGAAATGCCTATCAGCACCTATATTTGAAATGCCTATCGGCAACTATATCTGCAATGCCTATCGGCACCTATATTTGAAATGCCTATCGGCTTCTATATCTGAAATGCCTATCGGCACCTATTTTTTAAATGCCAATTGGCAACTATATCTGAAATGACTATCGGCACCTATAGCTGAAATGCCTATCGGCACCTATTTTTGAAATGCCTATCGAAAACTACATCCTAAATGCCTATCAGCACCTATATTTGAAATGCCTATCGGAAACTACTTCTGAAATGCCTATCAGCACCTATATTTGAAATGCCTATCGGCAACCATATCTGGAATGCCTATCGGCACCTATATTTGAAATGCCTACCGGCTTCTATATCTGAAATGCCTATCGGCACCTATTTTTAAAATGCCAATCGGCAACTTTATCTGAAATGCCTATCGGCACCTATATCTGAAATGCCTATCGGCACCTATTTTTGAAATGTCCATCGGAAACTACATCTGAAATGCCTATCAGCACCTATATTTGAAATTCCTATCGGCAACCATATTTGAAATGCCTATCGACACCTATATTTGAAATACCTATCGGCTTCTATATCTGAAATGCCTATCGGTACCTATTTTTAAAATGCCAATCGGTAACTATATCTGAAATGCCTATCGGCACCTATATCTGAAATGCCTATCGGCACCATTTTTTGAAATGCCTATCGGAAACTACATCCGGAATGCCATCAGCACCTATATTTGAAATGCCTATCGGCAACCATATATGGAATGCCTATCGGCACCTATATTTGAGATGCCTATCGGTTTCTATATCTGAAATGCCTATCGACACCAATTTTTGAAATGCCTATCGAAAACTACATCTGAAATGCCTATCAGCACCTATATTTGAAATGCCTATCGGCGACCATATCTGGAATGCTCATCGGCACCTATATTTGAAATGCCTATCGGCTTATATATCTGAAATGCCTATCGGCACCTATTTTTAAAATGCCAATCGGCAACTATATCTGAAATGCCAATCGGCACCTATATCTGAATGCCTATCGGCACCAATTTTTGAAATGCCTATCGGAAACTACATCTGAAATGCCTATCAGCACCTATATTTGAAATGCCTATCGGCAACCATATCTGGAATGCTCATCGGCACCTATATTTGAAATGCCTATCGGCTTATATATCTGAAATGCCTATCGGCACCTATTTTTAAAATGCCAATCGGCAACTATATCTGAAATGCCTATCGGCACCTATATCTGAAATGCCTATCAGCACCTATTTTTGAAATGCCTATCGGAAACTACATCTAAAATGCCTATCAGCACCTATATTTGAAATGCCTATCGGCAATCATATCTGAAATGCCTATCGACACCTATATTTGAAATACCTATCGGCTTCTATATCTGAAATGCCTATCGGCACCTATTTTTAAAATGCCAATCGGCAACTATATCTGAAATGCCTATCGGCACCTATATCTGAAATGCCTATCGGCACCAATTTTTGAAATGCCTATCGGAAACTACATCTGAAATGCCTATCAGCACCTATATTTGAAATGCCTATCGGCAACCATATCTGGAATGCCTATCGGCACCTATATATGAAATGCCTATCGGCTTCTATATCTGAAATGCCTATCGGCACCTATTTTTAAAATGCCAATCGGCAACTATATCTGAAATGCCTATCGGCACCTATTTTTGAAATGCCTATCGGAAACTACATCTGAAATGCCTATCAGCACCTATATTTGAAATGCCTATCGGCAACCATATCTGGAATGCCTATCGGCGCCTATATTTGAAATGCCTATCGGCTTCTATATCTGAAATACCTATCGGCGCCAATTTTTAAAATGCTAATCGGCAACTATATCTGAAGTGCCTATCGGCACCTATATCTGAAATGCCTATCGGCACCTATTTTTGAAATGCCTATCGAAAACTACATCTGAAATGCCTATCAGCACCTATATTTGAAATGCCTATCGGCACATATATTTTAAATGCCTATCGGCAACTATATCTGATATGCCTATCGACACATATATCTGAAATGCCTATCGGCACCTATTTTTGAAATGCCTATCGGAAACTACATCTAAAATGCCTATCGGCACATATTTTTAAAATGCCAATCGGTAAGTATATCTGAAATGCCTATCGGCACCTATTTCTGAAATGCCTATCGGAACCTATTTTTAAAATGCCTATCGGAAACTACATCTAAAATGACTATCAGCACCTATATTTGAAATGCCTATCGGCAACCATATCTGAAATGCCTATCCACACCTATATTTGAAATACCTATCGGCTTCTATATCTGAAATGCCTATCGGCACCTGTTTTTAAAATGTAAATCGGCAACTATATCTGAAATGCCTATCGGCACCTATATCCGAAATGCCTATCGGCATCAATTTTTGAAATGCCTATCGGAAACTACATCTAAAATGCCTATCAGCACCTATATTTTAAATGCCTATCGGCAACCATATCTGGAATGCCTATCGGCACCTATATTTGAAATGCTTATCGGCTTCTATATCTGAAATGCCTATCGGCACCTATTTTTAAAATGCCAATCGGCAACTATATCTGAAATGCCTATCGGCACCTATATCTGAAATGCCTATCGGCACATATTTTTGAAATGCCTATCGGAAACTACATCTGAAATGCCTATCAGCACCTATATTTGAAATGCCTATCGGCAACAATATCTGAAATGCCTATCGACACCTATATTTGAAATACCTATCGGCTTCTATATCTGAAATGCCTATCGGCACCTATTTTTAAAATGCCAATCGGTAACTATATCTGAAATGCTTATCGGCACCTATATCTGAAATGCCTATCGGCACCATTTTTTGAAATGTCTATCGGAAACTACATCCGGAATGCCTATCAGCACCTATATTTGAAATGCCTATCGGCAACCATATCTGGAATGCCTATCGGCACCTATATTTGAAATCCCTATCGGCTTCTATATCTGAAATGCCTATCGGCACCTATTTTTAAAATGCCAATCGGCATTTATATCTGAAGTGCCTATCGGCACCTATATCTGAAATGCCTATCGGCACCTATTTTTGAAATGCCTATCGAAAACTACATCTGAAATGCCTATCAGCACCTATATTTAAAATGCCTATCGGCAACCATATCTGGAATGCCTATCGGCGCCTATATTTCAAATGCCTATCGGCTTCTATATCTGAAATGCCTATCGGCACCTATTTTTAAAATGCCAATCGGCATTTATATCTGAAGTGCCTATCGGCACCTATATTTGAAATGCCTATCGGCAACCATATCTGAAATGCCTATCCACACCTATATTTGAAATACCTATCGGCTTCTATATCTAAAATGCCTATAGGCACCTATTTTTAAAATGCCAATCGGTAAGTATATCTGAAATGCCTATCGGCACTTATATCTAAAATGCCTATCGGAACCTATTTTTGAAATGCCTATCGGAAACTACATCTGAAATGACTATCAGCACCTATATTTGAAATGCCTATCGGCAACCATATCTGAAATGCCTATCCACACCTATATTTGAAATACCTATCGGCTTCTATATCTAAAATGCCTATCGGCACCTATTTTTAAAATGCCAATCGGCAACTATATCTGAAATGCCAATCGGCACCTATATCTGAAATGCCTATCGACACCTATTTTTAAAATGCCAATTGGCAACTATATCTGAAACGCCTATCGGCACCTATATCTGAAATGCCTATCGACACCTATTTAAAATGCCAATTGGCAACTATATCTGAAATGCCAATCGGCACCTATATCTGAAATGCCTATCGGTACCTATTTTTGAAATGCCTATCGGAAACTACATCTGAAATGATTATCAGCACTTATATTTGAAATGCCTATCGGCAACCATATCTGGAATGCCTATCGGCACCTATATTTGATATACTATCGGCAACCATATCTGGAATGCCTATCGGCACCTATATTAGAAATGCCTATCGGCCTCTATATCTGAAATGCCTATCGACACTTATTTTTAAAATGCCAATCGGCAACTATATCTGAAAAGCCTATCGGCACCTATATCTGAAATGCCTATCGGCACCTATTTTTGAAATGCCTATCGGAAACTACATCTGAAATGCCTATCAGCACCTTTATTTGAAATGCTTATCGGCAACCATATCTGAAATAGCTATCGACACCTATATTTGAAATCCCTATCGGCTTCTATATCTGAAATGCCTATCGGCACCTATTTTTAAAATGCCAATCGGCAACTATATCTGAAATGCCAATCGGCACCTATATCTGAAATGCCTATCGGCACCTATTTTTGAAATGCCTATCGGAAACTACATCTGAAATGCCTATCAGCACCTATATTTGAAATGCCTATCGGCAACCATATCTGGAATGCCTATCGGCGCCTATATTTGAAATGCCTATCGGCTTATATATCTAAAATGCCTATCGGCACCTATTTTTAAAATGCCAATCGGCAACTTTATCTGAAGTGCCTATCGGCACCTATATCTCAAATGCCTTTCGGCACCTATTTTTGAAATGCCTATCGAAAACTACATCTGAAATACCTATCAGCATTTATATTTGAAATGCCTATCGGCAACCACATCAGAAATGCCTATCGGCACCTATATCTGAAATGCCCTACGGCATTTATATCTGAAATGCCGATCGACACCTATATTTGAAATCCTATCGGCACCTATATTTTAAATGCCTATCGGCAAATATATCTGATATGCCTATTGGCACCTATATCTGAAATGCCTATCGGCACCTATTTTTGAAATGCCTATCGGAAACTACATCTAAAATGCCTATCGGCACCTATTTTTAAAATGCCAATCGGAAAGTATATCTGAAATGCCTATCGGCACCTATAATTGAAATGCCTATCGGAACCTATTTTTGAAATGCCTATCGGAAACAACATCTGAAATGACTATCAGCACCTATATTTGAAATGCCTATCGGCAACCATATCTGAAATGCCTATCCACACCTGTATTTGAAATACCTATCGGCTTCTATATCTAAAATGCCTATCGGCACCTATTTTTAAAATGCGAATCGGCAACTATATCTGAAATGCCTATCGGCACCTATATCTGAAATGCCTATCGGCACCAACTTTTGAAGTGCCTATCGGAAACTCCATCTGAAATGCCTATCAGCACCTATATTTGAAATGCCTATCGGCAACCATATCTGGAATGCCTATCGGCACCTATATTTGAAATGCCTATCGGGTTCTATATTTGAAATGCCTATCGACACCTATTTTTAAAATGCCAATTGGCAACTATATCTGAACTGCCTATCGGCACCTATATCTGAAATACCTATCGGTACCTATTTTTAAAATGCCTATCGGAAACTACATCTGAAATGATTATCAGCACTTATATTTGAAATGCCTATCGGCAACCATATCTGGAATGCCTATCGGCACCTATATTTGAAATGCCTATCGGCTTCTATATCTGAAATGCCTATCGGCACCTATTTTTAAAATACCAATCGGCATATATATCTGAAATGCCTATCGGCACCTATATCTGAAATGCCTATCGGCATATATTTTTGAAATGCCTTTCGGAAACTACATCTGAAATGCCTATCTGCTCCTATATTTGAAATGCCTATCGGCAACCATATCTGAAATGCCTATCGACACCTATATTTGAAATACCTATCGGCTTCCATATCTGAAATGCCTATCGGCACCTGTTTTTAAAATGCCAATCGGCAACTATATCTGAAATGCCTATCGGCACCTATATCCGAAATGCCTATCGGCATCAATTTTTGAAATGCCTATCGGAAACTACATCTAAAATGCCTATCAGCACCTATATTTGAAATGCCTATCGGCAACTATATCTGCAATGCCTATCGGCACCTATATTTGAAATGCCTATCGGCTTCTATATCTGAAATGCCTATCGGCACCTATTTTTAAAATGCCAATCGGCAACTATATCTGAAATGCCTATCGGCACCTATATCTGAAATGCCTATCGGTACCTATTTTTGAAATGCCTATCGGAAACTACATCTGAAATGATTATCAGCGCTTATATTTAATATGCCTATCGGCAACCATATCTGGAATGCCTATCAGCAACTATATTTGAAATGCCTATCGGCTTCTATATCTGAAATGCCTATCGACACCTATTTTTAAAATACCAATCGGCAACTATATCTGAAATGCCTATCGGCACCTATATCTGAAATGCCTATCGGCACCTATTTTTGAAATGCCTATCGGAAACTACATCTGAAATGCCTATCAGCACCTTTATTTGAAATGCTTATCGGCAACCATATGTGAAATAGCTATCGACACCGATATTTGAAATCCCTATCGGTTTCTATATCTGAAATGCCTATCGGCACCTATTTTTAAAATGCCAATCGGCAACTATATCTGAAATGCCAATCGGCACCTATATCTGAAATGCCTATCGGCACCTATTTTTGAAATGCCTATCGGAAACTACATCTGAAATGCCTATCAGCACCTATATTTGAAATGCCTATCGGCAACCATATCTGGAATGCCTATCGGCGCCTATATTTGAAATGCCTATCGGCTTCTATATCTAAAATGCCTATCGGCACCTATTTTTAAAATGCCAATCGGCAACTATATCTGAAGTGCCTATCAGCCCCTATATCTCAAATGCCTATCGGCACCTATTTTTAAAATGCCAATCGGTACGTATATCTGAAATGCCTATCGGCACCTATATCTGAAATGCCTATAGGAACCTATTTTTGAAATGCCTAACGGAAACTACATCTAAAATGACTATCAGCACCTATATTTGAAATGCCTATCGGCAACCATATCTGAAATGCCTATCCACACCTATATTTGAAATACCTATCGGCTTCTATATCTGAAATGCCTATCGGCACCTATTTTTAAAATGCCAATCGGCAACTATATCTGAAATGCCTTTCGGCACCTATATCTGAAATGCCTATCGGTACCTATTTTTGAAATGCCTATCGGAAACTACATCTGAAATGATTATCAGCGCTTATATTTGATATGCCTATCGGCAACCATATCTGGAATGCCTATCAGCAACTATATTTGAAATGCCTATCGGCTTCTATATCTGAAATGCCTATCGGCACCTATTTTTAAAATACCAATCAGCAACTATATCTGAAATGCCTATCGGCACCTATATCTGAAATGCCTATCGGCATATATTTTTGAAATGCCTTTCGGAAACTACATCTGAAATGCCTATCTGCTCCTATATTTGAAATGCCTATAGGCAACCATATCTGAAATGCCTATCGACACCTATATTTGAAATACCTATCAGCTTCTATATCTGAAATGCCTATCGGCACCTGTTTTTAAAATGCCAATCTTTAAGTATATCTGAAATGCCTATCGGCACCTATATCTAAAATGCCTATCGGAACCTATTTTTGAAATGCCTTTTGGAAACTACATCTGAAATGACTATCAGCACCTATATTTGAAATGCCTATCGGCAACCATATCTGAAAAGGCTATCCACACCTATATTTGAAATACCTATCGGCTTCTATATCTAAAATGCCTATCGGCACCCATTTTTAAAATGCCAATCGGCAACTACATCTGAAATGCCTATCGGCTTATATATCTGAAATGCCTATCGGCACCTATATCTGAAATGCCTATCGACACCTATTTTTAAATTGCCAATTGGCAACTATATCTGAAATGCCTATCGGCACTTATATCTGAAATGCCTATCGGTACCTATTTTTGAAATGCCTATCGGAAACTACATCTGAAATGATTATCAGCACTTATATTTGAAATGCCTATCGGCAACCATATCTGGAATGCCTATCGGCACCTATATTTGAAATGCCTATCGGCAACCATATCTGGAATGCCTATCGGCACCTATATTTAAAATGCCTATCGGCAACCATATCTGGAATGCCTATCGGCACCTATATTTGAAATGCCTATCGGCTTCTATATCTGCAATGCCTATCGGCACCTATTTTTAAAATACCAATCGGCAACTATATCTGAAATGCCTATCGGCACCTATATCTGAAATGCCTATCGGCACCTATTTTTGAAATGCCTATCGGAAACTACATCTGAAATGCCTATCAGCACCTTTATTTGAAATGCTTATCGGCAACCATATCTGAAATAGCTATCGACACCTATATTTGAAATCCCTATCGGCTTCTATATCTGAAATGCCTATCGGCACCTATTTTTAAAATGCCAATCGGCAACCATATCTGAAATGCCTATCGGCACCTATATCTGAAATGCCAATCGGCACCTATTTTTGAAATGCCTATCGGAAACTACATCTGAAATGCCTATCAGCACCTTTATTTGAAATGCTTATCGGCAACCATATCTGAAATAGCTATCGACACCTATATTTGAAATCCCTATCGGCTTCTATATCTGAAATGCCTATGGGCACCTATTTTTAAAATGCCAATCGGCAACTATATCTGAAATGCCAATCGGCACCTGTATCTGAAATGCCTATCGGCACCTATTTTTGAAATGCCTATCGGAAACTACATCTGAAATGCCTATCAGCACCTATATTTGAAATGCCTATCGGCAGCCATATCTGGAATGCCTATCGGCGCCTATATTTGAAATGCCTATCGGCTTCTATATCTAAAATGCCTATCGGCACCTATTTTTAAAATGCCAATCGGCAACTATATCTGAAGTGCCTATCGGCACCTATATCTCAAATGCTGATCGGCACCTATTTTTGAAATGCCTATCGAAAACTACATCTGAAATGCCTATCAGCACTTATATTTGAAATGCCTATCGGCAACTATATCTGATATGCTTATCGGCACCTATATCTGAAATGCCTATCGGCACCTATTTTTGAAATGCCTATCAGAAACTACATCTAAAATGCCTATCGGCACCTATTTTTAAAATGCCAATCGGAAAGTATATCTGAAATGCCTATCGGCACCTATAATTGAAATGCCTATCGGAACCTATTTTTGAAATGCCTATCGGAAACAACATCTGAAATGACTATCAGCATCTATATTTGAAATGCCTATCGGCAACCATATCTGAAATGCCTATCCACACCTGTATTTGAAATACCTATCGGCTTCTATATCTAAAATGCCTATCGGCACCTATTTTTAAAATGCCAATCGGCAACTATATCTGAAATGCCTATCGGCACCTATATCTGAAATGCCTATCGGTACCTATTTTTGAAATGCCTATTGGAAACTGCATCTGAAATGATTATCAGCACTTATATTTGAAATGCCTATCGGCAACCATATCTGGAATGCCTATCGGCACCTATATTTGAAATGCCTATCGGCTTATATATTTGAAATGCCTATCGGCACCTATTTTTAAAATACCAATCGGCAACTATATCTGAAATGCCTATCGGCACCTATATCTGAAATGCCTATCGGCATATTTTTTTGAAATGCCTTTCGGAAACTACATCTGAAATGCCTATCTGCTCCTATATTTGAAATGCCTATCGGCAACCATATCTGAAATGCCTATCGACACCTATATTTGAAATACCTATCGGCTTCTATATCTGAAATGCCTATCGGCACCTATTTTTGAAATGCCTATCGGAAACTACATCTGAAATGCCTATCAGCACCTTTATTTGAAATGCTTATCGGCAACCATATCTGAAATAGCTATCGACACCTATATTTGAAATCCCTATCGGCTTCTATATCTGAAATGCCTATCGGCACCTATTTTTAAAATGCCAATCGTCAACTATATCTGAAATGCCTATCGGCACGTATATCTGAAATGCCTATCGGTACCTATTTTTGAAATGCCTATCGGAAACTACATCTGAAATGATTATCAGCGCCTATATTTGATATGCCTATCGGCAACCATATCTGGAATGCTTATCGACAACTATATTTGAAATGCCTATCGGCTTCTATATCTAAAATGCCTATCGGCGCCTATTTTTGAAATGCCTATCGGAAACTACATCTGAAATGCCTATCAGCACCTATATTTGAAATGCTTATCGGCAACCATAGCTGAAATGCCTATCGACACCTATATTTGAAATCCCTATCGGCTTCTATATCTGAAATGCCTATCGGCACCTATTTTTATAATGCCAATCGGCAACTATATCTGAAATGCCTATCGGCACCTATATCTGAAATGCCTATCGGCACCTATTTTTGAAATGCCTATCGGAAACTACATCTGAAATGCCTATCAGCATCTATATTTGAAATGCCTATCGGCAACCATATCTGGAATGCCTATCGGCGCCTATATTTGAAATGCCTATCGGCTTCTATATTTGAAATGCCTATCGGCACCTATTTTTAAAATGCCAATCGGCATTTATATCTGAAGTGCCTTACGGCACCTATATCTGAAATGCCTATCGGCACCTATTATTGAAATGCCTATCGAAAACTACATCTGAAATGCCTATCAGCACCTATATTTGAAATGCCTATCGGCAACCATATCTGGAATGCCTATCGGCACCTATATTTGAAATGCCTATCGGCACCTATATCTGAAATGACTTTCGGCATTTATATCTGAAATGCCGATCGACACCTATATTAGAAATGCCTATCGGCACTTTTATTTTAAATGCCTATCGGCAAATATATCTGATAAGCCTATCGGCACCTATATCTGAAATGCCTATCGGCACCTATTTTTGAAATGCCAATCTTTAAGTATATCTGAAATGCCTATCGGCACCTATATCTAAAATGCCTATCGGAACCTATTTTTGAAATGCCTATCGGAAACTACATCTGAAATGACTATCAGCACCTATATTTGAAATGCCTATCGGCAACCATATCTGAAATGCCTATCCACACCTATATTTGAAATACCTATCGGCTTCTATATCTAAAATGCCTATCGGCACCTATTTTTAAAATGCCAATCGGCAACTACATCTGAAATGCCTATCGGCATATATATCTGAAATGCCTATCGGCACCTATTTTTAAAATGCCAATCGGCAACTATATCTGAAATGCCAATCGGCACCTATATCTGAAATGCCTATCGACACATATTTTTAAAATGCCAATTGGCAACTATATCTGAAATGCCTATCGGCACCTATATCTAAAATGCCTATCGACACCTATTTTTAAAATGCTAATTGGCAACTATATCTGAAATGCCTATCGGCACCTATATCTGAAATGCCTATCGGTACCTATTTTTGAAATGCCTATCGAAAACTACATCTGAAATGATTATCAGCACTTATATTTGAAATGCCTATCGGCAAACATATCTGGAATGCCTATCGGCACCTATATTTGAAATGCCTATCGGCTTCTATATCTGAAATGCCTATCGGCACCTATTTTTAAAATACCAATCGGCAACTATATCTGAAATGCCTATCGGCACCTATATCTGAAATGCTTATCGGCACCAGTTTTTGAAATGCCTATCGGAAACTCCATCTGAAATGCCTATCAGCACCTATATTTGAAATGCCTATCGGCAACCATATCTGGAATGCCTATCGGCACCTATATTTGAAATGCCTATCGGCAACCATATCTGGAATGAAATCAACACCTATATTTGAAATGCCTATCGGCTTCTGTATCTGAAATGCCTATCGACACCTATTTTTAAAATGCCAATCGGCAACTATATCTGAAAAGCCTATCGGCACCTATATCTGAAATGCCTATCGGCACCTATTTTTGAAATGCCTATCGGAAACTGCATCTGAAATGCCTATCAGCACCTATATTTGAAATGCCTATCGGCAAACATATCTAGAATGCCTATCGGCACCTATATTTGAAATGCCTGTCGGCAACCATATCTGGAATGCCTATCAGCACCTATATTTGAAATGCCTATCGGCTTCTGTATCTGAAATGCCTATCGACACCTATTTTTAAAATGCCAATCGGCAACTATATCTGAAATGCCTATCGGCACCTATATCTGAAATGCCTATCGGCACCAGTTTTTGAAATGCCTATCGGAAACTACATGTGAAATGCCTATCAGCACCTATATTTGAAATGCCTATCGGCAACCATATCTGGAATGCCTATCGGCACCTATATTTGAAATGCCTATCGGCTTCTATATCTGAAATGCCTATCGGCACCTATTTTTAAAATGCCAATCGGCAACTATATCTGAAATGCCTATCGGCACCTATATCTGAAATGCCTATCGGCACCTATTTTTGAAATGCCTATCGGAAACAACATCTGAAATGCCTATTAGCACCTATATTTGAAATGCCTATCGGCAACCATATCTGGAATGCCTATCGGCGCCTATATTTGAAATGCCTATCGGCTTCTATATCTGAAATACCTATCGGCGCCTATATCTGAAATGCCTATCGGCACCTATTTTTGAAATGCCTATCGGAAACTACATCTGAAATGCCTATCAGCATTTATATTTGAAATGCCTATAGGCAACCACATCAGAAATACCTATCGGCACCTATATCTGAAATGCCCTACGGCATTTATATCTGAAATGCCGATCGACACCTATATTTGAAATGCCTATCGGCACCTATATTTTAAATACCTATCGGCAACTATATCTGATATGCCTATCGGCACCTATATCTGAAATGCCTATCGGCACCTATTTTTGAAATGCCTATCGGAAACTACATCTAAAATGCCTATCGGCACCTATTTTAAAAATGCCAATCGGCAACTATATCTGAAATGCCTATCGGCACCTATATCTGAAATGCCTATCGGCACCAACTTTTGAAATGCCTATCGGAAATTCCATCTGAAATGCCTATCAGCACCTATATTTGAAATGCCTATCCACAACCATATCTGGAATGCCTATCGGCACCTATATTTGAAATGCCTATCGGGTTCTATATCTGAAATGCCTATCGACACCTATTTTTTAAATGCCAATTGGCAACTATATCTGAAATACCTATCGGCACCTATATCTGAAATGCCTATCGGTACCTATTTTTGAAATGCCTATCGGAAACTACATCTGAAATGATTATCAGCTCTTATATTTGAAATGCCTATCGGCAACAATATCTGGAATGCCTATCGGCACCTATATTTGAAATGCCTATTCGCTTCTATATCTGAAATGCCTATCGGCACCTATTTTTAAAATACTAATCGGCAACTATATCTGAAATGCCTATCGGCACCTATATCTGAAATGCCTATCGGCATATATTTTTGAAATGCCTTTCGGAAAGTACATCTGAAATGCCTATCTGCTCCTATATTTGAAATGCCTATCGGCAACCATATCTGAAATGCCTATCGACACCTATATTTGAAATACCTATCGGCTTCTATATCTGAAATGCCTATCGGCACCTGTTTTTAAAATGCCAATCGGCAACTATATCTGAAATGCCTATCGGCACCTATATCCGAAATGCCTATCAAAATCAAGTTTTGAAATGCCTATCGGAAACTACATCTAAAATGCCTATCAGCACCTATATTTGAAATTCCTATCGGCAACTATATCTGCAATGCCTATCGGCACATATATTTGAAATGCCTATCGGCTTCTATATCTAAATTGCCTATCGGCACCTATTTTTTAAATGCCAATTGGCATCTATATCTGAAATGATTATCGGCACCTATATCTGAAATGCCTATCGGCACCTATTTTTGAAATGCCTATTTAAAACTACATCTGAAATGCCTATCAGCACCTATATTTGAAATGCCTATCGGAAACTACATCTGAAATGCCTATCAGCACCTATATTTGAAATGCCTATCGGCAACCATATCTGGAATGCCTATCGGCACCTATATTTGAAATGCCTATCGGCTTCTATATACTAAAATGCCTATCGGCACCTATTTTTAAAATGTAAATCGGCCACTATATCTGAAATGCCTATCGGCACCTATATCTGAAATGCCTATCGGCACCTATTTTTGAAATGCCTTTCGGAAACTACACCTGAAATGCCTATCAGCACCTATATTTGAAATGCCTATCGGCAACCATATCTGAAATGCCTATCGACACCTATATTTGAAATACCTATCGGCTTCTATAATATCTGAAATGCCTATCGGTACCTATTTTTAAAATGCCAATCGGTAACTATATCTGAAATGCCTATCGGCACCTATATCTGAAATGCCTATCGGCACCATTTTTTGAAATGCCTATCGGAAACTACATCCGAAATGCCTATCAGCACCTATATTTGAAATGCCTATCGGCAACTATATCTGGGATGCCTATCGGCACCTATATTTGAAATGCCTATCGGCTTCTATATCTGAAATGCCTATCGACACCAATTTTTAAATTGCCAATCGGCATTTATATCTGAAGTGCCTATCGGCACCTATATCTAAAATGCCTATTGGCACCTATTTTTGAAATGCCTATCGAAAACTACATCTGAAATGCCCATCAGCACCTATATTTGAAATGCCTATCGGCAACCACATCAGAAATGCCTATCGGCACCTATATCTGAAATGCCTTTCGGCATTTATATCTGAAATGCCGATCGACCCTATATTTGAAATGCCTATCGGCACTTTTATTTTAAATGCCTATCGGCAACTATATCTGATAAGCCTATCGGCACCTATATCTGAAATGCCTATCGGCACCTATTTTTGAAATGCCAATCTTTATGTATATCTGAAATGCCTATCGGCACCTATATCTAAAATGCCTATTGGAACCTATTTTTGAAATGCCTATCGGAAACTACATCTGAAATGACTATCAGCACCTATATTTGAAATGCCTATCGGCAACAATATCTGAAATGCCTATCCACACCTATATTTGAAATACCTATCGGCTTCTATATCTAAAATGCCTAACGGCACCTATTTTTAAAATGCCAATCGGTAAGTATATCTGAAATGCCTATCATAACCTATATCCAAAATGCCTATCGGAACCTATTTTTGAAATGCCTATCGGAAACTACATCTGAAATGACTATCAGCACCTATATTTGAAATGCCTATCGGCAACCATATCTGAAATGCCTATCCACACATATATTTGAAATACCTATCGGCTTCTATATCTAAAATGCCTATCGGCACCTATTTTTAAAATGCCAATCGGCAACTACATCTGAAATGCCTATCAGCTTATATATCTGAAATGCCTATCGGCACCTATTTTTAAAATGCCAATCGGCAACTATATCTGAAATGCCAATCGGCACCTATATCTGAAATGCCTATCGGCACCTATTTTTGAAATGCCTATCGGAAAATACATCTGAAATGCCTATCAGCACTTATATTTGAAATGCCTATCGGCAACCATATCTGAAATGCCTATCGACACCTATATTTGAAATCCCTATCGGCTTCTATATCTGAAAACCCTATCGGCACCTATTTTTAAAATGCCAATCGGCAACTATATCTGAAATGCCAATCGGCACCTATATCTGAAATGCCTATCGACACCTATTTTTAAAATGCCAATGGGCAACTATATCTGAAATGCCTATCGGCACCTATATCTAAAATGCCTATCGGAACCTATTTTTGAAATGCCTATCGGAAACTACATCTGAAATGACTATCAGCACCTATATTTGAAATGCCTATCGGCAACCATATCTGAAATGCCTATCCACACCTATATTTGAAATACCTATTGGCTTCTATATCTAAAATGCCTATCGGCACCTATTTTTAAAATGCCAATCGGTAAGTATATCTGAAATGCCTATCGGTACCTATATCTAAAATGCCTATCGGAACCTATTTTTGAAATGCCTATCGGAAACTACATCTGAAATGACTATCAGCACCTATATTTGAAATGCCTATCGGCAACCATATCTGAAATGCCTATCCACACCTATATTTGAAATACCTATCGGCTTCTATATCTAAAATGCCTATCGGCACCTATTTTTAAAATGCCAATCGGCAACTATATCTGAAATGCCAATCGGCACCTATATCTGAAATGCCTATCGACACCTATTTTTAAAATGCCAATTGGCAACTATATCTGAAATGCCTATCGGCACCTATATCTGAAATGCCTATCGACACCTATTTTTAAAATGCCAATTGGCAATTATATCTGAAATGCCTATCGGCACCTATATCTAAAATGCCTATTGGAACCTATTTTTGAAATGCCTATCGGAAACTACATCTGAAATGACTATCAGCACCTATATTTGAAATGCCAATCGGCAACCCTATCTGAAATGCCTATCCACACCTATATTTGAAATACCTATCGGCTTCTATATCTAAAATGCCTATCGGCACCTATATTTGAAATGCCTATCGGCTTCTATATCTGAAATGCCTATCAGCACCTATTTTTTAAATGCCAATTGGCAACTATATCTGAAATGACTATCGGCACCTATATCTGAAATGCCTATCGGCACCTATTTTTGAAATGCCTATCGAAAACTACATCTGAAATGCCTATCAGCACCTATATTTGAAATGCCTATCGGAAACTTCATTTGAAATGCCTATCAGCACCTATATTTGAAATGCCTATCGCCAACCATATCTGGAATGCCTATCGGCACCTATATTTGAAATGCCTATCGGCTTCTATATCTGAAATGCCTTTCGGCACCTATTTTTAAAATGCCAATCGGCAACTATATCTGAAATGCCTATCGGCACCTATATCTGAAATGCCTATAGGCACCTATTTTTGAAATGCCTATCGGAAACTACATCTGAAATGCCTATCAGCACCTATATTTGAAATGCCTATCGGCAACCATATCTGAAATGCCTATCGACACCTATATTTGAAATACTTATCGGCTTCTATATCTGAAATGCCTATCGGTACCTATTTTTAAAATGCCAATCGGTAACTATATCTGAAATGCCTATCGGCACCTATATCTGAAATGCCTATCGGCACCATTTTTTGAAATGCCTATCGGAAACTACATCCGGAATGCCTATCAGCACCTATATTTGAAATGCCTATCGGCAACCATATCTGGAATGCCTATCGGCACCTTTATTTGAAATGCCTATCGGCTTCTATATCTGAAATGCCTATCGACACCAATTTTTGAAATGCCTATCGGAAACTACATCTGAAATGCCTATCAGCACCTATATTTGAAATGCCTATCGGCAACCATATCTGGAATGCTCATCGGCACCTATATTTGAAATGCCTATCGGCTTATATATCTGAAATGCCTATCGGCACTTATTTTTAAAATGCCAATCGGCAACTATATCTGAAATGCCTAACGGCACCTATATCTGAAATGCCTATCGGCACCTATTTTTGAAATGCCTATCGGAAACTACATCTGAAATGCCTATCAGCACCTATATTTGAAATGCTTATCGGCAACCATATCTGAAAAGCCTATCGACACCTATATTTAAAATCCCTATCGGCTTCTATATCTGAAATGCCTATCGGCACCTATTTTTAAAATGCCAATCGGCAACTATATCCGAAATGCCTATCGGCACCTATATCTGAAATGCCTATCGGCACCAATTTTTGAAATGCCTATCGGAAACTACATCCGGAATGCCTATCAGCACCTATATTTGAAATGCCTATCGGCAACCATATCTGGAATGCCTATCGGCACCTATATTTGAAATGCCTATCGGCTTCTATATCTGAAATGCCTATCGGCACCTGTTTTTAAAATGCCAATCGGCAACTATATCTGAAATGCCTATCGGCACCTATATCCGAAATGCCTATCGGCATCAATTTTTGAAATGCCTATCGGAAACTACATCTAAAATGCCTATCAGCACCTATATTTGAAATGCCTATCGGCAACCATATCTGGAATGCCTATCGGCACCTATAATTGAAATGCCTATCGGCTTCTATATCTGAAATGCCTATCGGCACCTATTTTTAAAATCCCAATCGGCAACTATATCTGAAATGCCTATCGGCACCTATATCTGAAATGCCTATCGGCACCTATTTTTGAAATGGCTATCGGAAACTACATCTGAAATGCCTATCAGCACCTATATTTGAAATGCTTATCGGCAACCATATCTGAAATGCCTATCGACACCTATATTTGAAATCCCTATCGGCTTCTATATCTGAAATGCCTATCGACACCTATTTTTAAAATGCCAATCGGCAACTATATCTGAAATGCCTATCGGCACCTATATCTGAAATGCCTATCGGCACCTATTTTTGAAATGCCTATCGGAAACTACATCTGAAATGCCTATCAGCACCTGTATTTGAAATGCCTATCGGCAACCATATCTGGAATGCCTATCGGCGCCTATATTTGAAATGCCTATCGGCTTCTATATCTGAAATGCCTATCGGCACCTATTTTTAAAATGCCAATCGGCATTTATCTCTGATGTGCCTATCGGCACCTATATCTGAAATGCCTATCGGCACCTATTTTTGAAATGCCTATCGAAAACTACATTGAAATGCCTATCAGCACCTATATTTGAAATGCCTATCGGCAACCACATCAGAAATGCCTATCGGCACCTATATCTGAAATGCCTTTCGGCATTTATATCTGAAATGCCGATCGACACCAATATTTGAAATGCCTATCGGCACTTTTATTTTAAATGCCTATCGGCAACTATATCTGATAAGCCTATCGGCACCTATTTTTGAAATGCCAATCTTTAAGTATATCTGAAATGCCTATCGGCACCTATATCTAAAATGCCTATCGGAACCTATTTTTGAAATGCCTATCGGAAACTACATCTGAAATGACTATCAGCACCTAAATTTGAAATGCCTATCGGCAACCATATCTGAAATGCCTATCCACACCTATATTTGAAATACCTATCGGCTTCTATATCTAAAATGCCTATCGGCACCTATTTTTAAAATGCCAATCGGTAAGTATATCTGAAATGCCTATCGGCACCTATATCTAAAATGCCTATCGGAACCTATTTTTGAAATGCCTATCGGAAACTACATCTAAAATGACTATCAGCACCTATATTTGAAATGCCTATCGGCAACCATATCTGAAATGCCTATCCACACCTATATTTGAAATACCTCTCGGCTTTTATATCTAAAATGCCTATCGGCACCTATTTTTAAAATGCCAATCGGCAACTACATCTGAAATGCCTATCGGCTTATATATCTGAAATGCCTATCGGCACCTATTTTTAAAATGCCAATCGGCAGCTATATCTGAAATGCCAATCGGCACCTTTATCTGAAATGCCTATCGACACCTATTTTTAAAATGCCAATTGGCAACTATATTTGAAATGCCTATCGGCACCTATATCTGAAATGCCTATCGACACCTATTTTTAAAATGCCAATTGGCAATATTATATCTGAAATGCCTATCGGCACCTATATCTGAAATGCCTATCGGTACCTATTTTTGAAATGCCTATCGGAAACTACATCTGAAATGATTATCAGCACTTATATTTGAAATGCCTATCGGCAACCATATCTGGAATGCCTATCGGCACCTATATTTGAAATGCCTATCGGCTTCTATATCTGAAATGCCTATCGACACCTATTTTTAAAATGCTAATCGGCAACTATATCTGAAATGCCTATCGGCACCTATATCTGAAATGCCTATCGGCACCTATTTTTGAAATGCCTATCGGAAACTACATCTGAAATGCCTATCAGCACCTTTATTTGAAATGCTTATCGGCGACCATATCTGAAATAGCTATCGACACCTATAATTGAAATCCCTATCCTCTTCTATATCTGAAATGCCTATCGGCACCTATTTTTAAAATGCCAATCGGCAACTATATCTGAAATGCCAATCGGCACCTATATCTGAAATGCCTATCGGCACCTATTTTTGAATTGCCTACCGGAAACTACATCTGAAATGCCTATCAGCACCTATATTTGAAATGCCTAACGGCAACCATATCTGGAATGCCTATCGGCGCCTATATTTGAAATGCCTATCGGCTTCTATATCTAAAATGCCTATCGGCACCTATTTTTAAAATGCCAATCGGCAACTATATCTTAAGTGCCTATCGGCACCTATATCTCAAATGCCTATCGGCACCTATTTTTGAAATGCCTATCGAAAACTACATCTGAAATGCCTATCAGCATTTATATTTGAAATGCCTATCGGCAACCACATCAGAAATGCCTATCGGCACCTATATCTGAAATGCCCTACGGCATTTATATCTGAAATGCCGATCGACACCTATATTTGAAATGCCTATCGGCACCTATATTTTAAATGCCTATCGGCAACTATATCTGATATGCCTATCGGCACCTATATCTGAAATGCCTATCGGCACCTATTTTTGAAATGCCTATCGGAAACTACATCTAAAATGCCTATCGGCACATATTTTTAAAATGCCAATCGGTAAGTATATCTGAAATGCCTATCGGCACCTATATCTGAAATACCTATCGGAACCTATTTTTAAAATGCCTATCGGAAACTACATCTGAAATGACTATCAGCACCTATATTTGAAATGCCTATCGGCAACCATATCTGAAATGCCTATCCATACCTATATTTGAAATACCTATCGGCTTCTATATCTGAAATGCCTATCGGCACCTATTTTTAAAATGCCAATCGGCAACTATATCTGAAATGCCTATCGGCACCTATATCTGAAATGCCTATCGGTACCTATTTTTGAAATGCCTATCGGAAACTACATCTAAAATGATTATCAGCGCTTATATTTGATATGCCTATCGGCAACCATATCTGGAATGCCTATAGGCAACTATATTTGAAATGCCTATCGGCTTCTATATCTGAAATGCCTATCGGCACCTATTTTTAAAACACCAATCGGCAACTATATCTGAAATGCCTATCGCCACCTATATCTGAAATGCCTATTATCATATATTTTTGAAATGCCTTTCGGAAACTACATCTGAAATGCCTATCTGCTCCTATATTTGAAATGCCTATCGGCAACCATATCTGAAATGCCTATCGACACCTATATTTGAAATACCTATCGGCTTCTATATCTGAAATGCCTATCGGCACCTGTTTTTAAAATGCCAATCGGCAACTATATCTGAAATGCCTTTCGGCGTTTATATCTGAAATGCCGGTCGACACCTATATTTGAAATTCCTATCGGCACATATATTTTAAATGCCTATCGGCAACTATATCTGATATGCCTAACGGCACATATATCTGAAATGCCTATCGGCACCTATTTTTGAAATGCCTATCGGAAACTACATCTAAAATGCCTATCGGCACATATTTTTAAAATGCCAATCGGTAAGTATATCTGAAATGCCTATCGGCACCTATATCTGAAATGCCTATTGGAACCTTTTTTTAAAATGCCTATCGGAAACTACATCTGAAATGACTATCAGCACCTATATTTGAAATGCCTATCAGCAACCATATCTGAAATGCCTATCCACACCTATATTTGAAATACCTATCGGCTTCTATATCTGAAATGCCTATCGGCACCTATTTTTAAAATGCCAATCGGCAACTATATCTGAAATGCCTATCGGCACCTATATCTGAAATGCCTATCGGTACCTATTTTTGAAATGCCTATCGGAAACTACATCTAAAATGCCTATCAGCACCTATATTTGAAATGCCTATCGGCAACATTATCTGGAATGCCTATCGGCACCTATATTTGAAATGCCTATCGGCTTCTATATCTGAAATGCCTATCGGCACCTATTTTTAAAATGCCAATCGGCAACTATATCTGAAATGCCTATCGGCACCTATATCTGAAATGTCTATCGGCACATATTTTTGAAATGCCAATCGGTAACTATATCTGAAATGCCTATCGGCACCTATATCTGAAATGCCTATCGGCACCATTTTTTGAAATGTCTATCTGAAACTACATCCGGAATGCCTATCAGCACCTATATTTGAAATGCCTATCGGCAACCATATCTGGAATGCCTATCGGCACCTATATTTGAAATGCCTATCGGCTTCTATATCTGAAATGCCTATCGACACCTATTTTTAAAATGCCAATCGGCAACTATATCTGAAATGCCTATCGGCACCTATATCTGAAATGCCTATCGGCACCTATTTTTGAAATGCCTATTGGAAACTACATCTGAAATGCCTATCAGCCCCTATATTTGAAATGCTTATCGGCAACCATATCTGGAATGCCTATCGGCACCTATATCTGAAATGCCTATCGGCACCTATCTTTGAAATGCCTATCGGAAACTACATCTAAAATGCCTATCGGCACCTATTTTTAAAGTGCCAATCGGAAAGTATATCTGAAATGCCTATCGGCACCTATAATTGAAATGCCTATCGGAACCTATTTTTGAAATGCCTATCAGAAACAACATCTGAAATGACTATCAGCACCGATATTTGAAATGCCTATCGGCAACCATATCTGAAATGCCTATCCACACCTGTATTTGAAATACCTATCGGCTTCTATATCTAAAATGCCTATCAGCACCTATTTTAAAAATGCCAATCGGCAACTATATCTGAAATGCCTATCGGCACCTATATCTGAAATGCCTATCGGCACCAACTTTTGAAATGCCTATCGGAAACTCCATCTGAAATGCCTATCATCACCTATATTTGAAATGCCTATCGGCAACCATATCTGGAATGCCTATCGGCACCTATATTTGAAATGCCTATCGGGTTCTATATCTGAAATGCCTATCGACACCTATTTTTAAAATGCCAATTGGCAACTATATCTGAAATGCCTATCGGCACCTATATCTGAAATGCCTATCGGTACCTATTTTTGAAATGCCTATCGGAAACTACATCTGAAATGATTATCAGCGCTTATATTTGATATGCCTATCGGCAACCATATCTGGAATGCCAATCGGCAACTATATTTGAAATGCCTATCGGCTTCTATATCTGAAATGCCTATCGGCACCTATTTTTAAAATACCAATCGGCAACTATATCTGAAATGCCTATCGGCACCTATATCTGAAATGCCTATCGGCATATATTTTTGAAGTGCCTTTCGGAAACTACATCTGAAATGCCTATCTGCTTCCTATATTTGAAATGCCTATCGGCAACCATACCTGAAATGCCTAAATACACCTATATTTGAAATACCTATCGGCTTCTATATCTGAAATGCCTATCGGCACCTATTTTTAAAATGCCAATCGGTAACTATATCTGAAATGCCTATTGGCACCTATATCTGAAATGCCTATCGGCACCATTTTTTGAAATGTCTATCGGAAACTACATCCGGAATGCCTATCAGCACCTATATTTGAAATGCTTATCGGCAACCATATCTGGAATGCCTATCGGCACCTATATTTGAAATGCCTATCGGCTTTTATATCTGAAATGCCTATCGACACCTATTTTTAAAATGCTAATCGGCAACTATATCTGAAATGCCTATCGGCACCTATATCTGAAATGCCTATCGGCACCTATTTTTGAAATGCCTATCGGAAACTACATCTGAAATGCCTATCAGCACCTATATTTGAAATGCTTATCGGCAACCATATCTGAAATGCCTATCGACACCTATATTTGAAATCCCTATCGGCTTCTATATCTGAAATGCCTATCGGCACCTATTTTTAAAATGCAAATCGGCAACTATATCTGAAATGCCTATCGGCACCTATATCTGAAATGCCTATCGGCACCTATTTTTGAAATGCCTATCGGAAACTACATCTGAAATGCCTATCAGCACCTATATTTGAAATGCTTATCGGCAACCATATCTGAAATGCCTATCGACACCTATATTTGAAATCCCTATCGGCTTCTATATCTGAAATGCCTATCGGCACCTATTTTTAAAATGCCAATCGGCAACTACATCTGAAATGCCTATCGGCTTATATATCTGAAATGCCTATCGGCACCTATTTTTAAAATGCCAATCGGCAACTATATCTGAAATGCCAATCAGCACCTATATTTGAAATGCTTATCGGCAACCATATCTGAAATGCCTATCGGCACCTATATTTAAAATCCCTATCGGCTTCTATATCTGAAATGCCTATCGGCACCTATTTTTAAAATGCCAATCGGCAACTATATCTAAAATGCCTATCGGCACCTAAATCTGAAATGCCTATCGGCACCAATTTTTGAAATGCCTATCGGAAACTACATCTGAAATGCCTATCAGCACCTATATTAGAAATGACTATCGGCAACCATATCTGGAATGCTCATCGGCACCTATATTTGAAATGCCTATCGGCTTATATATCTGAAATGCCTATCGGCACCTATTTTTAAAATGCCAATCGGCAACTATATCTGAAATGCCTATCGGCACCTATATCTGAAATGCCTATCGGCACATATTTTTGAAATGCCTATCGGAAACTACATTGAAATGCCTATTAGCACCTATATTTGAAATGCCTATCGGCAATCATATCTGAAATGCCTATCGGCAATCATATCTGAAATGCCTATCGACACCTATATTTGAAATACATATCGGCTTCTATATCTGAAATGCCTATCGGCACCTATTTTTAAAATGCCAATCGGCAACTATATCTAAAATGCCTATCGGCACCTATATCTGAAATGCCTATCGGCACCAATTTTTGAAATGCCTATCGGAAACTACATCTGAAATGCCTATCAGCACCTATATTTGAAATGCCTATCGGCAACCATATCTGGAATGCCTATCGGCACCTATATTTGAAATGCCTATCGGCTTCTATATCTGAAATGCCTATCGGCACCTATTTTTAAAATGCCAATCAGCAACTATATCTGAAATGCCTATCGGCACCTATATCTGAAATGCCTATCGGCACCTATTTTTGAAATGCCTATCGGAAACTACATCTGAAATGCCTATCAGCACCTATATTTGAAATGCCTATCGGCAACCATATCTGGAATGCCTATCGGCGCCTATATTTGAAATACCTATCGGCTTCTATATCTGAAATACCTATCGGCGCCTATTTTTAAAATGCCAATCGGCAACTATATCTGAAGTGCCTGTCGGCACCTATATCTGAAATGCCTATCGGCACCTATTTTTGAAATGCCTATCGAAAACTACATCTGAAATGCCTATCAGCACCTATATTTGAAATGCCTATCGGCAACCACATCAGAAATGCCTATCGGCACCTATATCTGAAATGCCTTTCGGCATTTATATCTGAAATGCCGGTCGACACCTATATTTGAAATGCCTATCGGCACATATATTTTAAATGCCTATCGGCAACTATATCTGATATGCCTATCGGCACCTATATCTAAAGTGCCTATCGGCACCTATTTTTGAAATGCCTATCGGAAACTACATCTAAAATGCCTATCGGCACCTATTTTTAAAATGCCAATCGGTAAGTAAATCTGAAATGCCTATCGGCACCTATATCTGAAATGCCTATCGGAACCTATTTTTGAAATGCCTATCGGAAACTACATCTGAAATTACTATCAGCACCTATATTTGAAATGCCTATCGGCAACCATATCTGAAATGCCTATCCACACCTATATTTGAAATACCTATCGGCTTCTATATCTGAAATGCCTATCGGCACCTATTTTTAAAATGACAATCGGCAACTATATCTGAAATGCCTATCGGCACCTATATCTGAAATGCCTATCGGAACTTATTTTTGAAATGCCTATCGGAAACTACATCTAAAATGACTATCAGCACCTATATTTGAAATGCCTATCGGCAACCATATCTGAAATGCCTATCCACACCTATATTTGAAATACCTATCGGCTTCTATATCTGAAATGCCTATCGGCACCTATTTTTAAAATGCCAATCGGCAACTATATCTGAAATGCCTATCGGCACCTATATCTGAAATGCCTATCGGCATATATTTTTGAAATGCCTTTCGGAAACTACATCTGAAATGCCTATCTGCTCCTATATTTGAAATGCCTATAGGCAACCATATCTGAAATGCCTATCGACACCTATATTTGAAATACCTATCGGCTTCTATATCTGAAATGCCTATCGGCACCTGTTTTTAAAATGCCAATCGGCAACTATATCTGAAATGCCTATCGGCACCTATATCCGAAATGCCTATCGGCATCAATTTTTGAAATGCCTATCGGAAACTACATCTAAAATGCCTATCAGCACCTATATTTGAAATGCCTATCGGCAACCATATCTGGAATGCCTATCGGCACCTATATTTGAAATGCCTATCGGCTTCTATATCTGAAATGCCTATCGGCATCTATTTTTGAAATGCCAATCGGCAACTATATCTGAAATGCCTATCGGCACCTATATCTGAAATGCCTATCGGCACCTATTTTTGAAATGCCTATCGGAAACTACATCTGAAATGCCTATCAGCACCTATATTTGAAATGCTTATCGGCAACCATATCTGAAATGCCTATCGACACCTATATTTGAAATCCCTATCGGCTTCTTTATCTGAAATGCCTATCGACACCTATTTTTAAAATGCCAATCGGCAACTATATCTGAAATGCCTATCGGCACCTATATCTGAAATGCCTATCGGCACCTATTTTTGAAATGCCTATCGGAAACTACATCTGAAATGCCTATCAGCACCTATATTTGAAATGCCTATCGGCAACCATATCTGGAATGCCTATCGGCGCCTATATTTGAAATGCCTATCGGCTTCTATATCTGAAATGCCTATCGGCACCTATTTTTAAAATGCCAATCGGCATTTATATCTGAAGTGCCTATCGGCACCTATATCTGAAAGGCCTATCGGCACCCATTTTTGAAATGCCTATCGAAAACTACATCTCAAATGCCTATTAGCACCTATATTTGAAATGCCTATCGGCAACCACATCAGAAATGCCTATCGGCACCTATATCTGAAATGCCTTTCGGCATTTATATCTGAAATGCCGATCAACACCTATATTTGAAATGTCTATCGGCACTTTTATTTTAAATGCCTATCGGCAACTATATCTGATAAGCCTATCGGCACCTATATCTGAAATTCCTATCGGCACCTATTTTTGAAATGCCAATCTTTAAGTATATCTGAAATGCCTATCGGCACCTATATCTAAAATGCCTATCGGAACCTATTTTTGAAATGCCTATCGGAAACTACATCTGAAATGACTATCAGCACCTATATTTAAAATGCCTATCGGCAACCATATCTGAAATGCCTATCCACACCTATATTTGAAATACCTATCGGCTTCTATATCTAAAATGCCTATCGGCACCTATTTTTAAAATGCCAATCGGTAAGTATATCTGAAATGCCTATCGGCACCTATATCTGAAATGCCTATCGGAACCTATTTTTGAAATGCCTATCGGAAACTACATCTAAAATGACTATCAGCACCTATATTTGAAATGCCTATCGGCAACCATATCTGAAATTCCTATCCACACCTATATTTGAAATACCTCTCGGCTTCTATATCTAAAATGCCTATCGGCTCCTATTTTTAAAATGCCAATCGGCAACTACATCTGAAATGCCTATCGGCTTATATATCTGAAATGCCTATCGGCATTTATTTTTAAAATGCCAATCGGCAACTATATCTGAAATGCCAATCGGCACCTTTATCTGAAATGCCTATCGACACCTATTTTTATTATGCCAATTGGCAACTATATCTGAGATGCCTATCGGCACCTATATCTGAAATGCCTATCGACACCTATTTTTAAAATGCCAATTGGCAATTATATCTGAAATGCCTATCGGCACCTATATCTGAAATGCCTATCGGTACCTATTTTTGAAATGCCTATCGGAAACTACATCTGAAATGATTATCAGCACTTATATTTGAAATGCCTATCGGCAACCATATCTGGAATGCCTATCGGCACCTATATTTGAAATGCCTATCGGCTTCTATATCTGAAATGCCTATCGGCACATATATCTGAAATTCCTATCGGCACCTATTTTTGAAATGCCTATCGGAAACTACATCTGAAATGCCTATCAGCACCTTTATTTGAAATGCTTATCGGCGACCATATCTGAAATAGCTATCGACACCTATATTTGAAATCCCTATCGGCTTCTGTATCTGAAATGCCTATCGGCACCTATTTTTAAAATGCCAATCGGCAACTATATCTGAAATGCCAATCGGCACCTATATCTGAAATGCCTATCGACACCTATTTTTGAAATGCCTACCGGAAACTACACCTGAAATGCCTATCAGCACCTATATTTGAAATGCCTAACGGCAACCATATCTGGAATGCCTATCGGCGCCTATATTTGAAATGCCTATCGGCTTCTATATCTAAAATGCTTATCGGCACCTATTTTTAAAATGCCAATCGGCAACTATATCTTAAGTGCCTATCGGCACCTATATCTCAAATGCCTATCGGCACCTATTTTTGAAATGCCTATCGAAAACTACATCTGAAATGCCTATCAGCATTTATATTTGAAATGCCTATCGGCAACCATATCAGAAATGCCTATCGGCACCTATATCTGAAATGCCCTACGGCATTTATATCTGAAATGCCGATCGACACCTATATTTGAAATGCCTATCGGCACCTATATTTTAAATGCCTATCGGCAACTATATCTGATATGCCTATCGGGACCTATATCTGAAATGCCTATCGGCACCTATTTTTGAAATGCCTATCGGAAACTACATCTAAAATGCCTATCGGCACCTATTTTTAAAATGCCAATCGGAAAGTATATCTGAAATGCCTATCGGCACCTATAATTGAAATGCCTATCGGAACCTATTTTTGAAATGCCTATCGGAAACAACATCTGAAATGACTATCAGCACCTATATTTGAAATGCCTATCGGCAACCATATCTGAAATGCCTATCCACACCTGTATTTGAAATACCTATCGGCTTCTATATCTAAAATGCCTATCGGCACCTATTTTTAAAATGCCAATCGGCAACTATACCTGAAATGCCTATCGGCACCTATATCTGAAATGCCTATCGGCACCAACTTTTGAAATACCTATCGGAAACTCCATCTGAAATGCCTATCAGCACCTATATTTGAAATGCCTATCGGCAACCATATCTAGAATGCCTATCGGCACCTATATTTGAAATGCCTATCGGGTTCTATATCTGAAATGCCTATCGACACCTATTTTTCAAATGCCAATTGGCAACTATATCTGAAATGCCTATCGGCACCTATATCTGAAATGCCTATCGGCACCAACTTTTGAAATGCCTATCGGAAACTCCATCTGAAATGCCTATCAGCACTTATATTTGAAATGCCTATCGGCACCTATATTTGAAATGATTATCGGCTTCTATATATGAAATGCCTATCGGCACCTATTTTTAAAATACCAATCGGCAACTATATCTGAAATGCCTATCGGCACCTATATCTGAAATGCCTATCGGCATATATTTTTGAAATGCCTTTCGGAAACTACATCTGAAATGCCTATCTGCTCCTATATTTGAAATGCCTATCGGCAACCATATCTGAAATGCCTATCGACACCTATATTTGAAATACCTATCGGCTTCTATATCTGAAATGCCTATCGGCACCTGTTTTTAAAATGCCAATCGGCAACTATATCTGAAATGCCTATCGGCACCTATATCCGAAATGCCTATCGGCATCAATTTTTGAAATGCCTATCGGAAACTACATCTAAAATGCCTATCAGCACCTATATTTGAAATGCCTATCGGCAACTATATCTGCAATGCCTATCGGCACCTATATTTAAAATGCCTATCGGCTTCTATATCTGAAATGCCTACCGGCACCTATTTTTTAAATGCCAATTGGCAACTATATCTGAAATGACTATCGGCACCTATATCTGAAATGCCTATCGGCACCTATTTTTGAAATGCCTATCAAAAACTACATCTGAAATGCCTATCAGCACCTATGTTTGAAATGCCTATCGGAAACTACATCTGAAATGCCTATCAGCACCTATATTTGAAATGCCTATCGGTAACCATATCTGGAATGCTTATTGGCACCTATATTTGAAATGCCTATCGGCTTCTATATCTGAAATGCCTATCGGCACCTATTTTTAAAATGCCAATCGGCAACTATATCTGAAATGCCTATCGGCACCTATATCTGAAATGCCTATCGGCACATATTTTTGAAATGCCTATCGGAAACTACCTCTGAAATGCCTATCAGCACCTATATTTGAAATGCCTATCGGCAACCATATCTGAAATGCCTATCGACACCTATATTTGAAATACTTATCGGCTTCTATATCTGAAATGCCTATCGGTACCTATTTTTAAAATGCCAATCGGTAACTATATCTGAAATGCCTATCGGCACCTATATCTGAAATGCCTATCGGCACCATTTTTTGAAATGCCTATCGGAAACTACATCCGGAATGCCTATCAGCACCTATATTTGAAATGCCTATCAGCAAACATATCTGGAATGCCTATCGGCACCTTTATTTGAAATGCCTATCGGCTTCTATATCTGAAATGCCTATCGACACCAATTTTTGAAATGCCTATCGGAAACTACATCTGAAATGCCTATCAGCACCTATATTTGAAATGCCTATCGGCAACCATATCTGGAATGCTCATCGGCACCTATATTTGAAATGCCTATCGGCTTATATATCTGAAATGCCTATCGGCACTTATTTTTAAAATGCCAATCGGCAACTATATCTGAAATGCCTAACGGCACCTATATCTGAAATGCCTATCGGCACCTATTTTTGAAATGCCTATCGGAAACTACATCTGAAATGCCTATCAGCACCTATATTTGAAATGCTTATCGGCAACCATATCTGAAAAGCCTATCGACACCTATATTTAAAATCCCTATCGGCTTCTATATCTGAAATGCCTATCGGCACCTATTTTTAAAATGCCAATCGGCAACTATATCCGAAATGCCTATCGGCACCTATATCTGAAATGCCTATCGGCACCAATTTTTGAAATGCCTATTGGAAACAACATCTGAAATGCCTATCAGCACTAATATTTGAAATGCCTATCGGCAACCATAATATCTGGAATGCTCATCGGCACCTATATTTGAAATGCCTATCGGCTTATATATCTGAAATGCCTATCGGCACCTATTTTTAAAATGCCAATCGGCGACTATATCTGAAATGCCTATCGGCACCTATATCAAAAATGCCTATCGGCACCTATTTTTGAAATGCTTATCGGAGACTACATCTGAAATGACTATCAGCACCTATATTTAAAATGCCAATCGGCAACCATATCTGAAATGCCTATCCACACCTATATTTGAAATACATATCGGCTTCTATATCTGAAATGCCTATCGGCACCTATTTTTAAAATGCCAATCGGCAACTATATCTAAAATGCCTATCGGCACCTATATCTGAAATGCCTATCGGTACCTATTTTTGAAATGCCTATCGGAAACTACATCTGAAATGATTATCAGCGCTTATATTTGATATGCCTATCGGCAACCATATCTGGAATGCCTATCGGCAACTATATTTGAAATGCCTATCGGCTTCTATATCTGAAATGCCTATCGGCACCTATTTTTAAAATACCAATTGGCAACTATATCTGAAATGCCTATCATCACCTATATCTGAAATGCCTATCGGCATATATTTTTGAAATGCCTTTCGGAAACTACATCTGAAATGCCTATCTGCTCCTATATTTGAAATGCCTATCGGCAAACATATCTGAAATGCCTATCGACACCTATATTTGAAATACCTATCGGCTTCTATATCTGAAATGCCTATCGGCACCTCTTTTTAAAATGCCAATCGGCAACTATATCTGAAATTCCTATCGGCACCTATATCCGAAATGCCTATCGGCATCAATTTTTGAAATGCCTATCGGAAACTACATCTAAAATGCCTATCAGCACCTATATTTGAAATGCCTATCGGCAACCATATCTGGAATGCCTATCGGCACCTATAATTGAAATGCCTATCGGCTTCTATATCTGAAATGCCTATCGGCACCTATTTTTAAAATGCCAATCGGCAACTATATCTGAAATGCCTATCGGCACCTATATCTGAAATGCCTATCGGCACCTATTTTTGAAATGCCTATCGGAAACTACATCTGAAATGCCTATCAGCACCTTTTTTTGAAATGCTTATCGGCAACCATATCTGAAATGCCTATCGACACCTATATTTGAAATCCCTATCGGCTTCTATATCTGAAATGCCTATCGACACCTATTTTTAAAATGCCAATCGGCAACTATATCTGAAATGCCTATCGGCACCTATATCTGAAATGCCTATCGGCACCTATTTTTGAAATGCGTATCGGAAACTACATCTGAAATGCCTATCAGCACCTGTATTTGAAATGCCTATCGGCAACCATATCTGGAATGCCTATCGGCGCCTATATTTGAAATGCCTATCGGCTTCTATATCTGAAATGCCTATCGGCACCTATTTTTAAAATGCCAATCGGCATTTATCTCTGAAGTGCCTATCGGCACCTATATCTGAAATGCCTATCGGCACCTATTTTTGAAATGCCTATCGAAAACTACATTGAAATGCCTATCAGCACCTATATTTGAAATGCCAATCGGCAACCACATCAGAATTGCCTATCGGCACCTATATCTGAAATGCCTTTCGGCATTTATATCTGAAATGCCGATCGACAGCTATATTTGAAATGCCTATCGGCACTTTTATTTTAAATGCCTATCGGCAACTATATCTGATAAGCCTATCGGCACCTATATCTGAAATGCCTATCGGCACCTATTTTTGAAATGCCAATCTTTAAGTATATCTGAAATGCCTATCGGCACCTATATCTAAAATGCCTATCGGAACCTATTTTTGAAATGCCTTTTGGAAACTACATCTGAAATGACTATCAGCACCTAAATTTGGAATGCCTATCGGCAACCATATCTGAAATGCCTATCCACACCTATATTTGAAATACCTATCGGCTTCTATATCTAAAATGTCTATCGGCACCTATTTTTAAAATGCCAATCGGTAAGTATATCTGAAATGCCTATCGGCACCTATATCTAAAATGCCTATCGGAACCTATTTTTGAAATGCCTATCGGAAACTACATCTGAAATGACTATCAGCACCTATATTTGAAATGCCTATCGGCAAACATATCTGAAATGCCTATCCACACCTATATTTGAAATACCTATCGGCTTCTATATCTAAAATGCCTATCGGCACCTATTTTTAAAATGCCAATTGGCAACTATATCTGAAATGCCTATCGGCACCTATATCTGAAAAGCCTATCGGTACCTATTTTTGAAATGCCTATCGGAAACTACATCTGAAATGATTATCAGCACTTATATTTGAAATGCCTATCGGCTTCTATATCTGAATTGCCTATCGGCACCTATTTTTAAAATACCGATCGGCAACTATATCTGAAATGCCTATCGGCACCTATATCTGAAATGCTCATCGGCACCTATTTTTGAAATGCCTATCGGAAACTCCATCTGAAATGCCTATTAGCACCTATATTTGAAATGCCTATCGGCAACCATATCTGGAATGCCTATCGGCACCTATATTTGAAATGCCTATCGGCAACCATATCTGCGATGCCTATCGGCACCTATGTTTGAAATGCCTATCAGCTTCTATATCTGAAATGCCTATCGACACCTATTTTTAAAATGCCAATCGGCAACTATATCTGAAATGCCTATCGGCACCTATATCTGAAATGCCTATCGGCACCTATTTTTGAAATGCCTATCGGAAACTACATCTGAAATGATTATCAGCACTTATATTTGAAATGCCTATCGGCTGCTATAACTGAATTGCCTATCGGCACCTATTTTTAAAATACCAATCGGCAACTATATCTGAAATGCCTATCGGCACCTATATCTGAAATGCCTATCGGCACCTATTTTTGAAATGCCTATCGAAAACTCCATCTGAAATGCCTATCAGCACCTATATTTGAAATGCCTATCCGCAACCATATCTGGAATGCCTATCGGCACCTATATTTGAAATGCCTATCGGCAACCATATCTGGAATGCTCATCGGCACCTATATTTGAAATGCCTATCGGCTTATATATCTGAAATGCCTATCGGCACTTATTTTTAAAATGCCAATCGGCAACTATATCTGAAATGCCTAACGGCACCTATATCTGAAATGCCTATCGGCACCTATTTTTGAAATGCCTTGCGGAAACTACATCTGAAATGCCTATCAGCACCTATATTTGAAATGCCTATCGGCAACCATATCTGGAATGCCTATCGGCACCTATATTTGAAATGCCTATCGGCAACCATATCTGCGATGCCTATCGGCACCTATATTTGAAATGCCTATCGGCTTCTATGTCTGAAATGCCTATCGACACCTATTTTTAAAATGCCAATCGGCAACTATATCTGAAATGCCTATCGGCACCTATATCTGAAATGCCTATCGGCACCTATTTTTGAAATGCCTATCGGAAACTACATCTGAAATGATTATCAGCACTTATATTTGAAATGCCTATCGGCTGCTATATCTAAATTGCCTATCGGCACCTATTTTTAAAATACCAAACGGCAACTATATCTGAAATGCCTATCGGCACCTATATCTGAAATGCCTATCAGCACCTATTTTTGAAATGCCTATCGAAAACTCCATCTGAAATGCCTATCAGCAACTATATCTGAAATGCCTATCGGCAACCATATCTGGAATGCCTATCGGCACCTATATTTGAAATGCCTATCGGCAACCATATCTGGAATGCTCATCGGCACCTATATTTGAAATGCCTATCGGCAACCATATCTGGAATGCTCATCGGCACCTATATCTGAAATGCCTATCGGCACCTATTTTTGAAATGCTTATCGAAAACTCCATCTGAAATGCCTATCAGCACCTATATTTGAAATGCCTATCCGCAACCATATCTGGAATGCCTATCGGCACCTATATTTGAAATGCCTATCGGCAACCATATCTGGAATGCCTATCGGCACCTATATTTAAAATGCCTATCGGCTTCTATATCTGAAATACCTATCGGCACCTATTTTTATAATGCCAATCGGCAACTATATCTGAAATGCCAATCGGCACCTATATCTGAAATGCCTATCGGCACCTATTTTTGAAATGCCTATCGGAAACTACATCTGAAATGCCTATCAGCACCTATATTTGAAATGCCTATCGGCAACCATATTTGGAATGCCTATCGGCGCCTATATTTGAAATGCCTATCGGCTTCCATATCTAAAATGCCTATCGGCACCTATTTTTAAAATGCCAATCGGCAACTATATCTGAAGTGCCTATCGGCACCTATATCTCAAATGCCTATCGGCACCTATTTTTGAAATGCCTATCGAAAACTACATCTGAAATGCCTATCAGCATTTATATTTGAAATGCCTATCGGCAACCACATCGGAAATGCCCATCGGCACCTATATCTGAAATGCCCTACTTCATTTATATCTGGAATGCCGATCGACACCTATATTTGAAATGCCTATCGGCACCTATATTTTAAATGCCTATCGGCAACTATATCTGATATGCCTATCGGCACCTATATCTGAAATGCCTATCGGCACCTATTTTTGAAATGCCTATCGGAAACTACATCTAAAATGCCTATCGGCACCTATTTTTAAAATGCCAATCGGAAAGTATATCTGAAATGCCTATCGGCACCTATAATTGAAATGCCTATCGGAACCTATTTTTGAAATGCCTATCGGAAACAACATCTGAAATGACTATTAGCACCTATATTTGAAATGCCTATCAGCAACCATATCTGAAATGCCTATCCACACCTGTATTTGAAATACCTATCGGCTTCTATATCTAAAATGCTTATCGGCACCTATTTTTAAAATGCCAATCGGCAACTATATCTGAAATGCCTATCGGCACCTATATCTGAAATGCCTATCGGCACCAACTTTTGAAATGCCTATCGTAAACTCCATCTGAAATGCCTATCAGCACCTATATTTGAAATGCCTATCGGCAACCATATCTGAAATGCCTATCGGCACCTATATTTGAAATGCTTATCGGGTTCTATATCTGAAATGCCTATCGACACCTATTTTTAAAATGCAAATTGGCAACTATATCTGAAATGCCTATCGGCACCTATATCTGAAATGCCTATCGGTACCTATTTTTGAAATGCCTATCGGAAACTACATCTGAAATGATTATCAGCACTTATATTTGAAATGCCTATCGGCAACTATATCTGGAATGCCTATCGGCACCTATATTTGAAATGCCTATCGGGTTCTATATCTGAAATGCCTATCGGCACCTATTTTTAAAATACCAATCGGCAACTATATCTGAAATGCCTATCGGCACCTATATCTGAAATGCCTATCGGCATATATTTTTGAAATGCCTTTCGGAAACTACATCTGAAATGCCTATCTGCTCCTATATTTGAAATGCCTATCGGCAACCATAACTGAAATGCCTATCGACACCTATATTTGAAATACCTATCGGCTTCTATATCTGAAATGCCTATCGGCACCTGTTTTTAAAATGCCAATCGGCAACTATATCTGAAATGCCTATCATCACCTATATCCGAAATGCCTATCGGCATCAATTTTTGAAATGCCTATCGGAAACTACATCTAAAATGCCTATCAGCACCTATATTTGAAATGCCTATCGGCAACTATATCTGCAATGCCTATCGGCACCTATATTTGAAATGCCTATCGGCTTCTATATCTGAAATGCCTATCGGCACCTATTTTTTAAGTGCCAATTGACAACTATATCTGAAATGACTATCGGCACCTATATCTGAAATGCCTATCGGCACCTATTTTTGAAATGCCTATCGAAAACTACTCCTGAAATGCCTATCAGCACCTATATTTGAAATGCCTATCGGCTTCTATATCTGAAATGCCTATCGGCACCTATTTTTAAAATGCCAATCGGCAACTATATCTGAAATGCCTATCGGCACCTATATCTGAAATGCCTATCGGCACATATTTTTGAAATGCCTATCGGAAACTACCTCTGAAATGCCTATCAGCACCTATATTTGAAATGCCTATCGGCAACCATATCTGAAATGCCTATCGACACCTATATTTGAAATACTTATCGGCTTCTATATCTGAAATGCCTATCGGTACCTATTTTTAAAATGCCAATCGGTAACTATATCTGAAATGCCTATCGGCACCTATATCTGAAATGCCTATCGGCACCATTTTTTGAAATGCCTATCGGAAACTACATCCGGAATGCCTATCAGCACCTATATTTGAAATGCCTATCAGCAAACATATCTGGAATGCCTATCGGCACCTTTATTTGAAATGCCTATCGGCTTCTATATCTGAAATGCCTATCGACACCAATTTTTGAAATGCCTATCGGAAACTACATCTGAAATGCCTATCAGCACCTATATTTGAAATGCCTATCGGCAACCATATCTGGAATGCTCATCGGCACCTATATTTGAAATGCCTATCGGCTTATATATCTGAAATGCCTATCGGCACTTATTTTTAAAATGCCAATCGGCAACTATATCTGAAATGCCTAACGGCACCTATATCTGAAATGCCTATCGGCACCTATTTTTGAAATGCCTATCGGAAACTACATCTGAAATGCCTATCAGCACCTATATTTGAAATGCTTATCGGCAACCATATCTGAAAAGCCTATCGACACCTATATTTAAAATCCCTATCGGCTTCTATATCTGAAATGCCTATCGGCACCTATTTTTAAAATGCCAATCGGCAACTATATCCGAAATGCCTATCGGCACCTATATCTGAAATGCCTATCGGCACCAATTTTTGAAATGCCTATTGGAAACAACATCTGAAATGCCTATCAGCACTAATATTTGAAATGCCTATCGGCAACCATAATATCTGGAATGCTCATCGGCACCTATATTTGAAATGCCTATCGGCTTATATATCTGAAATGCCTATCGGCACCTATTTTTAAAATGCCAATCGGCGACTATATCTGAAATGCCTATCGGCACCTATATCAAAAATGCCTATCGGCACCTATTTTTGAAATGCTTATCGGAGACTACATCTGAAATGACTATCAGCACCTATATTTAAAATGCCAATCGGCAACCATATCTGAAATGCCTATCCACACCTATATTTGAAATACATATCGGCTTCTATATCTGAAATGCCTATCGGCACCTATTTTTAAAATGCCAATCGGCAACTATATCTAAAATGCCTATCGGCACCTATATCTGAAATGCCTATCGGTACCTATTTTTGAAATGCCTATCGGAAACTACATCTGAAATGATTATCAGCGCTTATATTTGATATGCCTATCGGCAACCATATCTGGAATGCCTATCGGCAACTATATTTGAAATGCCTATCGGCTTCTATATCTGAAATGCCTATCGGCACCTATTTTTAAAATACCAATTGGCAACTATATCTGAAATGCCTATCATCACCTATATCTGAAATGCCTATCGGCATATATTTTTGAAATGCCTTTCGGAAACTACATCTGAAATGCCTATCTGCTCCTATATTTGAAATGCCTATCGGCAAACATATCTGAAATGCCTATCGACACCTATATTTGAAATACCTATCGGCTTCTATATCTGAAATGCCTATCGGCACCTCTTTTTAAAATGCCAATCGGCAACTATATCTGAAATTCCTATCGGCACCTATATCCGAAATGCCTATCGGCATCAATTTTTGAAATGCCTATCGGAAACTACATCTAAAATGCCTATCAGCACCTATATTTGAAATGCCTATCGGCAACCATATCTGGAATGCCTATCGGCACCTATAATTGAAATGCCTATCGGCTTCTATATCTGAAATGCCTATCGGCACCTATTTTTAAAATGCCAATCGGCAACTATATCTGAAATGCCTATCGGCACCTATATCTGAAATGCCTATCGGCACCTATTTTTGAAATGCCTATCGGAAACTACATCTGAAATGCCTATCAGCACCTTTTTTTGAAATGCTTATCGGCAACCATATCTGAAATGCCTATCGACACCTATATTTGAAATCCCTATCGGCTTCTATATCTGAAATGCCTATCGACACCTATTTTTAAAATGCCAATCGGCAACTATATCTGAAATGCCTATCGGCACCTATATCTGAAATGCCTATCGGCACCTATTTTTGAAATGCGTATCGGAAACTACATCTGAAATGCCTATCAGCACCTGTATTTGAAATGCCTATCGGCAACCATATCTGGAATGCCTATCGGCGCCTATATTTGAAATGCCTATCGGCTTCTATATCTGAAATGCCTATCGGCACCTATTTTTAAAATGCCAATCGGCATTTATCTCTGAAGTGCCTATCGGCACCTATATCTGAAATGCCTATCGGCACCTATTTTTGAAATGCCTATCGAAAACTACATTGAAATGCCTATCAGCACCTATATTTGAAATGCCAATCGGCAACCACATCAGAATTGCCTATCGGCACCTATATCTGAAATGCCTTTCGGCATTTATATCTGAAATGCCGATCGACAGCTATATTTGAAATGCCTATCGGCACTTTTATTTTAAATGCCTATCGGCAACTATATCTGATAAGCCTATCGGCACCTATATCTGAAATGCCTATCGGCACCTATTTTTGAAATGCCAATCTTTAAGTATATCTGAAATGCCTATCGGCACCTATATCTAAAATGCCTATCGGAACCTATTTTTGAAATGCCTTTTGGAAACTACATCTGAAATGACTATCAGCACCTAAATTTGGAATGCCTATCGGCAACCATATCTGAAATGCCTATCCACACCTATATTTGAAATACCTATCGGCTTCTATATCTAAAATGTCTATCGGCACCTATTTTTAAAATGCCAATCGGTAAGTATATCTGAAATGCCTATCGGCACCTATATCTAAAATGCCTATCGGAACCTATTTTTGAAATGCCTATCGGAAACTACATCTGAAATGACTATCAGCACCTATATTTGAAATGCCTATCGGCAAACATATCTGAAATGCCTATCCACACCTATATTTGAAATACCTATCGGCTTCTATATCTAAAATGCCTATCGGCACCTATTTTTAAAATGCCAATTGGCAACTATATCTGAAATGCCTATCGGCACCTATATCTGAAAAGCCTATCGGTACCTATTTTTGAAATGCCTATCGGAAACTACATCTGAAATGATTATCAGCACTTATATTTGAAATGCCTATCGGCTTCTATATCTGAATTGCCTATCGGCACCTATTTTTAAAATACCAATCGGCAACTATATCTGAAATGCCTATCGGCACCTATATCTGAAATGCTCATCGGCACCTATTTTTGAAATGCCTATCGGAAACTCCATCTGAAATGCCTATTAGCACCTATATTTGAAATGCCTATCGGCAACCATATCTGGAATGCCTATCGGCACCTATATTTGAAATGCCTATCGGCAACCATATCTGCGATGCCTATCGGCACCTATGTTTGAAATGCCTATCAGCTTCTATATCTGAAATGCCTATCGTCACCTATTTTTAAAATGCCAATCGGCAACTATATCTGAAATGCCTATCGGCACCTATATCTGAAATGCCTATCGGCACCTATTTTTGAAATGCCTATCGGAAACTACATCTGAAATGATTATCAGCACTTATATTTGAAATGCCTATCGGCTGCTATATCTGAATTGCCTATCGGCACCTATTTTTAAAATACCAATCGGCAACTATATCTGAAATGCCTATCGGCACCTATATCTGAAATGCCTATCGGCACCTATTTTTGAAATGCCTATCGAAAACTCCATCTGAAATGCCTATCAGCACCTATATTTGAAATGCCTATCCGCAACCATATCTGGAATGCCTATCGGCACCTATATTTGAAATGCCTATCGGCAACCATATCTGGAATGCTCATCGGCACCTATATTTGAAATGCCTATCGGCTTATATATCTGAAATGCCTATCGGCACTTATTTTTAAAATGCCAATCGGCAACTATATCTGAAATGCCTAACGGCACCTATATCTGAAATGCCTATCGGCACCTATTTTTGAAATGCCTTGCGGAAACTACATCTGAAATGCCTATCAGCACCTATATTTGAAATGCCTATCGGCAACCATATCTGGAATGCCTATCGGCACCTATATTTGAAATGCCTATCGGCAACCATATCTGCGATGCCTATCGGCACCTATATTTGAAATGCCTATCGGCTTCTATATCTGAAATGCCTATCGACACCTATTTTTAAAATGCCAATCGGCAACTATATCTGAAATGCCTATCGGCACCTATATCTGAAATGCCTATCGGCACCTATTTTTGAAATGCCTATCGGAAACTACATCTGAAATGATTATCAGCACTTATATTTGAAATGCCTATCGGCTGCTATATCTGAATTGCCTATCGGCACCTATTTTTAAAATACCAAACGGCAACTATATCTGAAATGCCTATCGGCACCTATATCTGAAATGCCTATCAGCACCTATTTTTGAAATGCCTATCGAAAACTCCATCTGAAATGCCTATCAGCAACTATATCTGAAATGCCTATCGGCAACCATATCTGGAATGCCTATCGGCACCTATATTTGAAATGCCTATCGGCAACCATATCTGGAATGCTCATCGGCACCTATATTTGAAATGCCTATCGGCAACCATATCTGGAATGCTCATCGGCACCTATATCTGAAATGCCTATCGGCACCTATTTTTGAAATGCCTATCGAAAACTCCATCTGAAATGCCTATCAGCACCTATATTTGAAATGCCTATCCGCAACCATATCTGGAATGCCTATCGGCACCTATATTTGAAATGCCTATCGGCAACCATATCTGGAATGCCTATCGGCACCTATATTTAAAATGCCTATCGGCTTCTATATCTGAAATACCTATCGGCACCTATTTTTATAATGCCAATCGGCAACTATATCTGAAATGCCAATCGGCACCTATATCTGAAATGCCTATCGGCACCTATTTTTGAAATGCCTATCGGAAACTACATCTGAAATGCCTATCAGCACCTATATTTGAAATGCCTATCGGCAACCATATTTGGAATGCCTATCGGCGCCTATATTTGAAATGCCTATCGGCTTCCATATCTAAAATGCCTATCGGCACCTATTTTTAAAATGCCAATCGGCAACTATATCTGAAGTGCCTATCGGCACCTATATCTCAAATGCCTATCGGCACCTATTTTTGAAATGCCTATCGAAAACTACATCTGAAATGCCTATATTTGAAATGCCTATCGGCAACTATATCTGCAATGCCTATCAGCACCTATATTTGAAATGCCTATCGGCAACTATATCTGCAATGCCTATCGGCACCTATATTTGAAATGCCTATCGGCTTCTATATCTGAAATGCCTATCGGCACCTATTTTTTAAGTGCCAATTGACAACTATATCTGAAATGACTATCGGCACCTATATCTGAAATGCCTATCGGCACCTATTTTTGAAATGCCTATCGAAAACTACTCCTGAAATGCCTATCAGCACCTATATTTGAAATGCCTATCGGAAACTACATCTGAAATGCCTATCAGCACCTATATTTGAAATGCCTATCGGCAACCATATCTGGAATGCCTATCGGCACCTATATTTGAAATGCCTATCGGCTTCTATATCTGAAATGCCTATCGGCACCTATTTTTAAAATGCCAATCGGCAACTATATCTGAAATGCCTATCGGCACCTATATCTGAAATGCCTATCGGCACCTATTTTTGAAATGTCTATCGGAAACTACATCTGAAATGCCTATCAGCACCTATATTTGAAATGCCTATCGGCAACCATATCTGAAATGCCTATCGACACCCATATTTGAAATACCTATCGGCTTCTATATCTGAAATGCCTATCGGTACCGATTTTTAAAATGCCAATCGGTAACTATATCTGAAATGCCTATCGGCACCTATATCTGAAATGCCTATCGGCACCATTTTTTGAAATGCCTATCGGAAACTACATCCGGAATGCCTATCAGCACCTATATTTGAAATGCCTATCGGCAACCATATCTGGAATGCCTATCGGCACCTATATTTGAGATGCCTATCGGCTTCTATATCTGAAATGCCTATCGACACCAATTTTTGAAATGCCTATCGGAAACTACATCTGAAATGCCTATCAGCACCTATATTTGAAATGCCTATCGGCAACCATATCTGGAATGCTCATCGGCACCTATATTTGAAATGCCTATCGGCTTATATATCTGAAATGCCTATCGGCACCTATTTTTAAAATGCCAATCGGCAACTATATCTGAAATGCCAATCGGCACCTATATCTGAAATGCCTATCGACACCTATTTTTGAAATGCCTACCGGAAACTACACCTGAAATGCCTATCATCACCTATATTTGAAATGCCTAACGGCAACCATATCTGGAATGCCTATCGGCGCCTATATTTGAAATGCCTATCGGCTTCTATATCTAAAATGCCTATCGGCACCTATTTTTAAAATGCCAATCGGCAACTATATCTTAAGTGCCTATCGGCACCTATATCTCAAATGCCCATCGGCACCTATTTTTGAAATGCCTATCGAAAACTACATCTGAAATGCCTATCAGCATTTATATTTGAAATGCCTATCGGCAACCACATCAGAAATGCCTATCGGCACCTATATCTGAAATGCCCTACGGCATTTATATCTGAAATGCCGATCGACACCTATATTTGAAATGCCTATCGGCACCTATATTTTAAATGCCTATCGGCAACTATATCTGATATGCCTATCGGCACCTATATCTGAAATGCCTATCGGCACCTATTTTTGAAATGCCTATCGGAAACTACATCTAAAATGCCTATCGGCACCTATTTTTAAAATGCCAATCGGAAAGTATATCTGAAATGCCTATCGGCACCTATAATTGAAATGCCTATCGGAACCTATTTTTGAAATGCCTATCGGAAACAACATCTGAAATGACTATCAGCACCTATATTTGAAATGCCTATCGGCAACCATATCTGAAATGCCTATCCACACCTGTATTTGAAATACCTATCGGCTTCTATATCTAAAATGCCTATCGGCACCTATTTTTAAAATGCCAATCGGCAACTATACCTGAAATGCCTATCGGCACCTATATCTGAAATGCCTATCGGCACCAACTTTTGAAATGCCTATCGGAAACTCCATCTGAAATGCCTATCAGCACCTATATCTGAAATGCCTATCGGCACCTATTTTTGAAATGCCTATCGGAAACTACATCTAAAATGCCTATCAGCACCTATATTTGAAATGCCTTACGGCAACTATATCTGAAATGCCTATCGGCACCTATATTTGAAATGCCTATCGGCTTCTATATCTGAAATGCCTACCGGCACCTATTTTTTAAATGCCAATTGGCAACTATATCTGAAATGACTATCGGCACCTATATCTGAAATGCCTATCGGCACCTATTTTTGAAATGCCTATCAAAAACTACATCTGAAATGCCTATCAGCACCTTTGTTTGAAATGCCTATCGGAAACTACATCTGAAATGCCTATCAGCACCTATATTTGAAATGCCTATCGGTAACCATATCTGGAATGCCTATTGGCACCTATATTTGAAATGCCTATCGGCTTCTATATCTGAAATGCCTATCGGCACCTATTTTTAAAATGCCAATCGGCAACTATATCTGAAATGCCTATCGGCACCTATATCTGAAATGCCTATCGGCACCTATTTTTGAAATGCCTATCGGAAACTACATCTGAAATACCTATCAGCACCTATATTTCAAATGCCTATCGGCAACCATATCTGAAATGCCTATCGACACCTATATTTGAAATACTTATCGGCTTCTATATCTGAAATGCCTATCGGTACCTATTTTTAAAATGCCAATCGGTAACTATATCTGAAATGCCTATCGGCACCTATATCTGAAATGCCTATCGGCACCATTTCTTGGAATGCCTATCGGAAACTACATCCGGAATGCCTATCAGCACCTATATTTGAAATGTCTATCGGCAACCATATCTGGAATGCCTATCGGCACCTTTATTTGAAATGCCTATCGGCTTCTATATCTGAAATGCCTATCGACACCAATTTTTGAAATGCCTATCGGAAACTACATCTGAAATGCCTATCAGCACCTATATTTGAAATGCCTATCGGCAACCATATCTGGAATGCTCATCGGCACCTATATTTGAAATGCCTATCGGCTTATATATCTGAAATGCCTATCAGCACTTATTTTTAAAATGCCAATCGGCAACTATATCTGAAATGCCTAACGGCACCTATATCTGAAATGCCTATCGGCGCCTATTTTTGAAATGCCTATCGGAAACTACATCTGAAATGCCTATCAGCACCTATATTTGAAATGCTTATCGGCAACCATATCTGAAAAGCCTATCGACACCTATATTTAAAATCCCTATCGGCTTCTATATCTGAAATGCCTATCGGCACCTATTTTTAAAATGCCAATCGGCAACTATATCCGAAATGCCTATCGGCACCTATATCTGAAATGCCTATCGGCACCAATTTTTGAAATGCCTATTGGAAACAACATCTGAAATGCCTATCAAAACCAATATTTGAAATGCCTATCGGCAACCATAATATCTGGAATGCTAATCGGCACCTATATTTGAAATGCCTATCGGCTTATATATCTGAAATGCCTATCGGCACCTATTTTTAAAATGCCAATCGGCGACTATATCTGAAATGCCTATCGGCACCTATATCTAAAATGCCTATCGGCACCTATTTTTGAAATGCTTATCGGAAACTACATCTGAAATGACTATCAGCACCTATATTTAAAATGCCAATCGGCAACCATATCTGAAATGCCTATCCACACCTATATTTGAAATACATATCGGCTTCTATATCTGAAATGCCTATCGGCACCTATTTTTAAAATGCCAATCGGCAACTATATCTAAAATGCCTATCGGCACCTATATCTGAAATGCCTATCGGTACCAATTTTTGAAATGCCTATCGGAAACTACATCTGAAATGATTATCAGCGCTTATATTTGATATGCCTATCGGCAACCATATCTGGAATGCCTATCGGCAACTATATTTGAAATGCCTATCGGCTTCTATATCTGAAATGCCTATCGGCACCTATTTTTAAAATACCAATTGGCAACTATATCTGAAATGCCTATCATCACCTATATCTGAAATGCCTATCGGCATATATTTTTGAAATGCCTTTCGGAAACTACATCTGAAATGCCTATCTGCTCCTATATTTGAAATGCCTATCGGCAACCATATCTGAAATGCCTATCGACACCTATATTTGAAATACCTATCGGCTTCTATATCTGAAATGCCTATCGGCACCTGTTTTTAAAATGCCAATCGGCAACTATATCTGAAATTCCTATCGGCACCTATATCCGAAATGCCTATCGGCATCAATTTTTGAAATGCCTATCGGAAACTACATCTAAAATGCCTATCAGCACCTATATTTGAAATGCCTATCGGCAACCATATCTGGAATGCCTATCGGCACCTATAATTGAAATGCCTATCGGCTTCTATATCTGAAATGCCTATCGGCACCTATTTTTAAAATGCCAATCGGCAACTATATCTGAAATGCCTATCGGCACCTATATCTGAAATGCCTAACGGCACCTATTTTTGAAATGCCTATCGGAAACTACATCTGAAATGCCTATCAGCACCTATATTTGAAATGCTTATCGGCAACCATATCTGAAATGCCTATCGACACCTATATTTGAAATCCCTATCGGCTTCTATATCTGAAATGCCTATCGACACCTATTTTTTAAATGCCAATCGGCAACTATATCTGAAATGCCTATCGGCACCTATATCTGAAATGCCTATCGGCACCTATTTTTGAAATGCCTATCGGAAACTACATCTGAAATGCCTATCAGCACCTGTATTTGAAATGCCTATCGGCAACCATATCTGGAATGCCTATCGGCGCCTATATTTGAAATGCCTATCGGCTTATATATCTGAAATGCCTATCGGCACCTATTTTTAAAATGCCAATCGGCATTTATCTCTGAAGTCCCTATCGGCACCTATATCTGAAATGCCTATCGGCACCTATTTTTGAAATGCCTATCGAAAACTACATTGAAATGCCTATCAGCACCTATATTTGAAATGCCTATCGGCAACCACATCAGAAATGCCTATCGGCACCTATATCTGAAATGCCTTTCGGCATTTATATCTGAAATGCCGATCGACAGCTATATTTGAAATGCCTATCGGCACTTTTATTTTAAATGCGTATCGGCAACTATATCTGATAAGCCTATCGGCACCTATATCTGAAATGCCTATCGGCACCTATTTTTGAAATGCCAATCTTTAAGTATATCTGAAATGCCTATCGGCACCTATATCTAAAATGCCTATCGGAACCTATTTTTGAAATGCCTATCGGAAACTACATCTGAAATGACTATCAGCACCTAAATTTGAAATGCCTATCGGCAACCATATCTGAAATGCCTATCCACACCTATATTTGAAATACCTATCGGCTTCTATATCTAAAATGCCTATCGGCACCTATTTTTAAAATGCCAATCGGTAAGTATATCTGAAATGCCTATCGGCACCTATATCTAAAATGCCTATCGGAACCTATTTTAGAAATGCCTATCGGAAACTACATCTGAAATGACTATCAGCACCTATATTTGAAATGCCTATTGGCAAACATATCTGAAATGCCTATCCACACCTATATTTGAAATACCTATCGGCTTCTATATCTAAAATGCCTATCGGCACCTATTTTTAAAATGCCAATTGGCAACTATATCTGAAATGCCTATCGGCACCTATATCTGAAAAGCCTATCGGTACCTATTTTTGAAATGCCTATCGGAAACTACATCTGAAATGATTATCAGCACTTATATTTGAAATGCCTATCGGCTTCTATATCTGAATTGCCTATCGGCACCTATTTTTAAAATACCAATCGGCAACTATATCTGAAATGCCTATCGGCACCTATATCTGAAATGCCTATCGGCACCTATTTTTGAAATGCCTATCGAAAACTCCATCTGAAATGCCTATCAGCACCTATATTTGAAATGCCTATCCGCAACCATATCTGGAATGCCTATCGGCACCTATATTTGAAATGCCTATCGGCTTCTATATCTGAAATGCCTATCGGCACCTATTTTTATAATGCCAATCGGCAACTATATCTGAAATGCCAATCGGCACCTATATCTGAAATGCCTATCGGCACCTATTTTTGAAATGCCTATCGGAAACTACATCTGAAATGCCTATCAGCACCTATATTTGAAATGCCTATCGGCAACCATATCTGGAATGCCTATCGGCGCCTATATTTGAAATGCCTATCGGCTTCTATATCTAAAATGCCTATCGGCACCTATTTTTAAAATGCCAATCGGCAACTATATCTTAAGTGCCTATCGGCACCTATATCTTAAATGCCTATCGGCACCTATTTTTGAAATGCCTATCGAAAACTACATCTGAAATGCCTATCAGCATTTATATTTGAAATGCCTATCGGCAACCACATCAGAAATGCCTATCGGCACCTATATCTGAAATGCCCTACGGCATTTATATCTGAAATTCCGATCGACACCTATATTTGAAATGCCTATCGGCACCTATATTTTAAATGCCTATCGGCAACTATATCTGATATGCCTATCGGCACCTATATCTGAAATGCCTATCGGCACCTATTTTTGAAATGCCTATCGGAAACTACATCTAAAATGCCTATCGACACCTATTTTTAAAATGCCAATCGGAAAGTATATCTGAAATGCCTATCGGCACCTATAATTGAAATGCCTATCGGAACCTATTTTTGAAATGCCTATCGGAAACAACATCTGAAATGACTATTAGCACCTATATTTGAAATGCCTATCGGCAACCATATCTGAAATGCCTATCCACACCTGTATTTGAAATACCTATCGGCTTCTATATCTAAAATGCTTATCGGCACCTATTTTTAAAATGCCAATCGGCAACTATATCTGAAATGCCTATCAGCACCTATATCTGAAATGCCTATCGGCACCAACTTTTGAAATGCCTATCGTAAACTCCATCTGAAATGCCTATCAGCACCTATATTTGAAATGCCTATCGGCAACCATATCTGAAATGCCTATCGGCACCTATATTTGAAATGCTTATCGGGTTCTATATCTGAAATGCCTATCGACACCTATTTTCAAAATGCAAATTGGCAACTATATCTGAAATGCCTATCGGCACCTATATCTGAAATGCCTATCGGTACCTATTTTTGAAATGCCTATCGGAAACTACATCTGAAATGATTATCAGCACTTATATTTGAAATGCCTATCGGCAACCATATCTGGAATGCCTATCGGCACCTATATTTGAAATGCCTATCGGGTTCTATATCTGAAATGCCTATCGGCACCTATTTTTAAAATACCAATCGGCAACTATATCTGAAATGCCTATCGGCACCTATATCTGAAATGCCTATCGGCATATATTTTTGAAATGCCTTTCGGAAACTACATCTGAAATGCCTATCTGCTCCTATATTTGAAATGCCTATCGGCAACCATAACTGAAATGCCTATCGACACCTATATTTGAAATACCTATCGGCTTCTATATCTGAAATGCCTATCGGCACCTGTTTTTAAAATGCCAATCGGCAACTATATCTGAAATGCCTATCATCACCTATATCCGAAATGCCTATCGGCATCAATTTTTGAAATGCCTATCGGAAACTACATCTAAAATGCCTATCAGCACCTATATTTGAAATGCCTATCGGCAACTATATCTGCAATGCCTATCGGCACCTATATTTGAAATGCCTATCGGCTTCTATATCTGAAATGCCTATCGGCACCTATTTTTTAAATGCCAATTGGCAACTATATCTGAAATGACTATCGGCACCTATATCTGAAATGCCTATCGGCACCTATTTTTGAAATGCCTATCGAAAACTACTTCTGAAATGCCTATCAGCACCTATATTTGAAATGCCTATCGGAAACTACATCTGAAATGCCTATCAGCACCTATATTTGAAATGCCTATCGGCAACCATATCTGGAATGCCTATCGGCACCTATATTTGAAATGCCTATCGGCTTCTATATCTGAAATGCCTATCGGCACCTATTTTTAAAATGCCAATCGGCAACTATATCTGAAATGCCTATCGGCACCTATATCTGAAATGCCTATCGGCACCTATTTTTGAAATGTCTATCGGAAACTACATCTGAAATGCCTATCAGCACCTATATTTGAAATGCCTATCGGCAACCATATCTGAAATGCCTATCGACACCTATATTTGAAATACCTATCGGCTTCTATATCTGAAATGCGTATCGGTACCGATTTTTAAAATGCCAATCGGTAACTATATCTGAAATGCCTATCGGCACCTATATCTGAAATGCCTATCGGCACCATTTTTTGAAATGCCTATCGGAAACTACATCCGGAATGCCTATCAGCACCTATATTTGAAATGCCTATCGGCAACCATATCTGGAATGCCTATCGGCACCTATATTTGAGATGCCTATCGGCTTCTATATCTGAAATGCCTATCGGCACCAATTTTTGAAATGCCTATCGGAAACTACATCTGAAATGCCTATCAGCACCTATATTTGAAATGCCTATCGGCAACCATATCTGGAATGCCTATCGGCACCTATATATGAAATGCCTATCGGCTTCTATATCTGAAATGCCTATCGGCACCTATTTTTAAAATGCCAATCGGCAACTATATCTGAAATGCCTATCGGCACCTATTTTTGAAATGCCTATCGGAAACTACATCTGAAATGCCTATCAGCACCTATATTTGAAATGCCTATCGGCAACCATATCTGGAATGCCTATCGGCACCTATATTTGAGATGCCTATCGGCTTCTATATCTGAAATGCCTATCGACACCAATTTTTGAAATGCCTATCGGAAACTACATCTGAAATGCCTATCAGCACCTATATTTGAAATGCCTATCGGCAACCATATCTGGAATGCTCATCGGCACCTATATTTGAAATGCCTATCGGCTTATATATCTGTAATGCCCATCGGCACCTATTTTTAAAATGCAAATAGGCAACTATATCTGAAATGCCTATCGGCACCTATATCTGAAATGCCTATCGGCACCTATTTTTGAAATGCCTATCGAAAACTACATCTGAAATGCCTATCAGCACCTATATTTGAAATGCTTATCGGCAACCATATCTGAAATGCCTATCGACACCTATATTTAAAATCCCTATCGGCTTCTATATCTGAAATGCCTATCGGCACCTATTTTTAAAATGCCAATCGGCAACTATATCTGAAATGCCAATCGGCACCTATATCTGAAATGCCTATCGGCACCAATTTTTGATAAGCCTATCGGAAACTACATCTGAAATGCCTATCAGCACCTATATTTGAAATGCCTATCGGCAACCATATCTGGAATGCTCATCGGCACCTATATTTGAAATGCCTATCGGCTTTATATCTGAAATGCCTATCGGCACCTATTTTTAAAATGCCAATCGGCAACTATATCTGAAATGCCTATCGGCACCTATATCTGAAATGCCTATCGGCACCTATTTTTGAAATGCCTATCGGAAACTACATCTAAAATGCCTATCAGCACCTATATTTGAAATGCCTATCGGCAATCATATCTGAAATGCCTATCGACACCTATATTTGAAATACCTATCGGCTTCTATATCTGAAATGCCTATCGGCACCTATTTTTAAAATGCCAACCGGCAACTATATCTGAAATGCCTATCGGCACCTATATCTGAAATGCCTATCGCCACCAATTTTTGAAATGCCTATCGGAAACTACATCTGAAATGCCTATCAGCACCTATATTTGAAATGCCTATCGGCAACCATATCTGGAATGCCTATCGGCACCTATATATGAAATGCCTATCGGCTTCTATATCTGAAATGCCTATCGGCACCTATTTTTAAAATGCCAATCGGCAACTATATCTGAAATGCCTATCGGCACCTATTTTTGAAATGCCTATCGGAAACTACATCTGAAATGCCTATCAGCACCTATATTTGAAATGCCTATCGGCAACCATATCTGGAATGCCTATCGGCGCGGCGCCTATATTTGAAATGCCTATCGGCTTCTATATCTGAAATACCTATCGGCGCCTATTTTTAAAATGCCAATCGGCAACTATATCTGAAGTGCCTATCGGCACCTATATCTGAAATGCCTATCGGCACCTATTTTTGAAATGCCTATCGAAAACTACATCTGAAATGCCTATCAGCACCTATATTTGAAATGCCTATCGGCAACCACATCAGAAATGCCTATCACACCTATATCTGAAATGCCTTTCGGCATTTATATCTGAAATGCCGGTCGACACCTATATTTGAAATGCCTATCGGCACATCCATCCATCCATCCATCCATCCCATATATTAAAGTTGAAAAATTTTCCGAACCCAAATCCCGCGGTCTATAGAAAAGTGCAATTTCGGACGGATTTTTACGAAAAAAAATTACGACGAGGGCGCATTATTTCTACATCGCAACGTCGCATCGGCAAAATTTGCATTTCGAGGGGGGCCGCAGGGCGATTTTTTAAAGGGGCGCCCGATCGCCTATCTCTTAACGTTGAAAAAATTTTCAATCGCCCGGCTAAAATCGTAAAAAAAAAGCCCAGCGGCGAGGGCGGTCTTGAATTGCAGACTTTTTTCGCCTCTTTTTAAAGAGTTTTCGTGCGGACGGTTTTCGGCGAAAATTCGGGCGCCGACGCGGAAACAAAAAAGTCCCATTTGATTAACCCGTCGTCCGGAATCGGTCGTATCTCGGCGAGTTTTCGTCGCACGACGTCGAGACCGGTTTTAAACGAAGCGCTGGAAAAAACTCTAACTGCAAAGTGCAAAAGACGCGTCGAAAACGACTTTTTTAACGCCGTTAATTCGCAAATAAAAGTCGGCGTTATTGTTTTTTTAGTTCCGTTCCTATGACGGTGACCGTGTGGGGTCCTCACTTAGCATGGCAAAAAAAATTAAAAGTCACAGTCTAACTTAAATGCGAAATTAACACGCGACAAATCGATCAAATTTTTTTAAAAACATACGTCGCTAAACTACTTGAAAGTGACGGGGACAGAAGTTTATTTTTTGTCGCATTTTGATTCGTGAAACGAGTCAATTCTATTTTGAAATGTCAAATTTAAAACAAATGATTGATAAAATTTGAATTTTTTCTAGCTGTCAGTTGAATTGGTTTTTAACATTGTTTAGCGAAATTATACCCATCGGACGTAAACTTTTTGCCAAAATCGTGTAAATTGATAATTATAGAACCTTTTGACACACGCCCGAGACAAATCCGGTGATTTTTGCTGAGATATCTCGAAAAATAATTTCGCCAAGGACCTGCCATATAAGTAGTTAGTAAGAAAGAGACAGACATATAATTTTGAGTACGGCCACAAATCTTACACATTTGACATTTTAAACAAACGACTAACAAACAATGACATTTAATTTATCTGTCAAACGGTTGGTTTTTAACATTATTTAACGAAATTGTGACCATCCACCGTAATTTTTTTGCCAAAATCATGTAAATTATTAATTATAAAACTTTTTGACAGACACCCAAGACAGAGTCGATAATTTTTGCTGAGAAATCTTCAAATTTAATTCGGCTAAAAGGATGACAATATATATACAATTAGTAAAATAGAGACGGACATATAATTTTGATCTTATTTTGATCATTGTACACAGTCTGACATCTGATACATATGAAAGGTTAATCTGACAGGCGGAAACTTTTTTATAAATGATAATTCAAAGTCTCTAACCAGTAAACGGTAGCTTATATTATTTAAAAACGAAATTTAAGATAATTTGACATATTATAATGGTATTTATATTATTTATTGGCGAATTAAGCATTTAGTGTGGATTGTCGTGTACTAAACACACAATCAGATGTCAAACGTACCCTATACGTTCTATGTGTGAGATGATTGAATACAAAACTATCAAAGCTGATTTTTGGAATATAGAAAATTATAATACGGTTTGTTTAAACATTTTTTCTTAATTATTATATACTTCTTGAAATAGTTGAAATAGTTCATATTCAAATTTATTTACAGATCACGAAATAAGGTTATAAATTCATTCCTGTATTTTGGAAATTATTTACTTACTTATAATGAATGCGAATGTAAAGAATTGTTGAAATGACAATATATTGGAATTTTAAAACATAAATACTACATTTGTCAGTCGGATTTGTTTTAAAAAATTATCGTATTTTATAACCACATCATTTTTTTGACGTAAGTTATGCTGTTAAAAATGAGGTTATGTATATTTTTTCTTTTTTAGTTTATTTTTGATATTATTGTAACAATATTTTTTGAATAAATGTTTATAAACTTATTTTTATTGATAATATTTGAAGTAATTCATATTATAATTTGCCTCTCGGGGCTGCGACCTGCTCGACAACAACAACAATAGTAGAGTCGCCGGCTCAAGCATATTAGTTTAGCTTCGCGGGGCTTTGGCATGGATATAATAAGAATAGATACCATAGAAAATAATAATCAATATTTTTCTGATTTTGAGAAAAAATTAGCCAAATGGGTCCTGCCGTTTTCAAGTGCTGTGCCTACCAGTGAACAGCATTCCTTTTTTATTACATAGAATAATCCGTGAAATGAGATTAAGAGACGTATCTGTTATTTTAAAATAATTTTCAACTCGGATGGCCATCAAATTTTATAGTTGGTTTGAAAACACACCGTTCATTTAATCAAATAGAGACCAACTTACGAGTGGTATTTTTCATGTAAATAAAAGATGGTAAATTTCAAAATGACGCCGAAATTTACAGAGGGTGGTCACCGAGGTTAACTTAGGGGAAAAGGCGCCGATGAATTTAAAGGCTCAAAATTTGCTACCATATAAATAAATAGCATCATATTTATAGATTTTTTTCGAATCGAACATTTAAAAAAATCGGCTCCTATCTCTTTAAAAATCGATGATGGATTTTTTTTCAGAATATCAAAAAAAAATCGATGCTCAAATATAGACTTCATTGTGATAAATTTGCCTCTGTACGTCACAGATGAGAAAAAAACCGGGCAAGAATGAGACGAACTCGCGTGAAGATGGTTTGGTACCATTCAGTTTTCCGCGAGATCTTTAAGGCTTGGATTTTTGTTTAGGTTTTCCTATAAACTATATTTCCTATTTTCTAAAATTGAACTTCAGTATTTCTCATAGCGAACCCTTTCATATGATACGTCCATGATATATATATATATATATATATATATATATATATATATATATATATATATATATATATATTTTTTTTTTTTTATTTTTAATTTAGCCCCCAAAATTTACCCTAAACTCGGAATTCGTTTATTTACGCTATACAACCGTCATTGCGTCATCTAACATTTATATAAGAATAAAATTTCAACACTTTTCGTCCCGTAGAATCGGAGAGAGCTGTGACAAACGAAAAGACAGACACAAGAGTGATCCTATAAGGACTCCGCTTTTTCATCGGATATACGGAGCCCTAACTATGCTTCGATGAAGTTAGTATTCGGTACACAGACTTCAAAAAGTTAACAAGTGTAGAAATACATAAAATCTGACGAAAAATACTCGATTTCTTTAAAATTTGAATATTAATGCGAGAAGTCAAATTCACTTTATTTACACATAATATATACAGTGTGTTTCAACCGACGTGGGCTAACACAGGTAACTTTGTTGTTAGTGGAGATAGAAAGTCGGTTAAAGAGGCAAAGTAGTGCAGAAAAATTAATTTATTCAGAAAATAGTGAAAATTTCCATCTAGAAAAACTGGCCATAACTTTTTTATTTATGAAGATATTTGAAAATTTCATTAACCACTTTATGATAACTTTTTAAGGTCTTTTCAGTGGCGTAACTTTAATTTTTTTATCTTTAAAGTTCAGTTCCAAAATATTTATTATTATTATTTTTTTATTTCCACTACGTAATGAGATATTGACATGAACTTTGATTTTTCTTATGGACGCTGTTTTGGATTTTCAGATATTCAAATTCTGCTTATTTTTTTGAATAATTTGATATTGCACATCCTACATTTAAACGAACCAGAAGTTACAAAACTGACCAAAATAGCTTTTTGACGTTATCCATACTGATCAGTGTGCCGTGTAAAACAAAATTTGTAGAAACAAATACATACCGACAGGTTAACAATCTGTCGAGCGATCGCTACAGTTTTGCTAATTCATTTTGTTTGATTTACTCTCTAAGATGGCTCAAGCATTTTCAAATTTGAAAAACTGGCTATTTTTGCGCACACATTCAGCGTAACAAAAACACCACATGGGTTCAAGCAGAATACTTGAACGTTTATCCAGAAAAGCGACAACCTTATTCCATAACTTTAAGGAACTTAAATAGAAATTTAATGGTATACGGTTTATTTTCAAAGAAAAAAAGCAACATTCAACAATGTGAAGACGAATTAGTTTTGGCAAGCTTTGAAAATAATGGAGAAAAGTCAACGAGACAACTTGCAGAATAGGTATAAAAAAATGTATAAAAAAACGTATGTTAAGGCCCGTACTAAAAACATTGATCATTGAAAACGGTGTAAACTCGCAAGGATTTGCAAAGATCGTCTATTTGGACACTAAAGTAAATAAATGGTATAAGTGAAAATTATTTTATTTAGACAGATATAAAAAAACAAAAACTGTCTTCTTGGACTGATCGGCGAGATCGTACGACCGAGTAGATATTGAGTCGCAGACCAATTTATTGCGGGCCGAAGGCCCGCCGCGCCTTATTTTTTTTTTGGGTCTAATGGCGAGGTCGTAAGACCGAGTAGATATTAAGCTGTAAACCAATTTATTGCGGGCCGAAGGCCCGCCGCGCCTTAATTTCTTTTTGGGCCTAATGGCGAGGTCGTAAGACTGAGTAGATATTGAGTCGCAGACCAATTTATTGCGGGCCGAAGGCCCGCCGCGCCTTATTTTCTTTTTAGGCCTAATGACGAGTCGTAAGACCGAGTAGATATTGAGTCGCAGACCAATTTATTGCGGGCCGAAGGCCCGCCGCGGCCTTATTTTTTTTTTGGGCCTAATGACGAGGTCGTAAGACCGAGTAGATATTGAGTCGCAGACCAATTTATTGCGGGCCGAAGGCCCGCCGCGCCTTATTTTCTTTTTGGGCCTAATGCCGAGGTCGTAAGACCGAGTAGATATTGAGTTGCAGATCAATTTATTGCGGGCCGAAGGCCCGCCGTGCCTAAATTTCTTTTTGGGCCTAACGGCGAGGTCGTAAGACCGAGTAATCGCAGACGAATTTTTTGTGATCATATGGCGAGGCCGTTAGGCCGAGTAATTATTGGGTCCCAGACAAATTTTATAACACTTTGATATTGGAGAACTATTCTAAAGACACATTCAAAAAAGTTTTGTGTATGCCAGCAATGGTAGTTGGCGCCGCAGGCGTGATTCTAAACACATCGATATTGGAAAACTATTGTAGAAACACATTTAAAAAAGTTTTGCGTACCCCGTTAAAGACAATTGGCGCCGCAGGCGTGATTCAAGTCACAGTGATCTTTACAAACCATGGCAAAAACGGATGCAAAAAAAAAATTTTGTAAAAAACAAATTTTTCCGCAGACCCATACCAAAAACATTGATCTTTGAAAGCGGTGTAAAGTTGCCTGCAAAAAGGTTTTGCACAGGTCATCTGTTTGAATACTAAGGTAAATAAATGGTAAACGTGAAAACTATTTTATTTAGACAGATATAAAAAAAATGAAAATAAGGCTACATTGCGGGCCGGAGGCCCGCCTATTGTCCTTTTGGGGCAATATGGCGAGACCGTTAGGCCGAGTTATTATTGGGTCGCAGACCAATTTCATAACACGTTGATATTGGAGAACTATTCTAAAGACACAGTCAAAAAAGTTTTGTGTATGCCAGCAATCGTAATTGGCGCCGCAGGCGTGATTCTAAACACATCGATATTGGAAAACTATTGTAGAAACACATTTAAAAAAGTTTTGCGTACCCCGTTAAAGATAATTGGCGCCGCAGGCGTGATTCAAAACACAGTGATCTGTACAAACCATGGCAAAAACGTATGTAAAAAAATTTTTTTTTTGTAAAAATTTTTTTCCGCAGACCCGCACCAAAAACATTGATCTTTGAAAGCAGTGTTAAGTCGCCTGCAAAAAGGTTTTGCACAGGTCAACTAGTCCCCTTATATTAAAGCTGAAAAATTTTTCGAGGTACAAACGGGCGGTCTATAGAAAAGTGCAATTTTTGACGGATTTTTACGAAAAAAAATTACGACGAGGGCGCATTATTTCTACATCTCAACGTCGCATCGGCAAAATTTGCATATTTAGGGGGGCCGCAGGGCGATTTTTTAAAAGGGCGCCCGATCGCCTATCTCTTAACGTTGAAAAAATTTTCAATCGCCCGGCTAAAATCGTAAAAAAATCGCCCAGCGGCGAGGGCGGTCTCGAATTGCAGACTTTTTTCGCCTCTTTTTAAAGAGTTTTCGCGCGGACGGTTTTCGGCGAAAATTCGGGCGCCGACGCGGAAACAAAAAAGTCCCATTTGATTAACCCGTCGTCCGGAATCGGTCGTATCTCGGCGAGTTTTCGTCGCACGACGTCGAGACCGGTTTTAAACGAAGCGCGAGAAAAAACTCCAACTGCAAAGTGCAAAAGACGCGTCGAAAACGACTTTTTCAACGCCGTTAATTCGCAAATAAAAGTCGGCGTTATTGTTTTTTTGTTCCGTTCCTATGACGGTGACCGTGTGGGGTTCTCACTTAGCATGGCAAAAAAAATTAAAAGTCACAGTCTAACTTAAATGCGAAATTAACACGCGACAAATCGATCAAATTTTTTTAAAAACATACGTCGCTAAACTACATGAAAGTGACGGGGACAGAAGTTTATTTTTTGTCGCATTTTGATTCGTGAAACGAGTCAATTCTGTTTTGAAATGTCAAATTTAAAACAAATGATTGATAAAATTTGAATTTTTTCTAGCTGTCAGTTGAATTGGTTTTTAACATTGTTTAGCGAAATTACGGCCATCGGACGTAAACTTTTTGCCAAAATCGTGTAAATTGATAATTATAGAACATTTTGACAGACGTCCGAGACAAATCGGGTGATTTTTGCTGAGATATTTCGAAAAATTATTCCGCCAAGAGGTCGCCATATATGCAATTGGTTAGAGAGAGACGACGTATAAAATCGAGTCGCGTAATGTCGATTACGACGTATGTCTGTGAGCAGTTTAGATAAAATGAAAAATGGCGTGAGATTATTTTGACAGCTCTATGAAAATAAATACACATCTTACTATGGAAATTGATGTATTTTGGGATATTTTCAATTACAAAACGGTTTGTTTATACGTTATTTTATATATTATTAACTTTTTGTATAACGATTAAGAAAAAAAAAAACACTTTTTAACCTTGATAATTTTTTCGTTATAATATGAAAACTAATATTTTGTTTCCTAAAATATAGAATTTAGTCATATACGAATTTATTTACAGATCTATTGAAACAGATTACAAATTGATATCCTGTATCTTCTACCTATTATATATTTTGAATATTTACCTACAGTGAATTCGAATGTGTGAAATTGATGGAATGAGAAGATTGGAATTTTAAACGAGAAGACTACATTTGTCAATCGAATTTGTTGCAAAATATAATCATATTTAATAACGATATTATCGTATATATAATATTATTTGTCATGAATTATGTTTTTAAAAATGTGAGGCTATGTAAATATTTCTTTTTGTTATGATTTGACAATTGTTAATAAAATTATTTTTATTGATAATATTTGAATTACGCATTTTTTTAAATATGTTTTTCCTTTAAAATAATGAAAATAGTTCGCTCTCAATACCGAAACAGATATAGGTAACTGCGTTCGAAATTGCTTTAATTCAGCGTGTTTTGTGGTACAAAATTAGTCAACTATGTATAAGCTAGACGCTAATGGAAGGCCCGTGGAATGTTAAGAGACGGTAGTGCATAACAATAATAATATTTATTCAACAAAGGCAAAGCCATTGAATATGTCATACATTTTGTACCTACATTAGATTATTAAAAAATATATAAAATATTAAATAACTATTAAAATATAAGTTAATGTTCATATATTATAGCCAAGTAATAGATTAAACATAATCGGCAGTATATTAGCGATCGTTAGCTATAATTGTTGAGAAACAACCATTGTTACAATGCTATATAAGAAATAAATATTTTCAAACGACTGTCACCGTCTATGAAATATTACAATTTATATAAAATATGGATATAGATTAAAATATTGTTATTTTTGTTGGAGCTGAACAGTGAAGTCACTGACACTGTAAAAGCAATTGTTAACTAAATGTTGATATAGCACTGTTTTATATTTTTCAAGCTCAAGAATTTTTATGTCCGCTGGTACGTTATTGTAGATATTTATTTAATTGTTAATAACACTGTATAATATGTTAGGTCCTGCATATAAGTCTATTTTGTGTCGTGTTTGGTAGTTATGTCCGTTTATGTGTAGTACAAACTACAAAGTACCTATTCAAAATGTTTCTTAACGTAACAGGCGCATTCAAATATATATATTGACGGCAAAGGTAGTATTTTAAGTTTTTTGAATAGCGGAATACACGAGTCTCTATAGCCGACTTTCATGATGATGCGAATGCATTTTTTTGTAGTCTGAACAGTTTGATTAGGTGTTTGGAGCTTCCCCAAAAGATTATACTGTATTTTGAAATTGAGGTGACATAAGCATGATATTATGTGGTCAGAAGGACATCGTGGCTTAGCATTTGTGATAAGGATCTTAGTAAACAAGAGTAGGAGCTGACTTTGTTACAAAGATATGTTTATGAAAATTTAAATTATTTTATTTTGACAAATCCTCATATACATATTTCCTTTTGCAATAGTATACAGAGTTGCAATACAAAATAATGATGATTGTGATAAATTATGAAATTAATATGCGTGTAAATATTAGCCATCGAAGTATTTGCAAAATGTCAGTTTTGAGATAAATCGCAATTAGGGTTTTTACTTTTGCCAGAAAATGTTATGGTTATTTGCAATGTAATTACACGATTCTGATAGTTTTTTCAACCGAAATTCATCTTTTGGATCATATGAGCTCTAATCAATTTACTTTTAATACGACCTAATAGAGAAAAATAGTGTTTACCATATGAAATTTTAGAGTTGACCTCAGTCCCCCGCAAGTGTACCCCCTAAAGGGGAAATATTTGTCATCAAAATAAGCGTTGATTGGAATTGAGAAACTCTTATTCGAAACATTTTCCAAAAAATACTATTTCTTTGCGATATTTTAGCGTTTCCGAATTTTTTGAACACGCTGTATATGATTCTGTTATTACTGACAGCATTTAATTTGTGTGATTGTACAGCAGTAGTGGAGCCTTCGTTTCTACCATATTATAATTTGCCTCTCGGGGCAGCGACCTGCTCGACAACAACAACAACAATAGTAGAGCCGCCGGCTCAAGCATATTAGTTTAGCCTCGCGGGGCTTTGGCATGTATATAAGAAGAATAGATACCATAGAAAATAATAATCAATATTTTTCTGATTTTGAGAAAAAATTAGCCAAATCGGTCCTGCCGTTTTCAAGTGCTGTGCCTACCAGTGAACAGCATTCCTTTTTTATTACATAGAATAATCCGTGAAATGAGATTAAGAGACGTATCTGTTATTTTAAAATAATTTTCAACTCGGATGGCCATCAAATTTTATAGTTGGTTTGAAAACACACCGTTCATTTAATCAAATAGAGACCAACTTACGAGTGGTATTTTTCATGTAAATAAAAGTTGGTAAATTTCAAAATGACGCCGAAATTTACAGAGGGTGGTCACCGAGGTTAACTTAGGGGAAAAGGCGCCGATGAATTATAATGGTTCAAAATTGGCTACCATATAAATAAATGGCATCATATTTACAGATTTTTTTCGAATCGAACATTTAAAAAAATCGGCCCCTATCTCTTTAAAAATCAATGAAGGTTTTTTTTCAGAATATCAAAAAAAAAATAAACGCTCAAATACAGACTTCATTGTGATAAATTTACCTCTGTATCTCACAGATGAGAAAAAAACCGAGCAAGAATGAGTCGAGCTCGCGTGAAGATGGTTCGATACCATTCAGTTTTCCGTGAGATCTTTAAGACTTGGATTTTCGTTTAGGTTTTCCTATAAACTATATTTCCTATTTTCTAAAATTGAAGTTCAGTTTTCACCGTGATGGGGGAGATGGTTAACGCTCGATTTTTGTATATTTTCTTTAATATCTTTCGAGCTACGCATTTTAAAATTATAAAGGAAATATATTAGTATTTCTCATAGCGAACCCTTTCATATGATACGTCCATGATGCACTTGAAATATATATATATATATATTTTTTTTTTTTTACTTATGGACGCTGTTTTGGAGTTTCAGATATTCAAATTCTGCTTATTTTTTTGAATAATTTGACATAGCACATCCTATATCTAAACGAACCAGAAGCTACAAAACTGACCAAAATAGCTTTTTGACGTTATCCATACTGATCAGTGTGCCGTGTAAAACAAAATTTGTTGAAACAAATACATACCGACAGGTTAACAATCTGTCGAGCGATCGCTACAGTTTTGCTAATTCATTTTGTTTGATTTACTCTCTAAGATGGCTCAAGCATTTTCAAATTTGAAGAAACGAGCTATTTTTGCGCACACATTCAGCGTAACAAAAACACCACGTGGGTTCAAGCAGAATACTTGAACGTTTATCCAGAAAAGCGACAACCTTATTCCATAACTTTAAGGAACTTAAATAGAAATTTAATGGTATACGGTTTATTTTCAAAGAAAAAAAGCAACATTCAACAATGTGAAGACGAATTAGTTTTGGCAAGCTTTGAAATTAATGGAGAAAAGTCAACGAGACAACTTGCAGAATAGGTATAAAAAAATGTATAAAAAAACGTATGTTAAGGCCCGTACTAAAAACATTGATCATTGAAAACGGTGTAAACTCGCAAGGATTTGCAAAGATCGTCTATTTGGACACTAAAGTAAATAAATGGTATAAGTGAAAATTATTTTATTTAGACAGATATAAAAAAACAAAAACTGTCTTCTTGGACTGATCGGCGAGATCGTACGACCGAGTAGATATTGAGTCGCAGACCAATTTATTGCGGGCCGAAGGCCCGCCGCGCCTTATTTTTTTTTTGGGTCTAATGGCGAGGTCGTAAGACCGAGTAGATATTAAGCTGCAGACCAATTTATTGCGGGCCGAAGGCCCGCCGCGCCTTAATTTCTTTTTGGGCCTAATGGCGAGGTCGTAAGACTGAGTAGATATTGAGTCGCAGACCAATTTATTGCGGGCCGAAGGCCCGCCGCGCCTTATTTTCTTTTTAGGCCTAATGACGAGTCGTAAGACCGAGTAGATATTGAGTCGCAGACCAATTTATTGCGGGCCGAAGGCCCGCCGCGCCTTATTTTCTTTTTGGGCCTAATGCCGAGGTCGTAAGACCGAGTAGATATTGAGTTGCAGACCAATTTATTGCGGGCCGAAGGCCCGCCGTGCCTAAATTTCTTTTTGGGCCTAACGGCGAGGTCGTAAGACCGAGTAATCGCAGACGAATTTTTTGGGATGATATGGCGAGGCCGTTAGGCCGAGTAATTATTGGGTCCCAGACAAATTTTATAACACTTTGATATTGGAGAACTATTCTAAAGACACATTCAAAAAAGTTTTGTGTATGCCAGCAATGGTAGTTGGCGCCGCAGGCGTGATTCTAAACACATCGATATTGGAAAACTATTGTAGAAACACATTTAAAAAAGTTTTGCGTACCCCGTTAAAGACAATTGGCGCCGCAGACGTGATTCAAATCACAGTGATCTTTACAAACCATGGCAAAAACGGATGCAAAAAAAAAAAATTTTGTAAAAAACAAATTTTTCCGCAGACCCATACCAAAAACATTGATCTTTGAAAGCGGTGTAAAGTTGCCTGCAAAAAGGTTTTGCACAGGTCATCTGTTTGAATACTAAAGTTAATAAATGGTAAACGTGAAAACTATTTTATTTAGACAGATATAAAAAAAATGAAAATAAGGCTACATTGCGGGCCGGAGGCCCGCCTATTGTCCTTTTGGGGCAATATGGCGAGGCCGTTAGGCCGAGTAATTATTGGGTCGCAGACCAATTTCATAACACGTTGATATTGGAGAACTATTCTAAAGACACAGTCAAAAAAGTTTTGTGTATGCCAGCAATCGTAATTGGCGCCGCAGGCGTGATTCTAATCACATCGATATTGGAAAACTATTGTAGAAACACATTTAAAAAAGTTTTGCGTAACCCGTTAAAGATAATTGGCGCCGCAGGCGTGATTCAAAACACAGTGATCTGTACAAACCATGGCAAAAACGTATGTAAAAAAATTTTTTTTTTGTAAAAATTTTTTTCCGCAGACCCGCACCAAAAACATTGATCTTTGAAAGCAGTGTTAAGTCGCCTGCAAAAAGGTTTTGCACAGGTCAACTAGTCCCCTTATATTAAAGCTGAAAAATTTTTCGAGGTACAAACGGGCGGTCTATAGAAAAGTGCAATTTTTGACGGATTTTTACGAAAAAAAATTACGACGAGGGCGCATTATTTCTACATCTCAACGTCGCATCGGCAAAATTTGCATTTCGAGGGGGGCCGCAGGGCGATTTTTTAAAGGGGCGCCCGATCGCCTATCTCTTAACGTTGAAAAAATTTTCAATCGCCCGGCTAAAATCGTAAAAAAATCGCCCGGCGGCGAGGGCGGTCTCGAATTGCAGACTTTTTTCGCCTCTTTTTAAAGAGTTTTCGCGCGGACGGTTTTCGGCGAAAATTCGGGCGCCGACGCGGAAACAAAAAAGTCCCATTTGATTAACCCGTCGTCCGGAATCGGTCGTATCTCGGCGAGTTTTCGTCGCACGACGTCGAGACCGGTTTTAAACGAAGCGCGAGAAAAAACTCCAACTGCAAAGTGCAAAAGACGCGTCGAAAACGACTTTTTTAACGCCGTTAATTCGCAAATAAAAGTCGGCGTTATTGTTTTTTTGTCGCGTTCCTATGACGGTGACCGTGTGGGGTCCTCACTTAGCATGGCAAAAAAAATTAAAAGTCACAGTCTAACTTAAATGCGAAATTAACACGCGACAAATCGATCAAATTTTTTTAAAAACATACGTCGCTAAACTACATGAAAGTGACGGGGACAGAAGTTTATTTTTTGTCGCATTTTGATTCGTGAAACGAGTCAATTCTATTTTGAAATGTCAAATTTAAAACAAATGATTGATAAAATTTGAATTTTTTCTAGCTGTCAGTTGAATTGGTTTTTAACATTGTTTAGCGAAATTACGCCCATCGGACGTAAACTTTTTGCCAAAATCATGTAAATTGACAATTATAGAACCTTTTGACACACGCCCGAGACAAATCCGGTGATTTTTGCTGAGATATCTCGAAAAATTATTCCGCCAAGAGGTCGCCATATATGCAATTGGTTAGAAAGAGACAGACATATAATTTTGAGTACGGCCATAAATCTTACACATTTGACATTTTAAACAAACGACTAACAAACAATGACATTTAATTTATCTGTCAAACGGTTGGTTTTTAACATTATTTAACGAAATTGTGACCATCGACCGTAATTTTTTTGCCAAAATCATGTAAGTTATTAATTATAAAACTTTTTGACAGACACCCGAGACAGACTCGATAATTTTTGCTGAGAAATCTTCAAATTTAATTCGGCCAAAAGGATGACATAATATATACAATTAGTAAGATAGGGACGGACATATAATTTTGATCTTATTTTGATCATCGTACACAGTCTGACATCTGATACATATGAAAGGTTAATCTGACAGGCGGAAACTTTTTTATAAATGATAATTCAAAGTCTCTAACCAGTAAGCGGTAGCTTATCGTCATTTAAAAACGAAATTTAAGATAATTTGACATATTATAATGGTATTTATATTATTTATTGGCGAATTAAGCATTTAGTGTGGATTGTCGTGTACTAAACACACAATCAGATGTCAAACGTACCCTATACGTTCTATGTGTGAGATGATTGAATACAAAACTATCAAAGCAGATTTTTGGAATATAGAAAATTATAATACGGTTTGTTTAAACATTTTTTCTTAATTATTATATACTTCTTGAAATAGTTCATATTCAAATTTATTTACAGATCACGAAATAAGGTTATAAATTCATTCCTGTATTTTGGAAATTATTTACTTACTTATAATGAATGCGAATGTAAAGAATTGTTGAAATGACAATATATTGGAATTTTAAAACATAAATACTACATTTGTCAGTCGGATTTGTTTTAAAAAATTATCGTATTTAATAACCACAACATTTTTTTGACGTAAGTTATGCTGTTAAAAATGAGGTTATGTATATTTTTTCTTTTTTAGTTTATTTTTGATATTATTGTAACAATATTTTTTGAATAAATGTTTATAAACTTATTTTTATTGATAATATTTGAAGTAATTACGCATTTTTTCTAATAATTCTTTTTTTAAATAATGAAAATAGTTTGCTCTCAATACAGAAACAGATATAATTGCCTTCGAAATTGCAATAAATTCATAGACTAATAGTGTAAGTTAAATATAACTATGAGCATCAAAGAAATTTCTATTATAGATAACTATCGGTCAAGACCGAAGCGATTTCGTAGGCATCGGGTCAATTTGCCATCGGTAAAGTTGTTTTCAACAATAATATTTGAGATAATTACGCATTTGTTTTTTATAAATTTATTTGAAATAATGTAAGCTTGAATCATCTTTTAGCATCGAAGGAATTTTTATTACATCTTCTGTCGATACGATGATGTGTGTCTATATTTTGGAGCCGATTCAAAGTATTTGAATTAATTTGCGATTAACTGAAAAAAAATACGTCGAACAAAGATGAGTAGTATCGATCAAGAAAGAAGCCTTCACTTAGGCATCGTTGTCAAATTACTGCATGCAATGAATTATTACTCACTGTACGAGTGTGCGAATTTAAAAAAATGTTTCATTGTTAAGACGTTTCAAAAGCTATTACTATGAATAGATAGTTAAAATCTGTAAAAAAAAAAAATTAAATATACTCATATGTATTTTTTTCCAGAACTTGACGTCAAAAAAAGCTTTCAAAATAATGCAATAAATGTATTGTTACAGACTATACTTTTTTTCCATACTATAAATTTTTGAAGCATGAAATTTGGGGAATATTGGTACTTTTTTTTAATTATATTTCTACATATTATATTTAATAGCATGTAAGATTTCTTTCATCTGTCAAATTTACTGGTGGCCTGTTTAAAAAAATAAATATACATATAGCATCGAGCGAAGGTGTAAGAAAATGTTCATCGACAAGCGTTTCATATCTAATGTTTCCATATTTGGATATTTGATTAAATTTGTGAACGACAATATAATTCAGTTTGCAATTTCTTTGAATAAAAAAAAAAATCAAACCATTTGTACTTTGTAGTCTAAACTGACGGCTGTTATATAGTAAGAAACTGTTTGATTTAGTGGTTTTTTACACTCCGGACATTCTTTGTCGACCGTATAATGTCTAAACAGCACGAATTTTCAAATCAATTTTGTGGTGTAAGAAGTCTCTCATTTTGTTTTACAAATTGCTTTCAGAAGTATTAATTTGTGTTAATATAAAGTTAAAATTATATTTTTTTTAGAGGACTGTGGATCAATCAATTAATAATGCTATCAATATCCAGTCCCAACGTTTCGTTTTTTATTTTCAAAAACTTCTTCAGGCTCTACAAAATACTCAAAAATTTACATATACGTATGTTTAAATACAATATAAAAAATTAAACGTTGCGACTGGATATTGATAGCATTATTAATTGATTGATCCACAGTCCTCTAAAAAAATATAATTATAATATATACTGGATCTGAAAGCACATATATCATAAAGTTACAATATATCGTTTCAGTATCATTATTTAACGACTCGACTGAGTATAAAATTCGGTTTTAGATCGTACAGTAATTGTCAATTTCATTTGACTTTATGTGTTATAAATGATTTGTCAAGCAGTTATCGATACTTATTTACTAATGTAAAAGGTAACTAGCCGGTTAAATATCCGCGGCTATTTATTTTAAATAGCTGCCGGTATTATATTTTCGTACGTTCACTATCCAGTATCCACCAATAAATGCTTATATCAGTGCATATAGTACGATCAAAGTTGGCAATAGGCAAGCGATTCACCATACGGACTTGGTTCATATAGAAGCTTATAAAATTATTGTGAAATATATATTTCATATATTCAAAGCGAAAAATATTGTTGTTTTTGTGGTTTGTCATCTATATTATTCTATTATTACTGAACGCATTTAATCTGTGTGATTGTGAACGGTAAGTGACATTTATGAAATTTTTATGTGTTTCATTATCCAAAAATAGTTGAAACTTTTTTAACAGAAAGTGATTATCATTTCTTTAATATAAACAGTGTTTCAGCGTGCGTGCCATTTACATAATAAAATCATATTTTCGCAAAAACATAGTACATTAATTATAAAAATAATGGCCATAACATAACAGTGGAATTAATTATCAAATCTACACTGGAACCGTTATTTATTTGCTGGCTGGAATAAATCATTAATAAACATCCTGTATGTTATTTCGATTATTTATCTCAATCACCGTGCCCCGACAATATTCTGTCGCGTGCCGCCAATGACACGCCATTCCTGAACTACAGTTTATTAATTGAGTATACTTGATCAAAATTTACAAATGTCTCAATAGATTGTTGAAGTGTATGTACCTGTGTGATCAATAACTAAAGTTTTGTGTGAATGACAGTTTGAATCTGTGCGTGAAAGGTGTTGAGTGTGCGCGTGCTTGGATTTGTTTTACTGTTTCAGGATTTCTACAACATAATGCCGCCAAAGAAGAGGACACGTCTCACCGTACCAAAAGGTGTTCGACAAGGTGGACAGCAAGCCGTTCCGGTCACCCGGGCTGAGCCGGGAGCGACTCGAGTCCCCGACGAACCGGCGCAGATCGCCGTTCAACCGACATTGACCGTCAGAGAGATCGACCTGGCAGCGCCAAGTGTCGATCGACCGGAGCGAATCGTCGTGCGGCCAGTATCTCCGATCGCGGGACCGTCGCATCGCCCCGATGAACCGCTGCGGAACATACAGGAACCGTTTTTAAGACAGTTTGAAACGTCGAGCGACGAGTCATTAATTTCTGATGAACCTTTTCAGATCGTGCCGCAACCGTCTCTCAACCTGCAAAACACGTCAAGCGATGAGTCGATGTCCATCCGAGCCGAGTCTTCGGTTACACAGCCGCGACCGATCGAAGTCCGCGACAATGATTTCGAGATCGAAGCCGAAGTCGGAATCGAGCGAGATCTTTGGGATCAGCGTCGAAGGGTGGGACAGGTGGCGACCTATTTGTTTGCGTTGGAGAGAGACGTTGAAGAGTTTTATTCCGGTAATATGAACGCGATATGTTCCGAGTGTCAGGCAATGCATTTTTCGGCCGAACGGCCACCCGACGGAAAATTTACGCAATGTTGTCGAAAAGGAAAGGTACTGTTCGAACCGAGAGACTGCCCGCAACTGTTGGAAGATCTATTGTGCGGACGGCATGTACATTCTGACAATTTTCTGCAGAACATACGGCAGTATAACAGTGCGTTTGCGTTTGCGTCGACAGGCGTCAACATCGATATGCCTGCAGGACGAGGACCTTACTGTTTCAGGATTCACGGACAGATTTACCATCAAATAGCTCACGTCGAGCGACCGGTAGGCAATATAAGTTACGGGCAACTTTATTTTTTAGATTCAGCCGATGCACAGAATCACAGATTGCGACGACAGGAAAACCGAGAGTGTATTCCGGAATTAATGGACGAGTTAGATAGGTTACTTCGTGAAATAAACCCGTTTGCGGAGGCGTATAAATTTTTGAAAGAGGTGGAAGTCGAAGAAAATCAAAGAGCGGAAGCAGAAGGCCGAAATATGTCTGAAATAATAATGAGCATTTTCGAAGACCGTCGACGCGATCTACGTAGATATAATTTACCGACGGCCAACGAAGTGGCCGTGGTATTTCGAAGCGACGACGGTGCTCCGCCTCTGGAACGTGACATTAGGTTATATTCGAGAAGAGGATTATTGCGGAAAATATCGATACTGAGCCCAAACTGCGACCCGATGAGCTATCCGTTGCTATTTCCGCGAGGGGAGCCCGGTTGGCAACCGAATATGTCGTACAGGCAAAGAACAGCTCGAAGAGAAAACGTATCGATGCTGCAATATTGCAGCTACCAATTTGCTATTAGAGTAGGATATTTCAACGCGATATTGAATGCCGGCAAACTGACGCAACAGTTTGCAGTCGATTGGTATGTGAAAGTCGAGGGTTCGAGACTTCAATATTTTCGAGAGAACCAGCAACGACTCCGCGTCGAAATGTACCAAGGATTGATGGATTATTTGCACGACGCTGCGGTAGAAAATCAAGCAAGAGTCGGTAGAATGGTGATACTACCGCCGACATTTGAGGGAAGTCCTAGGAACATGCACCAAAATTTTCAGGACGCAATGACAATCGTCACAAAGTATGGTCGACCCGATCTATTTATTACGTTCACGTGTAATCCGAAATGGCGAGAGATCACAGAGAATTTAGAACCGTGGCAAAAGGCTGAACACCGTCCGGATCTGACAGCCAGAGTATTTCATCTGAAACTCAGAGAATTTTTAAACGACATTCGCGTCAAACACGTTTTGGGCGTACCGGTCGCCTATCTGCACGTCATCGAGTTTCAGAAGCGCGGGTTGCCACATTGCCACATTTTAATTATTTTGCGCGCCGAGGATAAACCGCGAGAATCGGAACAAGTCGATAGAATCGTCAGTGCCGAAATTCCGGACGCCGTCACCGAACCCGAACTTTACGCGATCGTTAGCGCTACGATGATACACGGACCCTGCGGTACACTTGCTCCCAACTCTCCGTGTATGAGTGAGGGAAAATGCAGCAAGAAATTTCCCAAAGAATTTAGGGATGAGACCGTAGTGAACGAAAACGGATATCCGAAATATAAACGGCGAGACACGGGTCGAACCGTTCGTGTTAGAGGTCACGAAGTTGATAACAGGTACGTCGTGCCGTATAATAAATGGCTGTTGAGAAAATACAACGCGCACATAAATGTGGAAATTTGCTCTTCGATAAAGAGCGTCAAGTACATATGCAAGTATGTGTACAAAGGACACGACTGCGCTTGCTTACAGATCGGCAACGAAGACAACGTTTTAAATTGGGACGAACTCGAAACGTTCGTAGATGCGCGCTATGTCAGCGCACCGGAAGCGCTGTGGAGAATATTCGAATTTAAGATGCACGACAGGAGCCATGCGATCAAACGATTGGCGGTGCATCTACCGTTTCAACAAGCCGTTTATTTCCAAGACGGAAACGAACAGCACGCCGTTGAAAGGGCAGCCGCAGGAGAGACGACGCTAACGGCTTGGTTTAAATTGAACATACGAAATCCCGCTGCCAGAGAATATCTGTATACGGAGATTCCAACGCATTACGTATTCGACAAAAAAATATGGACCGACAGGAAAAAACGCGTCGACGTAATCTCGCGAATCTATACGGTCAGTCCGAGAGATGAAGAGAGGTACTATCTCAGACTGCTTTTGTTGCACGTTAGAGGAGCTACGTCGTTTGAGGACGTGCGAACGGTAAATGGCGAGGTGTGTCTGACGTTTAAAGATGCCGCGAGACAACGAAATCTGCTGGCCGACGATAATGAATGGATGAGATGTATGCGTGAAGCGGCAACGTTCAAAATGCCGCGCCAGTTAAGATCACTATTCGCGACAATTTTGATCTATTGCGAACTCAACGAGCCTCAAATATTGTGGGAACAATTCAAGGACGATCTAATCGACGATTTCGCGCGCACTCACGAAAGACGAATCGCGGAAGATCTCGCTCTGAGTGATATTCAGAATAACCTCGCTTTGCACGGGCATAGATTGACGGATTTCGGATTCGAACAACCGCGGGAACACGTCGTACAACGTCCGGTAGACGATTTCGATGCGGAAATCGAGCGTACGGAAGCCGATCGCATGAGAGCAATGCTGAACGCAGATCAGCTTACGGTCTTCGAAGAAGTGATGAGAACCGTCGAAAACGCCGAAATACGAGCCCGGTACTTTTACCTTGATGGTGTAGGCGGCGCGGGAAAAACGTTTTTGTACAACGCACTCATCAGCGCATTGCGAGGAAAGGGCGTTTCGGTAATCGCGGTTGCGTGGACGGGAATCGCGTCGCTACTGCTGAAGGGAGGCAGAACATGCCATTCACAGTTCAAACTGCCGGTACCGTTACTGGACACGTCGACGTCCGGTTTAAAGCCCGGCACACCGCAGGCACTGGCAATCGACGCGGCAAAGATAATAATCTGGGACGAAATCACAATGGCACCGGCCACGTCTCTGACAGCCGTCGACAGGGTGTTAAGAGACATAACGCGCGTGGAAAGACCATTCGGGGGTAAAGTCGTTCTTCTCGGCGGTGATTTTCGCCAGTGCCTACCTGTAGTCCGTAACGCGAACAGGACAAAAGTCGTGGAAAATTGCGTAAAAAATTGTCATTTATGGGCGCACTTTCAAACGTTTTCGCTCACGAGGAATATGCGAGCGAACGCAGACGAAACGGATTTTTCAATTGGCTTCGAGAGCTCGGAGAAGGAAAACTCGAAAACCACATCGATTTATCGAATGAGACCGTTGCCATACCAGACGTGTGTATGGTAGACGACGTAGTATCGGAGATATTTAGCGAAAACGCGTTAGTGACTGCCGGATCAGTCTATAAGAGAGCCATATTGTGCCCGCGAAATGACGACTGTACGCTATTGAACGATAGAATAATTGAATTGCTCGACGGTCAGGCCAAAGCCTATAACAGCGTAGATTCCATAGTGACCGACGACGAGGAAGAACGGAGCAATTTCAGCGTCGAATTCCTAAATTCAATAACGCCGTCGGGACTGCCGCCGCACAAATTAACGTTGAAAACCGGCACCATAATTATGCTGCTGAGGAACTTGCAAGTTAGGCAAGGTCTTTGTAACGGTACAAGACTGATTGTTAAAAACTTGATGGAAAATTGCATAGATGCAGAGATAATAACCGGACGGTTTCAAGGCAACAGAGTTTTTATTCCGAGATTGGATCTGACGTCGACTGATAGCGACATGCCTTTTAAATTAAAAAGGCGGCAGTTTCCCATTCGTCCTGCCTACGCGATGACTATAAACAAGGCACAAGGATCGACCCTAGAAAAAGTGGGCATATATCTATCGAAGCCCGTATTCGCGCACGGTCAATTGTACGTCGCATTCTCGAGAGCGCGCGCGTTGAACGCCGTACGCGTTCAGATTTTAGAAGGTTCGAAACAGGGAAAACTCATCGAGGGAAGCGACACGTCGTATACTGCTAACATCGTGTACAAGGAAGTGTTAGAAACTTAAAAAATAATCATATGCTCTCTGTTCGCCACATAGTCGATTCTTCGAAATGTGTGGGCTCTTGAGATGTGTATGGCACGTTAGTACGGTCGACGGGAATCATAACGTGCCTTAAATAACCGCGAATAAAAAATTAATAAAATATCGTACGCTCTCTGTTCGCCACATAGTCGATTCTTCGAAATGTGTGGGCTCTTGAGATGTGTATGGCACGTTAGTACGGTCGACGGGAATCATTATGTGCCTTAAATAACCGTGAATGAAAAATTAAAAAAAAATCATACGCTTTGTTTGCCCCATGGTCGATATCATGAATGTGGGGAAACGGCTCAAAAAGCGTGTGGCACATTACTACGCGAATTGTAACGTGCTTAAATAAACGTGATAAAGTATAATATAACGTATTAATATTATAGAAATAATCCATTTTTGTTGCTTTACAGGTTTACAACACCGGCATGGAGTCATTGACATGCGTCCAGCATGTTCTCGGAAGCACCAAATAAGTAAGTTAAAATCGTTTTTTAACTTCTATGGTTTATAGGCCTCCCGGGGAACTCTACCATGTAAAAAAAAGGAGTAACGCGCCTTGACAATACCTCAAGAGGGTGGTGTGGAAAATTGTCGTAAAAGTCTTATTTTAAAATGAAACATCATTTTGATATTTATGTACAGTTATAAAGTTTAAAGTAAAATTTTTTCGTAAAATTAGAAGAATATGTCTGCTTGCTTTTTTTTTATTGTTCTAGGTTTCTATGGTTCCAAACATAACAGCTTCTAGATCATGAAGGATGTCAAGAAGCAGACGCAAACAGCAAAGAAAATTTCAATCACCAATGAATAGAACGATCGATGAAAGAAAAACGACCTAGCTCGCATATATTATGAAATGTATCCATTTACACATAATTATTTTATAACTATTTCATTGCCAGTAAATATATACACAAGTTAAAATTGTAATTAATGTAATGATCGATTAAAATATATCGTATAAAATGTATTATGTTAATTTATTATAAATCTAAACAATGATTGAATAATGTCATCTTTACATGTACCCATAGTTGATTTTCAATTTTAAAAGAAAACAAATTCATATCTAATAGCAAATGACAAAAAAAAAACTTTTTTTGAACGAATATAGAAAATAATTCTGCACTTGATTATAGGGTCAAAATTACTGAAATGAGTGGGTGGGTTTTCAGCAATTTCGGATGGGTGGGTGATGGGCAATTTTTGGTGGATAAGTGTATGTTCGGCAATTTTTAGTGGGTATGTGTTGGTCAGTTTTTTCTGTTGGACAGTTTTAGTAGATATCGGGCCGCAGACCAATTTTGTGACACATCAATATTGAAAAAATAAGAAAATATACTGTCTTCTTGGACCTATCGGCGAGGTCGCAAGACCGAGTAGATATCGGGTCGCAGACCAATTTATTGCGGGCCGAAGGCACGCTTACAGTCTTGGACCTATCGGCGAGGTCGTAAGACCGAGTAGATATTGAGTCGCAGACCAATTTATTGCGGGCCGAAGGGCCCGCCATGCCCTATTTTCTTTTTGGACATTAGGCGAGGTCGTAAGACCGAGTAGATATCGGGTCGCAGACCAATTTTTTTGGGACCATATGGCGAGGAACACTTTGATATTGGAGAACTATTCTAAAGACACATTCAAAAAGGTTTTGTGTATGCCAGCAATGGTAATTGGCGCCGCAGGCGTGATTCTAAGCACAACGATATTAGAAAACTATTATAGAAACACATTTAAAAAAGTTTTGCGTACCCCGTTAAAGATAATTGGCGCCGCAGGCGTGATTCAAATCACAGTGATCTTTAAAAACCATGGCAAAAACGGATGCAAAAAAAAACTTTTGTAAAAAAAATGTTTTCCACAGACCCATGCCAAAAACATTGATCTTTGAAAGCGGTGTTAAGTTGCCTGCAAAAAGGTTTTGCACAGGTCATCTGTTTGAATACTAAAGTTAATAAATGGTAAAAGTGAAAACTATTTTATTTAGACAGATATAAAAACAATAAAAATAAGGCAACATTGCGGGCCGGAGGCCCGCCTATTGTCCTTTTGGGACAATATGGCGAGGCCGTTAGGCCGAGTAATTATTGGGTCGCAGACCAATTTCATAACACTTTGATATTGGAGAACTATTCTAAAGACACATTCAAAAAAGTTTTGTGTACGCCAGCAATCGTAATTGGCGCCGCAGGCGTGATTCTAAACACATCGATATTGGAAAACTATTGTAGAAACACATTTAAAAAAGTTTTGCGTACCCCGTTAAAGATAATTGGCGCCGCAGGCGTGATTCAAAACACAGTGATCTGTACAAACCATGGCAAAAACGGATGTAAAAAAATTTTTTTTTTGTAAAAAATTTTTTCCGCAGACCCATACCAAAAACATTGATCTTTGAAAGCAGTGTTAAGTCGCCTGCAAAAAGGTTTTGCACAGGTCAACTAGTCCCCTTATATTAAAGCTGAAAAATTTTTCGAGGTACAAACGGGCGGTCTATAGAAAAGTGCAATTTTTGACGGATTTTTACGAAAAAAAATTACGACGAGGGCGCATTATTTCTACATCTCAACGTCGCATCGGCAAAATTTGCATATTTAGGGGGGCCGCAGGGCGATTTTTTAAAGGGGCGCCCGATCGCCTATCTCTTAACGTTGAAAAAATTTTCAATCGCCCGGCTAAAATCGTAAAAAAATCGCCCAGCGGCGAGGCCGGTCTCGAATTGCAGACTTTTTTCGCCTCTTTTTAAAGAGTTTTCGCGCGGACGGTTTTCGGCGAAAATTCGGGCGCCGACGCGGAAACAAAAAACTCCCATTTGATTAACCCGTCGTCCGGAATCGGTCGTATCTCGGCGAGTTTTCGTCGCACGACGTCGAGACCGGTTTTAAACGAAGCGCGAGAAAAAACTCCAACTGCAAAGTGCAAAAGACGCGTCGAAAACGACTTTTTTAACGCCGTTAATTCGCAAATAAAAGTCGGCGTTATTGTTTTTTTGTCGCGTTCCTATGACGGTGACCGTGTGGGGTCCTCACTTAGCATGGCAAAAAAAATTAAAAGACACAGTCTAACTTAAATGCGAAATTAACACGCGACAAATCGATCAAATTTTTTTAAAAACATACGTCGCTAAACTACATGAAAGTGACGGGGACAGAAGTTTATTTTTTGTCGCATTTTGATTCGTGAAACGAGTCAATTCTATTTTGAAATGTCAAATTTAAAACAAATGATTGATAAAATTTGAATTTTTTCTAGCTGTCAGTTGAATTGGTTTTTAACATTGTTTAGCGAAATTATACACATCGGATGTAAACTTTTTGCCAAAATCGTGTAAATTGATAATTATAGAACATTTTGACAGACGTCCGAGACAAATCCGGTGATTTTTGCTGAGATATTTCGAAAAATTATTCCGCCAAGAGGTCGCCATATATGCAATTGGTTAGAAAGAGACAGACATATAATTTTGAGTACGGCCATAAATCTTACACATTTGACATTTTAAACAAACGACTAACAAACAATGACATTTAATTTATCTGTCAAACGGTTGGTTTTTAACATTATTTAACGAAATTATGACCATCGACCGTAATTTTTTTGCCAAAATCATGTAAGTTATTAATTATAAAACTTTTTGACAGACACCCGAGACAGACTCGATAATTTTTGCTGAGAAATCTTCAAATTTAATTCGGCCAAAAGGATGACATAATATATACAATTAGTAAGATAGGGACGGACATATAATTTTGATCTTATTTTGATCATTGTACACAGTCTGACATCTGATACACATGAAAGGTTAATCTGACAGGCGGAAACTTTTTTATAAATGATAATTCAAAGTCTCTAACCAGTAAGCGGTAGCTTATCGTCATTTAAAAACGAAATTTAAGATAATTTGACATATTATAATAGTATTTATATTACTTATTGGCGAAGTAAGCATTTAGTGTGGATTGTCGTGTACTAAACACACAATCAGATGTCAAACGTACCCTATACGTTCTATGTGTCACATGATTGAATACAAAACTATCAAAGGTGATTTTTGGAATATAGAAAATTATAATACGGTTTGTTTAAACATTTTTTCTTAATTATTATATACTTCTTGAAGTAGTTGAAATAGTTCATATTCAAATTTATTTACAGATCACGAAATAAGGTTATAAATTCAATCCTGTATTTTGGAAATTATTTACTTACTTATAATGAATGCGAATGTATAGAATTGTTGAAATGACAATATATTGGAATTTTAAAACAAAAATACTACATTCGTCAGTCGGATTTGTTTTAAAAAATTATCGTATTTAATAACCACAACATTTTTTTGACGTAAGTTATGCTGTTAAAAATGAGGTTATGTATATTTTTTCTTTTTTAGTTAATTTTTTATATTATTGTAACAATATTTTTTGAATAAATGTTTATAAACTTATTTTTATTGATAATATTTGAAGTAATTACGCATTTTTTCTAATAATTCTTTTTTAAATAATGAAAATAGTTTGTTCTCAATACAGAAACAGATATAATTGCCTTCGAAATTGCAATAAATTCATAGACTAATAGTGTAAGTTAAATATAACTATGAGCATCAAAGAAATTTCTATTATAGATAACTATCGGTCAAGACCGAAGCGATTTCGTAGGCATCGGGTCAAACTGCCATCGGTAAAGCTGCTTTCAACAATAATATTTGAGATAATTACGCATTTGTTTTTTATAAATTTATTTGAAATAATGCAAGTTTGAATCATCTTTTAGCATCGAAGGAATTTCTATTACATCTTCTGTTGATACGATGATGTGTGTCTATATTTTGGAGCCGATTCAAAGTATTTGAATTAATTTGCGATTAACTGAAAAAAAAATACGTCGAACAAAGATGAGTATCGATCAAGAAAGAAGCCTTCACTTAGGCATCGTTGTCAAATTACTGCATGCAATGAATTATTACTCACTGTACGAGTGCGAATTTCAAAAAATGTTTCACTGTTAAGACGTTTCAAAAACTATTACTATGAATAGATATTTAAAATCTGTAAAAAATACTTGATTAAATTTGTGAATGACTGAGTCTTGGGATAATATAATTCAGTTTGCTATTTTTTTGAATTAACAAAAATATCAAACCATTTGTACTTTGTAGTCTAAGCTGACGGCTATTACATAGTGAGGAACTGTTTAGTTGTTTTTTACATTACGGACAATCTCTTTCGACCGTATAATATCTAAACACCACGAATTTTCAAATCATTTTTGTGACGTAAGAAGTCTCTCATTTTGTTTTACAAATTGCCTTCAAAAGTATTAATGTGTTATAAACGATATGTCAACCAGTTATCGATACGTAAATAAATAGGTAAATAGCCGGTTAAATATACGCGGCTATTTATTTTAAATAGCTGTCGGTATTATATTTTTTTACGTTCACTATCCAGTATCCACCAATAAATGTTTATATCAGTGAGTACCTATTGTACGATGTTTTGACTTAAAGTTGGCAAGAGGCTAAGCGATTCATAATACGAACTTGGTTCATATAGAGGCTGTATAATAATTATTGTCAAATATATATTTGATATATATCTACAAAGCGAAAAATATTGTTGTTTTTGCGGTTTGTCATCTATATTATTCTATTATTACTGATCGCATTTAATCTGTGTGATTGTCAAGAGCAAACTGAACGGTAAGTGAGACTTTAGAAATGTTTATGTATGTTTCATTATTCAAAAATAGTCGAAACTTTTTTAACTCTTTCGCTTCTGACGCGACACATATTATGTCCCATCGAATAGTTCTCTTCTCTTTTGGCATAAATACGTTCCGAATAACATTGAAATTTTTGTGATTCAGTAATAAGCAATTAAATATATATCCACGAAATGTCAGCACCTCATATACTTATTCAGTATTTGTCATTTTTAAGCCAAAATAAGGTTATATTCCGTGTACTGCGCATGTTTTGAAGTGTAACTAAGACGTTGAATCCGCGAAAATTAAATTACATGTTCCGCCATGAACAGGTAAGTTAAAAATGTTAATATTTATATGTTTTGTAGTTAAAAACACAGGCGGAAGATTTTGTTTCGAAAATATTCGGCGCGGGACATTATTGTCCCAACAGTCTTTTTTACAACAAATAGTCACCAGTATTTGTCTCAATAGTTCCAAATGAGTGATAGCAACGTATATATAAAGCCACATTTCAACAAATGACTTACTTATCTACAGAGTGATTCATAAAAGATGCGCAGGACTTTAGAGGAAGATAGTTTGTCCAAAAATATGAAAAAAAATTTGTATAAACATGGGTCCGCAGACGCATCGTTTTCGAGACACAGGGTGCCAAAGTTGAGAAAAAAAATCGTTTTTTGTCAATATCTTTAGAACCGCTAGAGGTACAACGCATTATCGGGTCGCAGACCAATTTTTTAGGACAATATGGCGAGGCCGTTAGGCCGAGTGATTATTGGTTTGCAGACCAATTTTTTGGGACAATATGGCGAGGCCGATAGGCCGAGTGATTATTGGATCGCAGACCATTTTTTTGGGACAAAATGGCGAGGCCGTCAGGCCGAGTTATTATTGGATCGCAGACCAATTTTTGGGACAATATGGCGAGGCCGTTAGGCCGAGTGATTATTGGGTCGTAGACCAATTTTTTGGGACAATATGGCGAGGCCGATAGGCCGAGTGATTATTGGTTTGCAGACCAATTTTTTGGGACAATATGGCGAGGCCGATAGGCCGAGTGATTATTGGGTCGCAGGCCATTTTTTTGGGACAATATGGCGAGGCCGTTAGGCCGAGTGATTATTGGTTTGCAGACCAATTTTTTGGGACAATATGGCGAGGCCGATAGGCCGAGTGATTATTGGATCGCAGACCATTTTTTTGGGACAAAATGGCGAGGCCGTCAGGCCGAGTTATTATTGGATCGCAGACCAATTTTTGGGACAATATGGCGAGGCCGTTAGGCCGAGTGATTATTGGGTCGTAGACCAATTTTTTGGGACAATATGGCGAGGCCGATAGGCCGAGTGATTATAGGTTTGCAGACCAATTTTTTGGGACAATATGGCGAGGCCGATAGGCCGAGTGATTATTGGGTCGCAGACCATTTTTTTGGGACAATATGGCGAGGCCGTCAGGCCGAGTGATTATTGGGTCGCAGACCAATTTTTTGGGACAATATGGCGAGGCCGTCAGGCCGAGTGATTATTGGGTCGCAGACTAATTTCATAACACTTTGATATTGGAGAACTATTCTAAAGGCACATTCAAAAAAGTTTTGTATACGTCAGCAATAATTGGCGCCGCAGGCGTGATTCTAAACACACCGAATTTGGAAAACGATTGTAGAAACACATTTAAAAAAGTTTTGCGTACCCAGTTAAAGATAATTGGCGCCGCAGGCGTGATTCAAAACACAGTGATCTTTACCAACCATGGCAAAAACGGATGCAAAAAAAAAATTTGTAAAAAAAATTTTTTTCCGCAGACCCATACCAAAAACATTGATCATTGAAAGCGGTGTTAAGTTGCCTGCAAAAAGGTTTTGCACAGGTCATCTATTTGAATACTAAAGTTGTTAAATGGTAAAAGTGAAAACTATTTTATTTAGACAGATAAAAAAAAATGAAAATAAGGGAACAATGCGGGCCGGAGGCCCGCCCATTGTCCTTTTTGGACAAAATGGCGAGGCCGTTAGGCCGAGTAATTATTGGGTCGCAGACCAATTTCATAACACTTTGATATTGGAGAACTATTCTAAAGATACATTCAAAAAAGTTTTGTGTACGCCAGCAATCGTAATTGGCGCCGCAGGCGTGATTCTAAACACATCGATATTGGAAAACTATTGTAGAAACACATTTAAAAAAGTTTTGCGTACCCCGTTAAAGATAATTGGCGCCGCAGGCGTGATTCAAAACACAGTGATCTTTGCAAACCATGGCAAAAACGGATGTAAAAATTTTTTTTTTTTGTAAAAAAATTTTTTTCCGCAGACCCATACCAAAAACATGGATCTTTGAAAGCGGTGTTAAGTTGCCTGCAAAAAGGTTTTGCATCTCTATATATTAAAGCTGAAAAATTTTTCGAGGTACAAACGGGCGGTCTATAGAAAAGTGCAATTTTTGACGGATTTTTACGAAAAAAAATTACGACGAGGGCGCATTATTTCTACATCTCAACGTCGCATCGGCAAAATTTGCATATTTAGGGGGGCCGCAGGGCGATTTTTTAAAGGGGCGCCCGATCGCCTATCTCTTAACGTTGAAAAAATTTTCAATCGCCCGGCTAAAATCGTAAAAAAATCGCCCAGCGGCGAGGCCGGTCTCGAATTGCAGACTTTTTTCGCCTCTTTTTAAAGAGTTTTCGCGCGGACGGTTTCCGGCGAAAATTCGGGCGCCGACGCGGAAACAAAAAACTCCCATTTGATTAACCCGTCGTCCGGAATCGGTCGTATCTCGGCGAGTTTTCGTCGCACGACGTCGAGACCGGTTTTAAACGAAGCGCGAGAAAAAACTCCAACTGCAAAGTGCAAAAGACGCGTCGAAAACGACTTTTTTAACGCCGTTAATTCGCAAATAAAAGTCGGCGTTATTGTTTTTTTGTTCCGTTCCTATGACGGTGACCGTGTGGGGTTCTCACTTAGCATGGCAAAAAAAATTAAAAGTCACAGTCTAACTTAAATGCGAAATTAACACGCGACAAATCGATCAAATTTTTCTAAAAACATACGTCGCTAAACTACATGAAAGTGACGGGGACAGAAGTTTATTTTTTGTCGCATTTTGATTCGTGAAACGAGTCAATTCTATTTTGAAATGTCAAATTTAAAACAAATGATTGATAAAATTTGAATTTTTTCTAGCTGTCAGTTGAATTGGTTTTTAACATTGTTTAGCGAAATTACGGCCATCGGACGTCAATTTTTTGCCAAAATCGTGTAAATTGATAATTATAGAACATTTTGACAGACGTCCGAGACAAATCGGGTGATTTTTGCTGAGATATTTCGAAAAATTATTCCGCCAAGAGGTCGCCATATATGCAATTGGTTAGAGAGAGACGACGTATAAAATCGAGTCGCGTAATGTCGATTACGACGTATGTCTGTGAGCAGTTTAGATAAAATTAAAAATGGCGTGTGATTATTTTGACAGCTCTATGAAAATAAATACACATCTTACTATGGAAATTGATGTATTTTGGGATATTTTCAATTATAAAACGGTTTGTTTATACGTTATTTTATATATTATTAACTTTTTGTATAACGATTAAGAAAAAAAAAACATTTTTTAACCTTGATAATTTTTTGGTTACAATATGAAAACTAATATTTTGTTTCCTAAAATATAGAATTTAGTCATATACGAATTTATTTACAGATCTATTGAAACAGATTACAAATTGATATCCTGTATCTTCTACCTATTATATATTTTGAATATTTACCTACAGTGAATTCGAATGTGTGAAATTGATGGAATGAGAAGATTGGAATTTTAAACGAGAAGACTACATTTGTCAATCGGATTTGTTGCAAAATATAATCATATTCAATAACGATATTATCGTATATATAATATTATTTGTCATGAATTATGTTTTTAAAAATGTGAGGCTATGTAAATATTTCTTTTTGTTATGATTTGACAATTGTTAATAAAATTATTTTTATTGATAATATTTGAATTACGCATTTTTTTAAATATGTTTTTCCTTTAAAATAATGAAAATAGTTCGCTCTCAATACCGAAACAGATATAGGTAACTGCGGTCGAAATTGCTTTAATTCAGCGTGTTTTGTGGTACAAAATTAGTCAACTATGTATAAGCTAGACGCTAATGGAAGGCCCGTGGAATGTTAAGAGACGGTAGTGCATAACAATAATAATATTTATTCAACAAAGGCAAAGCCATTGAATATGTCATACATTTTGTACATTAGATTATTAAAAAATATATAAAATATTAAATAACTATTAAAATATAAGTTAATGTTCATATATTATAGCCAAGTAATAGATTAAACATAATCGGCGGTATAATAGCGATCGCTAGCTATAATTGTTGAGAAACAACCATTGTTACAATGCTATATAAGAAAAAAATATTTTCAAACGACTGTCACCGTCTATGAAATATTACAATTTATATAAAATATGGATATAGATTAAAATATTGTTATTTTTGTTGGAGCTGAACAGTGAAGTCACTGACACTAAAAGCAATTGTTAACTAAATGTTGATATAGCACTGTTTTATATCTTTCAAGCTCAAGAATTTTTATGTCCGCTGGTACGTTATTGTAGATATTTATTTAATTGTTAATAACACTGTATGATATGTTAGGTCCTGCATATAAGTCTTTTTTAAGTCGTGTTTGGTAGTTATGTCCGTTTATGTGTAGTACAAACTACAAAGTACCTATTCAAAATGTTTCTTAACGTAACAGGCGCATTCAAATATATATATTGACGGCAAAGGTAGTATTTTAAGTTTTTTGAATAGCGGAATACACGAGTCTCTATAGCCGACTTTCATGATGATGCGAATGAATTTTTTTGTAGTCTGAACAGTTTGATTAGGTGTTTGGAGCTTCCCCAAAAGATTATACTGTATTTTGAAATTGAGGTGACATAAGCATGATATTATGTTTGTGATAAGGATCTTAGCAAACAAGAGTAGGAGCTGACTTTGTTACAAAGATATGTTTATGAAAATTTAAATTATTTTATTTTGACAAATTTTCATATACATATTTCCTTATGCAATAGTATACAGAGTTGCAATACAAAATAATGATGATTATGATAAATTATGAAATTAATACGCGTGTAAATATTAGCCATCGAAGTATTTGCAAAATGTCAGTTTTGAGATAAATCGCAATTAGGGTTTTTACTTTTGCCAGAAAATGTTATAGTTATTTGCAATGTAATTACACGATTCTGATAGTTTTTTCAACCGAAATTCATCTTTTGGATCATATGAGCTCTAATCAATTTACTTTTAATACGACCTAATAGAGAAAAATAGTGTTTACCATATGAAATTTTAGAGTTGACCTCAGTCCCCCGCAAGTGTACCCCCTAAAGGGGAAATATTTGTCATCAAAATAAGCGTTGATTGGAATTGAGAAACTCTTATTCGAAACATTTTCCAAAAAATACTATTTCTTTGCGATATTTTAGCGTTTCCGAATTTTTTGAACACGCTGTATATGATTCTATTATTACTGACAGCATTTAATTTGTGTGATTGTACAGCAGTAGTGGAGCCTTCGTTTCTACCATATTATAATTTGCCTATCGGGGCAGCGACCTGCTCGACAACAACAACAACAATAGTAGAGCCGCCGGCTCAAACATATTAGTTTAGCCTCGCGGGGCTTTGGCATGGATATAAGAAGAATAGATACCATAGAAAATATTAATCAATATTTTTCTGATTTTGAGAAAAAATTAGCCAAATCGGTCCCGCCGTTTTCAAGTGCTGTGCCTACCAGTGAACAGCATTCCTTTTTTATTACATAGAATAATCCGTGAAATGAGATTAAGAGACGTATCTGTTATTTTAAAATAATTTTCAACTCGGATGGCCATCAAATTTTATAGTTGGTTTGAAAACACACCGTTCATTTAATCAAAAAGAGACCAACTTACGAGTGGTATTTTTCATGTAAATAAAAGATGGTAAATTTCAAAATGACGCCGAAATTTACAGAGGGTGGTCACCGAGGTTAACTTAGGGGAAAAGGCGCCGATGAATTATAATGGCTCAAAATTGGCTACCATATAAATAAATGGCATCATATTTACAGATTTTTTTCGAATCGAACATTTAAAAGAATCGGCCCCTATCTCTTTAAAAATCGATGAAGGATTTTTTTTTCAGAATATCAAAAAAAAAAATCAACACTCAAATACAGGCTTCATTGTGATAAATAAACCTCTGTATGTCACAGATGAGAAAAAAACCGGGCAAGAATGAGACGAGCTCGCGTGAAGATGGTTCGGTACCATTCAGTTTTCCGTGAGATCTTTAAGACTTGGATTTTCGTTTAGGTTTTCCTATAAACTATATTTCCTATTTTCTAAAATTAAGTTCAGTTTTCACCGTGATGGGGGAGATGGTTAACGCTCGATTTTTGTATATTTTCTTTAATATCTTTCGAGCTACGCATTTTAAAATTATAAAGGAAATATATTAGTATTTCTCATAGCGAACCCTTTCATATGATACGTCCATGATGCACTTGAAATATATATATATATATATATATATATATTTTTTTTTTTTTTTTTTTCTTATGGACGCTGTTTTGGAGTTTCAGATATTCAAATTCTGCTTATTTTTTTGAATAATTTGACATAGCACATCCTATATCTAAACGAACCAAAAGCTACAAAACTGACCAAAATAGCTTTTTGACGTTATCCATACTGATCAGTGTGCCGTGTAAAACAAAATTTGTTGAAACAAATACATACCGACAGGTTAACAATCTGTCGAGCGATCGCTACAGTTTTGCTAATTCATTTTGTTTGATTTACTCTCTAAGATGGCTCAAGCATTTTCAAATTTGAAGAAACGAGCTATTTTTGCGCACACATTCAGCGTAACAAAAACACCACGTGGGTTCAAGCAGAATAGAAATTTAATGGTATAGGGTTTATTTTTAAAGAAAAAAAGCAACATTCAAAACTGTGAAGACGAATTAGTTTTAGCAAGCTTTGAAATTAATGGAGAAAAGTCAACGAGACAACTTGCAGAATAGGTATAAAAAAATGTATAAAAAACGTATCTTAAAGGCCCGTCTAAAAACATTGATCATTGAAAACGGTGTAAACTCGCAAGGTTTTGCAAAGGTCGTCTATTTGGATACTAAAGTAAATAAATGGTATAAGTGAAAATTATTTTATTTAGACAGATATAAAAAAACAAAAACTGTCTTCTTGGACTGATCGGCGAGATCGTAAGACCGAGTAGATATTGAGTCGCAGACCAATTTATTGCGAGCCGAAGGCCCGCCGCGCCTTATATTCTTTTTGGCTCTAATGGCGAGGTCGTAAGACCGAGTAGATATTGAGCCGCAGACCAATTTATGCGGGCCGAAGGCCCGTTGCGCCTTATTTTCTTTTTGGCTCTAATGGCGAGGTCGTAAGACCGAGTAGATATTGAGTCGCAGACCAATTTATTGCGGGCCGAAGGCCCGCCGCGCCTTAATTTCTTTTTGGGCCTAATGGCGAGGTCGTAAGACCGAGTAGATATTGAGCTGCAGACCAATTTATTGCGGGCCGAAGGCCCGCCGCGCCTTATTTTCTTTTTGGGCCTAATGACGAGGTCGTAAGACCGAGTAGATATTGAGTCGCAGACCAATTTATTGCGGGCCGAAGGCCCGCCGCGCCTTAATTTCCTTTTGGGCCTAATGGCGAGGTCGTAAGGTCGAGTAGATATTGAGCCGCACCAATTTATTGCGGGCTGAAGGCCCGCCGCGCCTTATTTTCTTTTTGGGCCTAATGCCGAGGTCGTAAGACCGAGTAGATATTGAGTTGCAGACCAATTTATTGCGGGCCGAAGGCCCGCCGTGCCCTAATATTTTTTTGGGTCTAAGACCGAGTAATCGCAGATGAATTTTTTTGGGACCACATGGCGAGGCCGTTAGGCCGAGTAATTATTGGGTCCCAGAAAAATTTTATAACACTTTGATATTGGAGAACTATTCTAAAGACACATTCAAAAAAGTTTTGTGTATGCCAGCAATGGTAATTGGCGCCGCAGGCGTGATTCTAAACACATCGATATTAGAAAACTATTGGAGAAACACATTTAAAAAAGTTTTGCGTACCCCGTTAAAGATAATTGGCGCCGCAGGCGTGATTCAATTTACAGTGATCTTTACAAACCATGGCAAAAACGAATGCAAAAAAAAATTTTGTAAAAAAAAATTTTTTCCGCAGACCCATACCAAAAACATTGATCTTTGAAAGCGGTGTTAAGTTGCCTGCAAAAAGGTTTTGCACAGGTCAACTAGTCCACTTGTATTAAAAGGCAAAAAATGAAAAAAAAAAAACTTTTGCAGCTATACAAATTTGCATTTTTCGACGAAAAAATTCGCTAAAAAAGTGCTTAAAGAGGACTTTTTGACTCGATGCGTAGCGCTATTCGGGTGTCTTGCGTTTGCGGGGCGTAGCCCCGGCGATTTTTCAAAGTCGACCCCGTCTCCCGTAAGGATAACGTTGAGAGACGTCTTTAAACGCTCGGCTAAAATCGTAAAAAAATCGCCCAGCGGCGAGGGCGATCTTGAATTGCAGACTTTTTTCGCCTCTTTTTAAAGAGTTTTCGTGCGGACGGTTTTCGGCGAAAATTCGGGCGCCGACGCGGAAACAAAAAACTCCCATTTGATTAACCCGTCGTCCGGAATCGGTCGTATCTCGGCCAGTTTTCGTCGCACGACGTCGAGACCGGTTTTAAACGAAGCGCGAGAAAAAACTCCAACTGCAAAGTGCAAAAGACGCGTCGAAAACGACTTTTTTAACGCCGTTAATTCGCAAATAAAAGTCGGCGTTATTGTTTTTTTGTTCCGTTCCTATGACGGTGACCGTGCGGGGTTCTCACTTAGCATGGCAAAAAAAATTAAAAGTCACTGTCTAACTTAAATGCGAAATTAACAGGCGACAAATCGATCAAATTTTTTTAAAAACATACGTCGCTAAACTACATGAAAGTGACGGGGACAGAAGTTTATTTTTTGTCGCATTTTGATTCGTGAAACGAGTCAATTCTATTTTGAAATGCGAAATTTAAAACAAATGATTGATAAAATTTGAATTTTTTCTAGCTGTCAGTCGAATTGGTTTTTAACATTGTTTAGCGAATTCATACCCATCGGACGTAAACTTTTTGCCAAAAGGGTGTAAATTGATAATTATAGAACATTTTGACAGACGTCCGAGACAAATCGGGTGATTTTTGCTGAGATATTTCGAAAAATTATTCCGCCAAGAGGTCGCCATATATGCAATTGGTTAGAAAGAGACGACGTATAAAATCGAGTCGCGTAATGTCGATTACGACGTATGTCTGTGAGCAGTTTAGATAAAATTAAAAATGGCGTGAGATTATTTTGACAGCTCTATGAAAATAAATACACATCTTACTATGGAAATTGATGTATTTTGGGATATTTTCAATTATAAAACGGTTTGTTTATACGTTATTTTATATATTATTAACTTTTTGTATAACGATTAAGAAAAAAAAAACCATTTTTTAACCTTGATAATTTTTAGTTATAGGTAATATGAAAACTAATATTTTGTTTCGTAAAATATAGAAATTAGTCATATACGAATTTATTTACAGATCTATCAATACCGAAACAGATATAGGTAACTGCGTTCGAAATTGCTTTAATTCAGCGTGTTTTGTGGTACAAAATTAGTCAACTATGTATAAGCTAGACGCTAATGGAAGGCCCGTGGAATGTTAAGAGACGGTAGTGCATAACAATAATAATATTTATTCAACAAAGGCAAAGCCATTGAATATGTCATACATTTTGTACATTAGATTATTAAAAAATATATAAAATATTAAATAACTATTAAAATATAAGTTAATGTTCATATATTATAGCCAAGTAATAGATTAAACATAATCGGCAATATAATAGCGATCGTTAGCTATAATTGTTGAGAAACAACCATTGTTACAATGCTATATAAGAAAAAAATATTTTCAAACGACTGTCACCGTCTATGAAATATTACAATTTATATAAAATATGGATATAGATTAAAATATTGTTATTTTTGTTGGAGCTGAACAGTGAAGTCACTGACACTGTAAAAGCAATTGTTAACTAAATGTTGATATAGCACTGTTTTATATCTTTCAAGTTCAAGAATTTTTATGTCCGCTGGTACGTTATTGTAGATATTTATTTAATTGTTAATAACACTGTATGATATGTTAGGTCCTGCATATAAGTCTATTTTGTGTCGTGTTTGTTAGTTATGGCCGTTTATGTGTAGTACAAACTACAAAGTACCTATTCAAAATGTTTCTTAACGTAACAGGCGCATTCAAATATATATATTGACGGCAAAGGTAGTATTTTAAGTTTTTTGAATAGCGGAATACACGAGTCTCTATAGCCGACTTTCATGATGATGCGAATGCATTTTTTTTTAGTCTGAACAGTTTGATTAGGTGTTTGGAGCTTCCCCAAAAGATTATACTGTATTTTGAAATTGAGGTGACATAAGCATGATATTATGTTGTCAGAAGGACATCGTGGCTTAGCATTTGTGATAAGGATCTTAGCAAACAAGAGTAGGAGCTGACTTTGTTACAAAGATATGTTTATGAAAATTTAAATTATTTTATTTTGACAAATCCTCATATACATATTTCCTTTTGCAATAGTATACAGAGTTGCAATACAAAATAATGATGATTGTGATAAATTATGAAATTAATATGCGTGTAAATATTAGCCATCGAAGTATTTGCAAAATGTCAGTTTTGAGATAAATCGCAATTAGGGTTTTTACTTTTGCCAGAAAATATTATGGATATTTGCAATGTAATTACACGATTCTGATAGTTTTTTCAACCGAAATTCATCTTTTGGATCATATGAGCTCTAATCAATTTACTTTTAATACGACCTAATAGAGAAAAATAGTGTTTACCATATGAAATTTTAGAGTTGACCTCAGTCCCCCGCAAGTGTACCCCCTAAAGGGGAAATATTTGTCATCAAAATAAGCGTTGATTGGAATTGAGAAACTCTTATTCGAAACATTTTCCAAAAAATACTATTTCTTTGCGATATTTTAGCGTTTCCGAATTTTTTGAACACGCTGTATATGATTCTATTATTACTGACAGCATTTAATTTGTGTGATTGTACAGCAGTAGTGGAGCCTTCGTTTCTGCCATATTATAATTTGCCTCTCGGGGCAGCGACCTGCTCGACAACAACAACAACAATAGTAGAGCCGCCGGCTCAAGCATATTAGTTTAGCCTCGCGGGGCTTTGGCTCAAGCATTTTCAAATTTGAAGAAACGAGCTATTTTTGCGCACACATTCAGCGTAACAAAAATACCACGTGGGTTCAAGCAGAATAGAAATTTAATGGTATACGGTTTATTTTCAAAGAAAAAAAGCAACAATCAACACTGTGAAGACGAATTAGTTTTAGCAAGCTTTGAAATTAATGGAGAAAAGTCAACGAGACAACTTGCAGAATAGGTATAAAAAAATGTATAAAAAACGTATCTTAAAGGCCCGTCTAAAAACATTGATCATTGAAAACGGTGTAAACTCGCAAGGTTTTGCAAAGGTCGTCTATTTGGATACTAAAGTAAATAAATGGTATAAGTGAAAATTATTTTATTTAGACAGATATAAAAAAACAAAAACTGTCTTCTTGGACTGATCGGCGAGATCGTAAGACCGAGTAGATATTGAGTCGCAGACCAATTTATTGCGGGCCAAAGGCTCGCCGCGCCTTATATTCTTTTTGGCTCTAATGGCGAGGTCGTAAGACCGAGTAGATATTGAGCCGCAGAGAAATTTATGCGGGCCGAAGGCCCGCCGCGCCTTATTTTCTTTTTGGCTCTAATGGCGAGGTCGTGAGACCGAGTAGATATTGAGTCGCAGACCAATCTATTGCGAGCCGAAGGCCCGCCGCGCCTTATTTTCTTTTTGGACCTAATGTCGAGGTCGTAAGACCGAGTAGATATTGAGTTGCAGACCAATTTATTGCGGGCCGAAGGCCCGCCGTGCCCTAATTTTTTTTGTGTCTAAGACCGAGTAATCGCAGATGAATTTTTTTGGGACCACATGGCGAGGCCGTTAGGCCGAGTAATTATTGGGTCGCAGACCAATTTCATAACACTTTGATATTGGAGAACTATTCTAAAGACACATTCAAAAAAGTTTTGTGTACGCCAGCAATCGTAAATGGCGCCGCAGGCGTGATTCTAAACACATCGATATTGGAAAACTATTGTAGAAACACATTTAAAAAAGTTTTGCGTACCCCGTCAAAGATAATTGGCGCCGCAGGCGTGATTCAAAACACAGTGATCAGTACAAACCACGGCAAAAACAGACGTAAAAATTTTTTTTTTTGTAAAAAAATTTTTTTTCCGCAGACCCATACCAAAAACATTGATCTTTGAAAGCGGTGTTAAGTTGCCTGCAAAAAGGTTTTGCACAGGTCAACTAGTCCCATATATTAAAACGCAAAAATTTTCCGAGGTACAAACGGGGGGTCTATAGAAAAGTGCAATTTTTGACGGATTTTTACGAAAAAAAATTACGAAAAGGGCGCATTATTTCTACAGCCCAACGTCGCATCGGCGTAAGTTGCGTTTCGAGGGGGGCCGCAGGGCGATTTTTTAAAGGGGCGCCCGATCGCCTATCTCTTAACGTTGAAAAAAATTTCAATCGCCCGGCTAAAATCGTAAAAAAATCGCCCGGCGGCGAGGGCGGTCTCGAATTGCAGACTTTTTTCGCCTCTTTTTAAAGAGTTTTCGTGCGGACGGTTTTCGGCGAAAATTCGGGCGCCGACGCGGAAACAAAAAAGTCCCATTTGATTAACCCGTCGTCCGGAATCGGTCGTATCTCGGCGACTTTTCGTCGCACGACGTCGAGACCGGTTTTAAACGAAGCGCGAGAAAAAACTCTAACTGCAAAGTGCAAAAGACGCGTCGAAAACGACTTTTTTAACGCCGTTAATTCGCAAATAAAAGTCGGCGTTATTGTTTTTTTAGTTCCGTTCCTATGACGGTGACCGTGTGGGGTACTCACCTAGCATGGCAAAAAAAATTAAAAGTCACAGTCTAACTTAAATGCGAAATTAACACGCGACAAATCGATCAAATTTTTTTAAAAACATACGTCGCTAAACTACATGAAAGTGACGGGGACAGAAGTTTATTTTTTGTCGCATTTTGATTCGTGAAACGAGTCGATTCTATTTTGAAATGTCAAATTTAAAACAAATGATTGATAAAATTTGAATTTTTTCTAGCTGTCAGTTGAATTGGTTTTTAACATTGTTTAGCGAAATTACGGCCATCGGACGTCAATTTTTTGCCAAAATCGTGTAAATTGATAATTATAGAACATTTTGACAGACGTCCGAGACAAATCGGGTGATTTTTGCTGAGATATTTCGAAAAATTATTCCGCCAAGAGGTCGCCATATATGCAATTGGTTAGAGAGAGACGACGTATAAAATCGAGTCTCGTAATGTCGATTACGACGTATGTCTGTGAGCAGTTTAGATAAAATTAAAAATGGCGTGAGATTATTTTGACAGCTCTATGAAAATAAATACACATCTTACTATGGAAATTGATGTATTTTGGGATATTTTCAATTATAAAACGGTTTGTTTATACGTTATTTTATATATTATTAACTTTTTGTATAACGATTAAGAAAAAAAAAACATTTTTTAACCTTGATAATTTTTTGGTTACAATATGAAAACTAATATTTTGTTTCCTAAAATATAGAATTTAGTCATATACGAATTTATTTACAGATCTATTGAAACAGATTACAAATTGATATCCTGTATCTTCTACCTATTATATATTTTGAATATTTACCTACAGTGAATTCGAATGTGTGAAATTGATGGAATGAGAAGATTGGAATTTTAAACGAGAAGACTACATTTGTCAATCGGATTTGTTGCAAAATATAATCATATTCAATAACGATATTATCGTATATATAATATTATTTGTCATGAATTATGTTTTTAAAAATGTGAGGCTATGTAAATATTTCTTTTTGTTATGATTTGACAATTGTTAATAAAATTATTTTTATTGATAATATTTGAATTACGCATTTTTTTAAATATGTTTTTCCTTTAAAATAATGAAAATAGTTCGCTCTCAATACCGAAACAGATATAGGTAACTGCGGTCGAAATTGCTTTAATTCAGCGTGTTTTGTGGTACAAAATTAGTCAACTATGTATAAGCTAGACGCTAATGGAAGGCCCGTGGAATGTTAAGAGACGGTAGTGCATAACAATAATAATATTTATTCAACAAAGGCAAAGCCATTGAATATGTCATACATTTTGTACATTAGATTATTAAAAAATATATAAAATATTAAATAACTATTAAAATATAAGTTAATGTTCATATATTATAGTCAAGTAATAGATTAAACATAATCTGCAGTATAATAGCGATCGTTAGCTATAATTGTTGAGAAACAACCATTGTTACAATGCTATATAAGAAAAAAATATTTTCAAACGACTGTCACCGTCTATGAAATATTACAATTTATATAAAATATGGATATAGATTAAAATATTGTTATTTTTGTTGGAGCTGAACAGTGAAGTCACTGACACTGTAAAAGCAATAATATTGTTAACTAAATGTTGATATAGCACTGTTTTATATCTTTCAAGCTCAAGAATTTTTATGTCCGCTGGTACGTTATTGTAGATATTTATTTAATTGTTAATAATACTGTATAATATGTTAGGTCCTGCATATAAGTCTATTTTGTGTCGTGTTTGGTAGTTATGGCCGTTTATGTGTAGTACAAACTACAAAGTACCTATTCAAAATGTTTCTTAACGTAACAGGCGCATTCAAATATATATATTGACGGCAAAGGTAGTATTTTAAGTTTTTTGAATAGCGGAATACACGAGTCTCTATAGCCGACTTTCATGATGATGCGAATGCATTTTTTTTGTAGTCTGAACAGTCTGATTAGGTGTTTGGAGCTTCCCCAAAAGATTATACTGTATTTTGAAATTGAGGTGACATAAGCATGATATTATGTTGTCAGAAGGACATCGTGGCTTAGCATTTGTGATAAGGATCTTAGCAAACAAGAGTAGGAGCTGACTTTGTTACAAAGATATGTTTATGAAAATTTAAATTATTTTATTTTGACAAATCCTCATATACATATTTCCTTTTGCAATAGTATACAGAGTTGCAATACAAAATAATGATGATTGTGATAAATTATGAAATTAATATGCGTGTAAATATTAGCCATCGAAATATTTGCAAAATGTCAGTTTTGAGATAAATCGCAATTAAGGTTTTTACTTTTGCCAGAAAATGTTATGGTTATTTGCAATGTAATTACACGATTCTGACAGTTTTTTCAACCGAAATTCATCTTTTGGATCATATGAGCTCTAATCAATTTACTTTTAATACGACCTTATAGAGAAAAATAGTGTTTACCATATGAAATTTTATAGTTGACCTCAGTCCCCCGCAAGTGTACCCCCTAAAGGGGAAATATTTGTCATCAAAATAAGCGTTGATTGGAATTGAGAAACTTTTATTCGAAACATTTTCCAAAAAATACTATTTCTTTGCGATATTATAGCGTTTCCGAACTTAATTAACATGCTGTATATGATTCTATTATTACTGACAGCATTTTTGTGTGATTGTACAGCAGTAGTGGAGCCTTCGTTTCTACCATATTATAATTTGCCTCTCGGGGCTGCGACCTGCTCGACAACAATAACAACAATAGTAGAGCCGCCGACTCAAGCATATTAGTTTAGCCTCGCGGGGCTTTGGCATGGATATAAGAAGAATAGATACCATAGAAAATAATAATCAATATTTTTCTGATTTTGAGAAAAAATTAGCCAAATCGGTCCTGCCGTTTTCAAGTGCTGTGCCTACCAGTGAACAGCATTCCTTTTTTATTACATAGAAAAATCCGTGAAATGAGATTAAGAGACGTATCTGTTATTTTAAAATAATTTTCAACTCGGATGGCCATCAAATTTTATAGTTGGTTTGAAAACACACCGTTCATTTAATCAAATAGAGACCAACTTACGAGTGGTATTTTTCATGTAAATAAAAGATGGTAAATTTCAAAATGACGCCAAAATTTACAGAGGGTGGTCACCGAGGTTAACTTAGGGGAAAAGACGCCGATGAATTATAATGGCTCAAAATTGGCTACCATATAAATAAATGGCATCATATTTACAGATTTTTTTCGAATCGAGCATTTAAAAAAATCGGCTCTTATCTCTTTAAAAACCGATGAAGGATTTTTTTTCAGAATATCAAAAAAAAAAATCAACACTCAAATACAGGCTTCATTGTGATAAATAAACCTCTGTATGTCACAGATGAGAAAAAAACCGGGCAAGAATGAGACGAGCTCGCGTGAAGATGGTTCGGTACAATTCAGTTTTCCGTGAGATCTTTAAGACTTGGATTTTCGTTTAAGTTTTCCTATAAACTATATTTCCTATTTTCTAAAATTGAAGTTCAGTTTTCACCGTGATGGGGGAGATGGTTAACGCTCGATTTTTGTATATTTTCTTTAATATCTTTCGAGCTACGCATTTTAAAATTATAAAGGAAATATATTTGTATTTCTCATAGCGAACCCTTTCATATGATACGTCCATGATGCACTTGACACACACATATATATATATATTTTTTTTTTTTTTTTTTTCCTTATGGACGCTGTTTTGGAGTTTCAGATATTCAAATTCTGCATATTTTTTTGAATAATTTGACATAGCACATCCTATATCTAAACGAACCAGAAGCTACAAAACTGACCAAAATATCTTTTTGACTTTATCCATACTGATCAGTGTGCCGTGTAAAACAAAATTTGTTGAAACAAATACATACCGACAGGTTAACAATCTGTCGAGCGATCGCTACAGTTTTGCTAATTCATTTTGTTTGATTTACTCTCTAAGATGGCTCAAGCATTTTCAAATTTGAAGAAACGGGCTATTTTTGCGCACACATTCAGCGTAACAAAAACACCACGTGGGTACAAGCAGAATAGAAATTTAATGGTATACGGTTTATTTTCAAAGAAAAAAAGCAACATTCAACACTGTGAAGACGAATTAGTTTTAGCAAGCTTTGAAATTAATGGAGAAAAGTCAACGAGACAACTTGCAGAATAGGTATAAAAAAATGTAGAAAAAACATATCTTAAAGGCCCGTACTAAAAATATTGATTATTGAAAACGGTGTAAACTCGCAAGGTTTTGCAAAGGTCGTCTATTTGGATACTAAAGTAAATAAAAGGTATAAGTGAAAATTATTTTATTTAGACAGATATAAAAAAACAAAAACTGTCTTCTTGGACTGATCGGCGAGATCGTAAGACCGAGTAGATATTGAGTCGCAGACTAATTTATTGCGGGCCGAAGGCCCGCCGCGCCTTATTTTCTTTTTGGCTCTAATGGCGAGGTCGTAAGACCGAGTAGATATTGAGCCGTAGACCAATTTATGCGGGCCGAAGGCCCGCCGTGTATAAATTTCTTTTTGGGCCTAACGGCGAGGTCGTAAGACCGAGTAATCGCAGACGAATTTTTTGGGATCATATGGCGAGGCCGTTAGGCCGAGTAATTATTGGGTCCCAGACAAATTTTATAACACTTTGATATTGGAGAACTATTCTAAAGACACATTCAAAAAAGTTTTGTGTATGCCAGCAATGGTAATTGGCGCCGCAGGCGTGATTCTAAACACATCGATATTAGAAAACTATTGGAGAAACACATTTAAAAAAGTCTTGCGTACCCCGTTAAAGATAATTGGCGCCGCAGGCGTGATTCAAATCACAGTGATCTTTACAAACCATGGCAAAAACGGATGCAAAAAAAAAAATTTTGAAAAAAAAATTTTTTTCCGCAGACCCATACCAAAAACATTGATCTTTGAAAGCGGTGTTAAGTTGCCTGCAAAAAGGTTTTGCACAGGTCAACTATCCCCTTATATTAAAGCTGAAAAATTTTTCGAGGTACAAACGGGCGGTCTATAGAAAAGTGCAATTTTTGACGGATTTGTACGAAAAAAAATTACGACGAGGGCGCATTATTTCTACATCTCAACGTCGCATCGGCAAAATTTGCATATTTAGGGGGGCCGCAGGGCGATTTTTTAAAGGGGCGCCCGATCGCCTATCTCTTAACGTTGAAAAAATTTTCAATCGCCCGGCTAAAATCGTAAAAAAATCGCCCAGCGGCGAGGCCGGTCTCGAATTGCAGACTTTTTTCGCCTCTTTTTAAAGAGTTTTCGCGCGGACGGTTTTCGGCGAAAATTCGGGCGCCGACGCGGAAACAAAAAAGTCCTATTTGATTAACCCGTCGTCCGGAATCGGTCGTATCTCGGCGAGTTTTCGTCGCACGACGTCGAGACCGGTTTTAAACGAAGCGCGAGAAAAAACTCTAACTGCAAAGTGCAAAAGACGCGTCGAAAACGACTTTTTTAACGCCGTTAATTCGCAAATAAAAGTCGGCGTTATTGTTTTTTTGTCGCGTTCCTATGACGGTGACCGTGTGGGGTCCTCACTTAGCATGGCAAAAAAAATTAAAAGTCACAGTCTAACTTAAATGCGAAATTAACACGCGACAAATCGATCAAATTTTTTTTAAAACATACGTCGCTAAACTACATGAAAGTGACGGGGACAGAAGTTTATTTTTTGTCGCATTTTGATTCGTGAAACGAGTCAATTCTATTTTGAAATGTCAAATTTAAAACAAATGATTGATAAAATTTGAATTTTTTCTAGCTGTCAGTTGAATTGGTTTTTAACATTGTTTAGCGAAATTACGGCCATCGGACGTAAATTTTTTGCCAAAATCGTGTAAATTGATAATTATAGAACATTTTGACAGACGTCCGAGACAAATCGGGTGATTTTTGCTGAGATATTTCGAAAAATTATTCCGCCAAGAGGTCGCCATATATGCAATTGGTTAGAGAGAGACGACGTATAAAATCGAGTCGCGTAATGTCGATTACGACGTATGTCTGTGAGCAGTTTAGATAAAATTAAAAATGGCGTGAGATTATTTTGACAGCTCTATGAAAATAAATACACATCTTACTATGGAAATTGATGTATTTTGGGATATTTTCAATTATAAAACGGTTTGTTCATACGTTATTTTATATATTATTAACTTTTTGTATAACGATTAAGAAAAAAAAAAACATTTTTTAACCTTGATAATTTTTTGGTTACAATATGAAAACTAATATTTTGTTTCCTAAAATATAGAAATTAGTCATATACGAATTTATTTACAGATCTATTGAAACAGATTACAAATTGATATCCTTTATCTTCTACCTATTATATATTTTGAATATTTACCTACAGTGAATTCGAATGTGTGAAATTGATGGAATGAGAAGATTGGAATTTTAAACGAGAAGACTACATTTGTCAATCGGATTTGTTGCAAAATATAATCATATTTAATAACGATATTATCGTATATATAATATTATTTGTCATGAATTATGTTTTTAAAAATGTGAGGCTATGTAAATATTTCTTTTTGTTATGATTTGACAATTGTTAATAAAATTATTTTTATTGATAATATTTGAAGTAATTACGCATTTTTTTAAATATGTTTTTCCTTTAAAATAATGAAAATAGTTCGCTCTCAATACCGAAACAAATATAGGTAACTGCGTTCGAAATTGCTTTAATTCAGCGTGTTTTGTGGTACAAAATTAGTCAACTATGTATAAGCTAGACGCTAATGGAAGGCCCGTGGAATGTTAAGAGACGGTAGTGCATAACAATAATAATATTTATTCAACAAAGGCAAAGCCATTGAATATGTCATACATTTTGTACATTAGATTATTAAAAAATGTATAAAATATAAAATAACTATTAAAATATAAGTTAATGTTCATATATTATAGCCAAGTAATAGATTAAACATAATCGGCAGTATAATAGCGATCGTTAGCTATAATTGTTGAGAAACAACCATTGTTACAATGCTATATAAGAAAAAAATATTTTCAAACGACTGTCACCGTCTATGAAATATTACAATTTATATAAAATATGGATATAGATTAAAATATTGTTATTTTTGTTGGAGCTGAACAGTGAAGTCACTGACACTGTAAAAGCAATTGTTAACTAAATGTTGATATAGCACTGTTTTATATCTTTCAAGCTCAAGAATTTTTATGTCCGCTGGTACGTTATTGTAGATATTTATTTAATTGTTAATAACACTGTATGATATGTTAGGTCCTGCATATAAGTCTTTTTTAAGTCGTGTTTGGTAGTTATGTCCGTTTATGAGTAGTACAAACTACAAATTACCTATTCAAAATGTGTCTTAACGTAACAGGCGCATTCAAATACATATATTGACGGCAAAGGTAGTATTTTAAGTTTTTTGAATAGCGGAATACACGAGTCTCTATAGCCGACTTTCATGATGATGCGAATGCATTTTTTTGTAGTCTGAACAGTTTGATTAGGTGTTTGGAGCTTCCCCAAAAGATTATACTGTATTTTGAAATTGAGGTGACATAAGCATGATATTATGTTTGTGATAAGGATCTTAGCAAACAAGAGTAGGAGCTGACTTTGTTACAAAGATATGTTTATGAAAATTTAAATTATTTTATTTTGACAAATCCTCATATACATATTTCCTTATGCAATAGTATACAGAGTTGCAATACAAAATAATGATGATTGTGATAAATTATGAAATTAATATGCGCGTAAATATTAGCCATCGAAGTATTTGCAAAATGTCAGTTTTGAGATAAATCGCAATTAGGGTTTTTACTTTTGCCAGAAAATGTTATGGTTATTTGCAATGTAATTACACGATTCTGATAGTTTTTTCAACCGAAATTCATCTTTTGGATCATATGAGCTCTAATCAATTTACTTTTAATACGACCTAATAGAGAAAAATAGTGTTTACCATATGAAATTTTAGAGTTGACCTCAGTCCCCCGCAAGTGTACCCCCTAAAGGGGAAATATTTGTCATCAAAATAAGCGTTGATTGGAATTGAGAAACTCTTATTCGAAACATTTTCCAAAAAATACTATTTCTTTGCGATATTTTAGCGTTTCCGAATTTTTTGAACACGCTGTATATGATTCTATTATTACTGACAGCATTTAATTTGTGTGATTGTACAGCAGTAGTGGAGACTTCGTTTCTACCATATTATAATTTGCCTCTCGGGGCAGCGACCTGCTCGACAACAACAACAACAATAGTAGAGCCGCCGGCTCAAGCATATTAGTTTAGCCTCGCGGGGCTTTGGCATGGATATAAGAAGAATAGATACCATAGAAAATATTAATCAATATTTTTCTGATTTTGAGAAAAAATTAGCCAAATCGGTCCCGCCGTTTTCAAGTGCTGTGCCTACCAGTGAACAGCATTCCTTTTTTATTACATAGAATAATCCGTGAAATGAGATTAAGAGACGTATCTGTTATTTTAAAATAATTTTCAACTCGGATGGCCATCAAATTTTATAGTTGGTTTGAAAACACACCGTTCATTTAATCAAATAGAGACCAACTTACGAGTGGTATTTTTCATGTAAATAAAAGATGGTAAATTTCAAAATGACGCCGAAATTTACAGAGGGTGGTCACCGAGGTTAACTTAGGGGAAAAGGCGCCGATGAATTATAATGGCTCAAAATTGGCTACCATATAAATAAATGGCATCATATTTACAGATTTTTTTCGAATCGAACATTTAAAAAAATCGGCCCCTATCTCTTTAAAAATCGATGAAGGATTTTTTTTTTCAGAATATCAAAAAAAAAATCAACGCTCAAATACAGACTTCATTGTGATAAATTTACCTCTGTATGTCACAGATGAGAAAAAAACCGAGCAAGAATGAGTCGAGCTCGCGTGAAGATGGTTCGATACCATTCAGTTTTCCGTGAGATCTTTAAGACTTGGATTTTCGTTTAGGTTTTCCTATAAACTATATTTCCTATTTTCTAAAATTGAAGTTCAGTTTTCACCGTGATGGGGGAGATGGTTAACGCTCGATTTTTGTATATTTTCTTTAATATCTTTCGAGCTACGCATTTTAAAATTATAAAGGAAATATATTAGTATTTCTCATAGCGAACCCTTTCATATGATACGTCCATGATGCACTTGAAATATATATATATAATTATATTTTTTTTTTTTTTTTTTTTCTTATGGACGCTGTTTTGGAGTTTCAGATATTCAAATTCTGCTTATTTTTTTGAATAATTTGACATAGCACATCCTATATCTAAACGAACCAAAAGCTACAAAACTGACCAAAATAGCTTTTTGACGTTATCCATACTGATCAGTGTGGCGTGTAAAACAAAATTTGTTGAAACAAATACATACCGACAGGTTAACAATCTGTCGAGCGATCGCTACAGTTTTGCTAATTCATTTTGTTTGATTTACTCTCTAAGATGGCTCAAGCATTTTCAAATTTGAAGAAACGAGCCATTTTTGCGCACACATTCAGCGTATCAAAAACACCACGTGGGTTCAAGCAGAATAGAAATTTAATGGTATACGGTTTATTTTCAAAGAAAAAAAGCAACATTCAACACTGTGAAGACGAATTAGTTTTAGCAAGCTTTGAAATTAATGGAGAAAAGTCAACGAGACAACTTGCAGAATAGGTATAAAAAAATGTATAAAAAACGTATCTTAAAGGCCCGTCTAAAAACATTGATCATTGAAAACGGTGTAAACTCGCAAGGTTTTGCAACGGTCGTCTATTTGTATACTAAAGTAAATAAATGGTATAAGTGAAAATTATTTTATTTAGACAGATATAAAAAAACAAAAACTGTCTTCTTGGACTGATCGGCGAGATTGTAAGACTGAGTAGACATTGAGTCGCAGACCAATTTATTGCGGGCCGAAGGCCCGCCGCACCTTAATTTCTTTTTGGGCCTAATGGCGAGGTCGTAAGACCGAGTAGATATTGAGCCGCAGACCAATTTATGCGGGCCGAAGGGCCGCCGTGCCTTATTTTCTTTTTGGCTCTAATGGCGAGGTCGTAAGACCGAGTAGATATTGAGTCGCAGACCAATTTATTGCGGGCCGAAGGCCCGCCGCGCCTTATTTTCTTTTTGGGCCTAATGACGAGGTCGTAAGACCGAGTAGATATTGAGTCGCAGACCAATATATTACGGGCCGAAGGCCCGCCGCGCCTTAATTTCTTTTTGGGCCTAATGGCGAGGTCGTAAGACCGAGTAGATATTGAGCCGCAGACCAATATATTGCGAGCCGAAGGCCCGCCGCGCCTTATTTTCTTTTTGGGCCTAATGATGAGGTCGTAAGACCGAGTAGATATTGAGTCGCAGACCAATTTATTGCGGGCCGAAGGCCCGCCGCGCCTTAATTTCCTTTTGGGCCTAATGGCGAGGTCGTAAGGCCGAGTAGATATTGAGCCGCAGACCAATTTATTGCGGGCCGAAGTCCCGCCGCGCTTTATTTTCTTTTTGGGCCTAATGCCGAGGTCGTAAGACCGAGTAGATATTGAGTTGCAGATCAATTTATTGCGGGCCGAAGGCCCGCCGTGCCCTAATTTTTTTTGGGTCTAAGACCGAGTAATCGCAGATGAATTTTTTTGGGACCACATGGCGAGGCCGTTAGGCCGAGTAATTATTGGGTCCCAGACAAATTTTATAACACTTTGATATTGGAGAACTATTCTAAAGACACATTCAAAAAAGATTTGTGTATGCCAGCAATGGTAATTGGTGCCGCAGGCGTGATTCTAAACACATCGATATTAGAAAACTATTGGAGAAACACATTTAAAAAAGTTTTGCGTACCCCGTTAAAGATAATTGGCGCCGCAGGCGTAATTCAAATCACAGTGATCTTTACAAACCATGGCAAAAACGAATGCAAAAAAAAAAATTTGTAAAAAAAAATTTTTCCGCAGACCCATACCAAAAACATTGATCTTGGAAAGCGGTGTTAAGTTGCCTGCAAAAAGGTTTTGCACAGGTCAACTAGTCCACTTGTATTAAAAGGCAAAAAATGAAAAAAAAAAACTTTTGCAGCTATACAAATTCGCATTTTCGGACGAAAAAATTCGCTAAAAAAACTGCTCAGAGAGGACTTTTTGACTCGATGCGTAGCGCTATTCGGGTGTCTTGCGTTTGCGGGGCGTAGCCCCGGCGATTTTTCAAAGTCGACCCCGTCTCCCGTAAGGATAACGTTGAGAGGCGTCTTTAAACGCTCGGCTAAAATCGAAAAAAAATCGCCCAGTGGCGAGGGCGGTCTTGAATTGCGGACTTTTTTCGCCTCTTTTTAAAGAGTTTTCGCGCGGACGGTTTTCGGCGAAAATTCGGGCGCCGACGCGGAAACAAAAAACTCCCATTTGATTAACCCGTCGTCCGGAATCGGTCGTATCTCGGCGAGTTTTCGTCGCACGACGTCGAGACCGGTTTTAAACGAAGCGCGAGAAAAAACTCTAACTGCAAAGTGCAAAAGACGCGTCGAAAACGACTTTTTTAACGCCGTTAATTCGCAAATAAAAGTCGGCGTTATTGTTTTTTTGTTCCGTTCCTATGACGGTGACCGTGTGGGGTTCTCACTTAGCATGGCAAAAAAAATTTAAAGTCACAGTCTAACTTAAATGCGAAATTAACACGCGACAAATCGATCAAATTTTTTTTAAAACTAACGTCGCTAAACTACATGAAAGTGACGGGGACACAAGTTTATTTTTTGTCGCATTTTGATTCGTGAAACGAGTCAATTCTATTTTGAAATGCGAAATTTAAAACAAATGATTGATAAAATTTGAATTTTTTCTAGCTGTCAGTCGAATTGGTTTTTAACATTGTTTAGCGAAATTACACCCATCGGACGTAAACTTTTTGCCAAAATCGTGTAAATTGATAATTATAGAACATTTTGACAGACGTCCGAGACAAACCGGGTGATTTTTGCTGAGATATTTCGAAAAATTATTCCGCCAAGAGGTCGCCATATATGCAATTGGTTAGAAAGAGACGACGTATAAAATCGAGTCGCGTAATGTCGATTACGACGTATGTCTATGAGCAGTTCAGATAAAAGTAAAAATGGCGTGAGATTATTTTGACAGCTCTATGAAAATAAATACACATCTTACTAGGGAAATTGATGTATTTTGGGATATTTTCAATTATAAAACGGTTTGTTTATACGTTATTATATATATTATTAGCTTTTTGTATAACGATTAAGAAAAAAAAAACATTTTTTAACAGTGATAATTTTTTGGTTACAATATGAAAACTAATATTTTGTTTCCTAAAATATAGAAATTAGTCATATAATATGAATTTATTTACAGATCTATTGAAACAGATTACAAATTGATTTCATGTGTCTTCTACCTACAGTGAATTCGAATGTGTGAAATTGATGGAATGACAAGATTGGAATTTTAAATGAGAAGACTTCATTGGTCAATCGGATTTGTTGCAAAATATAATCATATTTAATAACGATATTATCGTATATATAATATTATTTGTCATGAATTATGTTTTTAAAAATGTGAGGCTATGTAAATATTTCTTTTTGTTATGATTTGACAATTGTTAATAAAATTATTTTTATTGATAATATTTGAAGTAATTAGGCATTTTTTTAAATATGTTTTTCCTTTAAAATAATGAATATAGGTCGCTCTCAATACCGAAACAGATATAACTGCGTTCGAAATTGCTTTAATTCAGCGTGTTCTGTGGTACAAAATTAGTCAACTATGTATAAGCTAGACGCTAATAAAAGGCCCGTGGAATGGTAAGGGACGGTAGTGCATAACAATAATAATATTTATTCAACAAAGGCAAAGCCATTGAATATGTCATACATATTGTACATTAGATTATTATAAAATATTAAATAACTATTAAAATATAAGTAAATGTTCATTAGTTATAGCCAAGTAATAGATTAAACATAATCGGCAGTATAATAGCGATCGTTAGCTATAATTGTTGAGAAACAACCATTGTTACAATGCTATATAAGAAAAAAATATTTTCAAACGACTGTCACCGTCTATGAAATATTACAATTTATATAAAATATGGATATAGATTAAAATATTGTTATTTTTGTTGGAGCTGAACAGTGAAGTCACTGACACTGTAAAAGCAATAATATTGTTAACTAAATGTTGATATAGCACTGTTTTATATCTTTCAAGCTCAAGAATTTTTATGTCCGCTGGTACGTTATTGTAGATATTTATTTAATTGTTAATAATACTGTATAATATGTTAGGTCCTGCATATAAGTCTATTTTGTGTCGTGTTTGGTAGTTATGGCCGTTTATGTGTAGTACAAACTACAAAGTACCTATTCAAAATGTTTCTTAACGTAACAGGCGCATTCAAATATATATATTGACGGCAAAGGTAGTATTTTAAGTTTTTTGAATAGCGGAATACACGAGTCTCTATAGCCGACTTTCATGATGATGCGAATGCATTTTTTTTGTAGTCTGAACAGTCTGATTAGGTGTTTGGAGCTTCCCAAAAGATTATACTGTATTTTGAAATTGAGGTGACATAAGCATGATATTATGTTGTCAGAAGGACATCGTGGCTTAGCATTTGTGATAAGGATCTTAGCAAACAAGAGTAGGAGCTGACTTTGTTACAAAGATATGTTTATGAAAATTTAAATTATTTTATTTTGACAAATCCTCATATACATATTTCCTTTTGCAATAGTATACAGAGTTGCAATACAAAATAATGATGATTGTGATAAATTATGAAATTAATATGCGTGTAAATATTAGCTATCGAAATATTTGCAAAATGTCAGTTTTGAGATAAATCGCAATTAGAGTTTTTACTTTTGCCAGAAAATGTTATGGTTATTTGCAATGTAATTACACGATTCTGACAGTTTTTTCAACCGAAATTCATCTTTTGGATCATATGAGCTCTAATCAATTTACTTTTAATACGACCTTATAGAGAAAAATAGTGTTTACCATATGAAATTTTATAGTTGACCTCAGTCCCCCGCAAGTGTACCCCCTAAAGGGGAAATATTTGTCATCAAAATAAGCGTTGATTGGAATTGAGAAACTTTTATTCGAAACATTTTCCAAAAAATACTATTTCTTTGCGATATTATAGCGTTTCCGAACTTAATTAACATGCTGTATATGATTCTATTATTACTGACAGCATTTTTGTGTGATTGTACAGCAGTAGTGGAGCCTTCGTTTCTACCATATTATAATTTGCCTCTCGGGGCTGCGACCTGCTCGACAACAATAACAACAATAGTAGAGCCGCCGACTCAAGCATATTAGTTTAGCCTCGCGGGGCTTTGGCATGGATATAAGATGAATAGATACCATAGAAAATAATAATCAATATTTTTCTGATTTTGAGAAAAAATTAGCCAAATCGGTCCTGCCGTTTTCAAGTGCTGTGCCTACCAGTGAACAGCATTCCTTTTTTATTACATAGAAAAATCCGTGAAATGAGATTAAGAGACGTATCTGTTATTTTAAAATAATTTTCAACTCGGATGGCCATCAAATTTTATAGTTGGTTTGAAAACACACCGTTCATTTAATCAAATAGAGACCAACATACGAGTGGTATTTTTCATGTAAATAAAAGATGGTAAATTTCAAAATGACGCCAAAATTTACAGAGGGTGGTCACCGAGGTTAACTTAGGGGAAAAGACGCCGATGAATTATAATGGCTCAAAATTGGCTACCATATAAATAAATGGCATCATATTTACAGATTTTTTTCGAATCGAGCATTTAAAAAAATCGGCTCTTATCTCTTTAAAAACCGATGAAGGATTTTTTTTCAGAATATCAAAAAAAAAATCAACACTCAAATACAGGCTTCATTGTGATAAATAAACCTCTGTATGTCACAGATGAGAAAAAAACCGGGCAAGAATGAGACGAGCTCGCGTGAAGATGGTTCGGTACAATTCAGTTTTCCGTGAGATCTTTAAGACTTGGATTTTCGTTTAAGTTTTCCTATAAACTATATTTCCTATTTTCTAAAATTGAAGTTCAGTTTTCACCGTGATGGGGGAGATGGTTAACGCTCGATTTTTGTATATTTTCTTTAATATCTTTCGAGCTACGCATTTTAAAATTATAAAGGAAATATATTTGTATTTCTCATAGCGAACCCTTTCATATGATACGTCCATGATGCACTTGACACACACACATATATATATATATATATATATATATATATATATATATATATTTTTTTTTTTTTTTCCTTATGGACGCTGTTTTGGAGTTTCAGATATTCAAATTCTGCATATTTTTTTGAATAATTTGACATAGCACATCCTATATCTAAACGAACCAGAAGCTACAAAACTGACCAAAATATCTTTTTGACTTTATCCATACTGATCAGTGTGCCGTGTAAAACAAAATTTGTTGAAACAAATACATACCGACAGGTTAACAATCTGTCGAGCGATCGCTACAGTTTTGCTAATTCATTTTGTTTGATTTACTCTCTAAGATGGCTCAAGCATTTTCAAATTTGAAGAAACGGGCTATTTTTGCGCACACATTCAGCGTAACAAAAACACCACGTGGGTACAAGCAGAATAGAAATTTAATGGTATACGGTTTATTTTCAAAGAAAAAAAGCAACATTCAACACTGTGAAGACGAATTAGTTTTAGCAAGCTTTGAAATTAATGGAGAAAAGTCAACGAGACAACTTGCAGAATAGGTATAAAAAAATGTAGAAAAAACATATCTTAAAGGCCCGTACTAAAAATATTGATCATTGAAAACGGTGTAAACTCGCAAGGTTTTGCAAAGGTCGTCTATTTGGATACTAAAGTAAATAAAAGGTATAAGTGAAAATTATTTTATTTAGACAGATATAAAAAAACAAAAACTGTCTTCTTGGACTGATCGGCGAGATCGTAAGACCGAGTAGATATTGAGTCGCAGACTAATTTATTGCGGGCCGAAGGCCCGCCGCGCCTTATTTTCTTTTTGGCTCTAATGGCGAGGTCGTAAGACCGAGTAGATATTGAGCCGTAGACCAATTTATGCGGGCCGAAGGCCCGCTGCGCCTTATTTTCTTTTTGGGCGTAATGACGAGGTCGTAATACCGAGTAGATATTGAGTCGCAGACCAATTTATTGCGGGCCGAAGGCCCGCCGCACTTTAATTTCTTTTTGGGCTTAATGGCGAGGTCGTAAGACCGAGCAGATATTGAGCCGCAGACCAATTTATGCGGGCCGAAGGCCCGCCGCGCCTTATTTTCTTTTTGGGCCTAATGACGAGGTCGTAAGACCGAGTAGATATTGAGCCGCAGACCAATTTATTGCGGGCCGAAGGCCCGCCACGCCTTATTTTCTTTTTGGCTCTAATGGTGAGGTCGTAAGACCGAGTAGATATTGAGCCGCAGATCAATTTATTGCGGGCCGAAGGCCCGCCGCGCCTTATTTTCTTTTTGGGTTAATGCCGAGGTCGTAAGACCGAGTAGATATTGAGTTGCAGACCAATTTATTGCGGGCCGAAGGCCCGCCGTGCCCTAACTTTTTTTTTGGGTTAAGACCGAGTAATCGCAGATGAATTTTTTTGTGACCACATGGCGAGGCCGTTAGGCCGAGTAATTATTGGGTCCCAGACAAATTTTATAACACTATGATATTGGAGAACTATTCTAAAGACACATTCAAAAAAGTTTTGTGTATGCCAGCAATGGTAATTGGCGCCGCAGGCGTGATTCTAAACACATCGATATTGAAAAACTATTGTTGAAACACATTTAAAAAAGTTTTGCGTACCCCGTTAAAGATAATTGGCGCCGCAGGCGTGATTCAAATCACAGTGATCTTTACAAACCATGGCAAAAACGGATGCAAAAAAAAAAAATTTTGTAAAAAAAAAATTTTTTCGCAGCCCATACCAAAAACATTGATCTTTGAAACCGGTGTTAAGTTGCCTGCAAAAAGGTTTTGCACGGGTCAACTAGTCCACTTGTATTAAAAGGCAAAAATTTGAAAAAAAAAACTTTTGCAGCTATACAAATTCGCATTTTTGGACGAAAAAATTCGCTAAAAAAAGTGCTCAGAGAGGACTTTTTGACTCGATGCGTAGCGCTATTCGGGTGTCTTGCGTTTGCGGGGCGTAGTTCCGGCGATTTTTCAAAGTCGACCCCGTCTTCCGTAAGGATAACGTTAAGAGGCGTCTTTAAACGCTCGGCTAAAATCGTAAAAAAATCGCCCAGCGGCGAGGGCGGTCTTGAATTGCAGACTTTTTTCGCCTCTTTTTAAAGAGTTTTCGCGCGGACGGTTTTCGGCGAAAATTCGGGCGCCGACGCGGAAACAAAAAAGTCCCATTTGATTAACCCGTCGTCCGGAATCGGTCGTATCTCGGCCAGTTTTCGTCGCACAACGTCGAGACCGGTTTTAAACGAAGCGCGAGAAAAAACTCTATCTGCAAAGTGCAAAAGACGCGTCGAAAACGACTTTTTTAACGCCGTTAATTCGCAAATAAAAGTCGGCGTTATTGTTTTTTTGTTCCGTTCCTATGACGGTGACCGTGTGGGGTTCTCACTTAGCATGGCAAAAAAAATTTAAAGTCACAGTCTAACTTAAATGCGAAATTAACACGCGACAAATCGATCAAATTTTTTTTAAAACATACGTCGCTAAACTACATGAAAGTGACGGGGACACAAGTTTATTTTTTGTCGCATTTTGATTCGTGAAACGAGTCAATTCTATTTTGAAATGCGAAATTTAAAACAAATGATTGATAAAATTTGAATTTTTTCTAGCTGTCAGTCGAATTGGTTTTTAACATTGTTTAGCGAAATTACACCCATCGGACGTAAACTTTTTGCCAAAATCGTGTAAATTGATAATTATAGAACATTTTGACAGACGTCCGAGACAAATCGGGTGATTTTTGCTGAGATATTTCGAAAAATTATTCCGCCAAGAGGTCGCCATATATGCAATTGGTTAGAAAGAGACGACGTATAAAATCGAGTCGCGTAATGTCGATTACGACGTATGTCTGTGAGCAGTTTAGATAAAATTAAAAATGGCGTGAGATTATTTTGATAGCTCTATTAAAATAAATACACATCTTACTAGGGAAATTGATGTATTTTGGGATATTTTCAATTATAAAACGGTTTGTTTATACGTTATTATATATATTATTAGCTTTTTGTATAACGATTAAGAAAAAAAAAACATTTTTTAACAGTGATAATTTTTTGGTTACAATATGAAAACTAATATTTTGTTCCCTAAAATATAGAAATTAGACATATATGAATTTATTTACAGATCTATTGAAACAGATTACAAATTGATTTCCTGTGTCTTCTACCTACAGTGAATTCGAATGTGTGAAATTGATGGAATGACAAGATTGGAATTTTAAATGAGAAGACTTCATTAGTCAATCGGATTTGTTGCAAAATATAATCATATTTAATAACGATATTATCGTATATATAATATTATTTGTCATGAATTATGTTTTTAAAAATGTGAGGCTATGTAAATATTTCTTTTTGTTATGATTTGACAATTGTTAATAAAATTATTTTTATTGATAATATTTGAAGTAATTAGGCATTTTTTTAAATATGTTTTTCCTTTAAAATAATGAAAATAGGTCGCTCTCAATACCGAAACAGATATAACTGCGTTCGAAATTGCTTTAATTCAGCGTGTTCTGTGGTACAAAATTAGTCAACTATGTATAAGCTAGACGCTAATGGAAGGCCCGTGGAATGTTAAGGGACGGTAGTGCATAACAATAATAATATTTATTCAACAAAGGCAAAGCCATTGAATATGTCATACATATTGTACATTAGATTATTGAAAAATATATAAAATATTAAATAACTATTAAAATATAAGTAAATGTTCATATGTTATAGCCAAGTAATAGATTAAACATAATCGGCAGTATAATAGCGATCGTTAGCTATAATTGTTGAGAAACAACCATTGTTACAATGCTATATAAGAAAAAAATATTTTCAAACGACTGTCACCGTCTATGAAATATTACAATTTATATAAAATATGGATATAGATTAAAATATTGTTATTTTTGTTGGAGCTGAACAGTGAAGTCACTGACACTGTAAAAGCAATTGTTAACTAAATGTTGATATAGCACTGTATTATATCTTTCAAGCTCAAGAATTTTTATGTCCGCTGGTACGTTATTGTAGATATTTATTTAATTGTTAATAATACTGTATAATATGTTAGGTCCTGCATATAAGACTATTTTGTGTCGTGTTTGGTAGTTATGGCCGTTTATGTGTAGTACAAACTACAAAGTACCTATTCAAAATGTTTCTTAACGTCACAGGCGCATTCAAATATATATATTGACGGCAAAGGTAGTATTTTAAGTTTTTTGAATAGCGGAATACACGAGTCTCTATAGCCGACTTTCATGATGATGCGAATGCATTTTTTTTGTAGTCTGAACAGTCTGATTAGGTGTTTGGAGCTTCCCCAAAAGATTATACTGTATTTTGAAATTGAGGTGACATAAGCATGATATTATGTTGTCAGAAGGACATCGTGGCTTAGCATTTGTGATAAGGATCTTAGCAAACAAGAGTAGGAGCTGACTTTGTTACAAAGATATGTTTATGAAAATTTAAATTATTTTATTTTGACAAATCCTCATATACATATTTCCTTTTGCAATAGTATACAGAGTTGCAATACAAAATAATGATGATTGTGATAAATTATGAAATTAATATGCGTGTAAATATTAGCCATCGAAGTATTTGCAAAATGTCAGTTTTGAGATAAATCGCAATTAGGGTTTTTACTTTTGCCAGAAAATGTTATGGTTATTTGCAATGTAATTACACGATTCTGATAGTTTTTTCAACCGAAATTCATCTTTTGGATCATATGAGCTCTAATCAATTTACTTTTAATACGACCTAATAGAGAAAAATAGTGTTTACCATATGAAATTTTAGAGTTGACCTCAGTCCCCCGCAAGTGTACCCCCTAAAGGGGAAATATTTGTCATCAAAATAAGCGTTGATTGGAATTGAGAAACTCTTATTCGAAACATTTTCCAAAAAATACTATTTCTTTGCGATATTTTAGCGTTTCCGAATTTTTTGAACACGCTGTATATGATTCTATTATTACTGACAGCATTTAATTTGTGTGATTGTACAGCAGTAGTTGAGCCTTCGTTTCTACCATATTATAATTTGCCTCTCGGGGCAGCGACCTGCTCCACAACAACAACAACAATAGTAGAGCCGCCGGCTCAAGCATATTAGTTTAGCCTCGCGGGGCTTTGGCATGGATATAAGAAGAATAGATACCATAGAAAATATTAATCAATATTTTTCTGATTTTGAGAAAAAATTAGCCAAATCGGTCCTGCCGTTTTCAAGTGCTGTGCCTGCCAGTGAACAGCATTCCTTTTTTATTACATAGAAAAATCCGTGAAATGAGATTAAGAGACGTATCTGTTATTTTAAAATAATTTTCAACTCGGATGGCCATCAAATTTTATAGTTGGTTTGAAAACACACCGTTCATTTAATCAAATAGAGACCAACTTACGAGTGGTATTTTTCATGTAAATAAAAGATGGTAAATTTCAAAATGACGCCAAAATTTACAGAGGGTGGTCGCCGAGGTTAACTTAGGGGAAAAGGCGCCGATGAATTATAATGGCTCAAAATTGGCTACCATATAAATAAATGGCATCATATTTACAGATTTTTTTCGAATCGAGCATTTAAAAAAATCGACTAAGATCTCTTTAAAAACCGATGAAGCATTTTTTTTCAGAATATCAAAAAAAAAATCAACACTCAAATACAGGCTTCATTGTGATAAATAAACCTCTGTATGTCACAGATGAGAAAAAAACCGGGCAAGAATGAGACGAGCTCGCGTGAAGATGGTTCGGTACCATTCAGTTTTCCGTGAGATCTTTAAAACTTGGATTTTCGTTTAGGTTTTCCTATAAACTATATTTCCTATTTTCTAAAATTGAAGTTCAGTTTTCACCGTGATGGGGGAGATGGTTAACGCTCGATTACATATTGGAACCTCCGATAATCATTTAATATATCGTTTGGGGTCTTTTGCCGTCTTAAGGAGACGGTCCTCAATGAACAAGTTCGTTTGATTGTCAACTTCGGAACCTTCACCCTGAGACGTCTATTGATAAAAATTAAAACTACATAGAACCATTTTGTGAAATGAGAGGTCGCTGCGAGTATTATTTCAGCGGTTTTTTATGACAAAAAGTATGCAACCTTTGCAGGAATCTATTGGAGTATGGGGTATTTCATAATAAAATAATATTTTTTACTGTCAAAAACCGTAAAAATTTCTAAATGAAGTATGGTTAGGTTTCACACATAAAGAAAAGGGAAGTAAGTAGTCAAGAATAAATGTAAGTAAAATTCATATAATTCTATAAAAAAGTGAATTATTAATATAATTTACACAAAAAATAAATTTAATTATTTTCAGTCATTTATTAACGTAGAAAGACGAAAATTACGCGACAACTCAAATATACATTTGAATATTCTGATACGTTTATGAACGTAATACATCTTATAGAAACTGCCCGCAAATTTGATCTTTTTATATACAAGGAACATTTGAACAACATTAAATAAAGGTAAATATTTATTTTTATAAGTGTTTATTTCCAGATAATCAAAGCGTTGTTATGTCAATTCTTTTTAAACAGTACTAGTTACTTTGTCAAATTATCGCCAAGGCTCCCGATATCATGTAAACTGAATCTTTTCACTCTAACAACATATCAAACCCATGTCGAATATTAGATTTACATGAGATTCGTCGACTAGCGTTAAAACGTCCGTACTGACGATGCAAAACATTTTCATCTATTGACATTGGAAAATTTTCATATCGATGGAAATACCTTTCCATTCGAATAATTTCATCGAAAAAATTAACTCGAAACGATCTTAGTAATAAGTATTAATAGACCAGTGATAATTGAGAGTATTGTATTAAAATTATGTTCTCATATTCACAGGTTATTCAAGTACTATCCAACAATGGATGTTCAACAATATCTGCAAATATAGGGCCCGAAACCAACAACGATTCTGTAAATTACTCTGTTTATGTTTTAATGTAAAATTGATATATTTGCTTTTTTTAATAAAAAACTAGACAACAGAATATATCTTTAATTTTTTCATACATTTTTATTTATTATTTATTTTGACGTAGCATCTACATTGCGGAATGCGTATTATGACTAATTAACAACGAAATCTAATATTTGATAACAGAAATAAACAAATTTATTAACGAAATGATAAAACAAAAATAGGTATTTCTTATTTCAGTCTTAACATATTTAAAAAAAACACGTATTAAAATATTGTACATGCAATTGTTGACGAAATATGTAAATAAACCGTAAGCCTTGTTTACCCGAGTAAACAAGGCTTACGGTTTATTTACATACGAGTACTCGGCCGAGACACTGAACTCGGCATCGACTATTAATTTTGCTGATGAGATACTGCTGATTTTCTCTGTCGTTTCGATTCGGCTTGTACCCAGGATTTTACATGAGCGACAGTTCGTTTTTTCAATTCACTATGCTTTGTTATCGTGTCGAAGCATTTCTGCGAATTCGGAACCTTTCCTGTAGCTATCTCAGTATCAAAAAGTTTTCGCGCAACTGTCCTTTCTGGTGTAGACCATGTGTTGCGAGTCTTATCTGGAGAGAAAAAATATTAAGAATATACTATTTAAAAGTTATAATATTATAAAAAGTTATGGTAGTTTTTAACTTAGTGAGATTTCATTTAGCATAGTTTCACTGCAGCCAAAACTTAATTTACCGAGGACCAAATGCTCAATGAAAAGGTAAGAAGGTTTCACGTTCCGATGGGAATGAGCACAGGGTCCACGAACAAGTGTTTACAATGAAAAGCATACTGTACGTACCTTTCGATTTGTGTTTGTTGATTTCATTATTTATCCATAAACGAAGCTGCATTGCAGTTCATTTTTGTAAGTTATTATCAGATTTGACAATCATTTCGCATTCATTTAAAGGGAGGATTTTTCGATTTCGAATATAACCAGACAAGTATTTTCTCGCCGCAAATTTCTCTGGAGTACTCCAAGTTCTTCTAATAATTTGCGGTTTGAGATCTAGTTCTAAAAACAATAGAAAATTTCAGTGAACAATAAGATATGAAAATCAAACAGATACAAAAATATTAAATCGGTTTGTGTTTCGTTTGTTTAGAAAAGCTTTTGAAAATTTACCCAGTTCTGAGTCACTGGAAGCCGAAACGTTTTCATCGACCGGTAACTCCTATTCATCGTCAACACGATCTGCTGTTCGTTTTCGTAAGTCAGTAGTCGATTTTACAGGAAGCAGTATTTTTTTTTTCGGAGTAGACCACATCCTAGTAATTTGCGACCTGAAATGTAATTCTAAAAACAATAAAAATTCGCAGTTGTAGAATATAGAACCGTGTTTCGTTTATTTAGAAAAGGTTTTGAGAATTTACCCAAATCCAGTGAATCACTGTCACTCGAAGCGGAAGGGTTTTTATCATCCGGTAAATCAAGTGCGCTCGTGTCTTGTAATCTGTCCGATCTGTTTTCGGTGACATTGGCGTGTACTTCGGTATTGCAGTTGATAGACTCGTTTTCGTCGACACCATACGATATGTTAGGAAGCGAATCGTTAATATAAATGTCTGTCCCATCGTCATTCGAAATAAATATATTGTCAAGTTTTGCATTTGAATCGTCGGCATTATTAGATGATTCTGACGTATGTTTGTTGACATTTTTTTTCTTTTCGGGATCAATCATGTTTATTTCGTCACTTGTTCGTGTACCGCCACGGTATTTAACGATACAAATATTTCCATTTTCTATGCGCACGTCTTTTTCTTTGCACATATAATATGGATTATGGTCTCAAAATTGAACCATGTAGGTAATACATTTTGTATTTGTTTTATGTAATGAAAGTATGGCCTTTTCAACGAGCAAGAGTAACGACGGCTGAAAAAGAAAACAAAACAGTAAATTAAAAGTGTACTGTAGTTCTATAACGTACATATATTATGTTAAACACTTACTTTTATAATTGTTCTATTATATCGCCTTCTGTTCGGCAAACAGGACAGCACAGTGAAATTCTATCGACAGTCACTGTCGGTTCCAACAAACACCCGAGCGAAGTTTGGAATGAGGTATCTCTTCCAGACACACTGGACACTTAATTTTGTTTAATTGTGCGCAATAATGTAATTTTGAACAATTATTGTGCGGACAAGTTTTGTTCATATGATAGGTCATACACACGTACACTTTTCTGTTTGTAGATATATTAGTTCCTCTCCTTTCGTGACATGAACTAAATTACAAATTGACCGGGAGCATTTAGCGCCCTGATAGTCCTTGCAAAAATGTATTTTCAAATGGTTGCAAGCACCCGAACTTGAAACTGATATAGTTAACGTAGTTTTGTTATAAAGAAACGTAAAATAGTAATATTACTTTATTATTATTATTATTAGAGAACGTTTTAATTGAACAAAATAAAGAATCACGTAAGAATGACGACGGACTTGACTTAACTGAAACTAGGAACACATTCATCAAAACCTAAATATACGTAAATAACCAAGTACAATTCTGTGGCTTGATCGAAAAAGGGCCTAAGTGCATTTTTTTCATTTTTGATTTATTGGTCCTATCTTACTAATGTCGACATGCTCTTTTCAATGAAAAAGGTTCTATCTCATTATCTTTAACGCTTACCGAGATAAAAAATGTAAAAAGATCCTAACTGAGACTACGTCAATGAAATAAAGGCTTATATTCACTTTAGGCCCTTCATATTGGGGCCTAAGTGTTTTTATAAATTTTTTTCTATATTTAAAAACAACCTAAGTGACATATAAGCCCTTAAATATTGGGCCTATTTACTCTTAGGCCCTTTTCGTAATAATAATTTTATATCAAGAAAGTGCTAACTGCGACTTAGTAAAATGTGACGGTAATTGTCGGTAGCCTATGTTAACATAGGCCTTTTTTAAATAGATTTGTACATTTTGTAAGAAGACCTAAGTGTCACATTGGTTATGGAATCGAAACAAAAAGAAAAAAACTGGAAGATATCTTAAGCTTATTACCATTTATACATCCAAAAAGCAGATTATTTTATTCAAATTTGAAGAGTGATGAATCAAAAAATGACGACGATGTTTGTCCTACAGAATTAATATTGGAAATTATAGATTAATTATACTTATTTTGTCATCACGATGTCCTAAGAATTTTATTTTCATCTGCACGGTTTTCGTGTTACAATAAATACTATTGTTTATTTTTGTATTTTTAATTCTTATTCGAATAAAACCAATATTTTTGTAGAAGTGTTTTACATTTTAACTACAACCATGAATTTCTCAATATGTGTTTTCTAAGCGGTATTGTCTTATTTAATAATATTTTATCATATACTATTATTAATTTTCAAATATCTAAAAAAGGGTAGGTGAAAATCGCTTACTTTTTATACAAAGTACCTCTTATAAAAGGGCTTAAGTGCAACTACATTTAAAGAAAGGGCCAAAGTACATTATTTGGAGCCTATATGCTAGTTTTAGTGCCCTATTGCATAGGCCTATGTAACACCATATACATTTTCTGGGGCCTATGTGACAAAAACTTCTGGATTTTTTAAGAATTTTATTTTTTTTTACAAAAAATCAAAAAATATGCGCTAAAAAAGCAGTATTACAATTATCAGACATTTTGGACAGAATTTCGCTGATTTACAATAGTTTGAAAAAAATAACTTCAACTCCAATTACCTTAAAACTACGTTTTTGTAGTTAGGCACTTTTGCGACCAAGCCACAGAATTTACACACTATAAACTTAACAGTACAGCCATGTTCATAAAATACATAGTGGTGCACCAGAAAAAACACAACAATAATAAATATGACATATTATTATCTGTAAAACAGTTTAGATCAGGGGTGGTCAACCCAAATGATCTTACGGACCATTTTGGAAATGCATCATAAGGGGACATTCATTAATTACGTGAGTCGATTTTGGCGATTGTTCGACCCCCCCCTTCCCCTTTGGTAAGATGACGGGCGAAACCGGGTCGGACCATAAGTACAAAAAATTTCATCAAAATCGGTTCAGCCGTTTAGGCGGAATAGATTGACAAACGCTTGTACAGAAATATTATTTTTATATACAAAAAAATATTAAATTTTCAATCAAAATTGTTTTGGTAATTTCCTTTTGACAGATCTTCAGAACAAAAAAAGAGCAGATTTTTTTTTTGTTTTCAAAATATTTCTAAAATTAAATTTAGAAAAAAAATGTGTCTCCGACAAATTTTTTTTCTAAATTTAATTAAAAAAAATATTAAGGTAAATTAATCGTTAGTCCAACCCTGTATAATTTCTTAAAAACGTACAAACACTATTATTTAGTTTTAAAATTTCTGTGTTTTACAAAAAGCAACACTCGAATCTATATAAGAATTTCATGTCACGTATTTGTGAAATCTAAAATTTTTTCATTTCATCCAAAGTTACCGAAAAGTTATAATAATTCTCAAAGTCTTCATAAATTTTAGAATAATATGTTTTTGTGTAAAATTTCAAGCATTTCTGTACAAATAAACTATTAATTAAGTAAAAATTAAATAAGTTATTAGTATTAAAAGTTGCCTACATTTAGAATTTAAACTGCCGCGCTGAAAATAACTTTAGTTGAATTTCTCTATGGGAAAGAATAGAAACACCCTAGATGACACTGACGTAAGGTTTTACAATACAATTAATTTATTATTTCAGAGAAAATACAATGAAATATTTGTCAAATAAGAAACAGTTATCAGTTATAAGTATCATTGACAAAAATACGTAAGTAATTTTATACTTCTGTCACATATAAATTGTTTCGAATATTGCGAAATATTAATTATTCGACTGAATAAGTTGTTTTTATGTTATTATGTGTAATTTTTTCAGATCCAAACGTGCGACCCATTAGTAATGATTGTCGAAATCTGCATAAAATTGCCATGTATTGATGTGAAAGTCGTCTCTGTTCGGGTGTCAAGTTTTGAAGTTTGGTCAAAGTGATACGAATGTGCTTTTCTGTCAACGTAACGCTGGGTACGCATGGAAAAATGGTAACCGATAACAATTTTAATATTTTGAAACGAAGACAACCATTAATCAGATATAGACAGCACAGGATTCGGTTCAACCGATGGAGCTATTTACCGCTAATCTAGGATATTCGTATACCGAACAGTCATATTTTGTCATAGTCAGCTACTGATCCGAAAAGACGAAGTAAATTATAATGTACGACAATTTGAACAGCCACAGAAATGAGTATGACCTGCTTTCTTTAAATATTTTGTGTGATTTGAAAAAATCCGGCGCCAATTTGTTCAAAGCGTTCCCCATTGGGTGCTCTGAAATTTTTTAAAAAATTGGTGTAGCCGTTTTCAACTGATTTCAGAAAGAGTATTTTTTTATATCTTACTGTATATTTCCTACATTTATGAACCGATTTGAAAAAAATCGATGCCACTGTGTTCAGAACTTTGCACACTTTATGTGCTCTATTTTTTTTTTTACTATGACTTACGGCTTCGTAACAGCGGAGGTGGTTTTATCGGAACTGATAAACTCTGCCTTCGGGTTTTTGTCCTACAATGCCTTTAAATAATAAATTGTATAATAATGAATTTCATACTATTTCAGGATCGGATTGACGCCATGGCTTTCTTGATCTCACTGAACAGAGGTGAAACGACGACCTACTATCTGCCAGTTTTTGTTAAGGCAATATAACTTGGCGACGTTTAAAAAACTTAGGTCTTCTGTTTTATAGGATAATTAGCTAATAAAATATTATAATAGTGGGGCGAAAGAGATAATTGTGCACTGAACGATAAAACCACTAAATTTGAGCTGCTTTATATTGTTAAAAGATGTAGATATTAATACAAATTATATCTATTGTATCGCTTATCAGAAAGTGCACAATACTGGTATATTTTTAGTCTCATCTGTTCGACTATAAAGAATTCTAAGATAATAATATTAAAAAGTGTTTGTTAATTGAATGTCAAAATAAAACTTGGTAATATATAAAAGTTTTCATTAATTGTTGTTTTCATATTTCCTTTTACAGTAGCAATAATATTTTCTACCATACGTTTTAAATGAAATTCACTATAGATAATATGGTAACTACGGAAATCAAAAATGCATTATAGAAAATCGTTTGTTGCAATTTTTTGTGGAACGATTTTCTATAATGAGTTTTTGGTTTCCATGATTACTATATCAACAAAACTCATGTATATATTGCGTCTTAAATGAAATTTCCAGTATAATATACATTTTTTAATCAAATCATTGAAACTTTGACAGGATTGTCAATTTCCTATTATAAAATTTATGTAGGTTTTTTCAACATTTATTAATCTTATTAAACTGCCAATTTGCTTTATTTTTTCATAAATAAGCCTTTTATAAGAAGCAGATTCTTCTGTCAGATGTTAGCTTTGAATAAAATTACAAATGTGCGCTTAAAAAGTTAATTAAAAATTGCAACAATAATGTAATGTCTTATTGTAGATATTTCTTTTTTTATGAAAACACGGTTATAGTGGCAGATACTCAACTGATTATTATGAATCTAATGCCTACAAAAGGTGTGGGTGTTGGTAGTATAAACAGTTTTTATATATAATTAATGATTATTAATCTTTTGAACAAAAAAATATTTTTTTAAATATTATGGGTTATCTATTGTAAAGTACGGAGACTTCTATTTTGAACAATGCCGGTAATGCAGTTCTCGATTTTAGAGGTTCCAAACTACACAATATATAATTAAAGTGAAATAACTTTAAAATCTATTGATGTACATTAATTTGCTCTTAATATAATGTTTACTAATTAGTTTCACGTAGTTCGAATGCAGTTTTGAACTCGGTCCCCAATGATACTGCTACACATACATATATATATATATATATATATATATATATATATATATATATATATATATTTTTTTTTTTTTTTCCTTATGGACGCTGTTTTGGAGTTTCAGATATTCAAATTCTGCTTATTTTTTCGAATAATTTGACATAGCACATCCTATATCTAAACGAACCAGAAGCTACAAAACTGACCAAAATATCTTTTTGACTTTATCCATACTGATCAGTGTGCCGTGTAAAACAAAATTTGTTGAAACAAATACATACCGACAGGTTAACAATCTGTCGAGCGATCGCTACAGTTTTGCTAATTCATTTTGTTTGATTTACTCTCTAAGATGGCTCTAGCATTTTCAAATTTGAAGAAACGGGCTATTTTTGCGCACACATTCAGCGTAACAAAAACACCACGTGGGTTCAAGCAGAATAGAAATTTAATGGTATACGGTTTATTTTCAAAGAAAAAAAGCAACATTCAACACTGTGAAGACGAATTAGTTTTAGCAAGCTTTGAAATTAATGGAGAAAAGTCAACGAGACAACTTGCAGAATAGGTATAAAAAAATTTAGAAAAAACATATCTTAAAGGCCCGTACTAAAAATATTGATCATTGAAAACGGTGTAAACTCGCAAGGTTTTGCAAAGGTCGTCTATTTGGATACTAAAGTAAATAAAAGGTATAAGTGAAAATTATTTTATTTAGACAGATATAAAAAAACAAAAACTGTCTTCTTGGACTGATCGGCGAGATCGTAAGACCGAGTAGATATTGAGTCGCAGACTAATTTATTGCGGGCCGAAGGCCCGCCGCGCCTTATTTTCTTTTTGGGTCTAATGGCGAGGTCGTAAGACCGAGTAGATATTGAGCCGTAGACCAATTTATGCGGGCCGAAGGCCCGCCGCGCCTTATTTTCTTTTTGGGCGTAATGACGAGGTCGTAAGACCGAGTAGATATTGAGTCGCAGACCAATTTATTGTGGGCCGAAGGCCCGCCGCACTTTAATTTCTTTTTGGGCCTAATGGCGAGGTCGTAAGACCGAGCAGATATTGAGCCGCAGACCAATTTATGCGGGCCGAAGGCCCGCCGCTCCTTATTTTCTTTTTGGGCCTAATGACGAGGTCGTAAGACCGAGTAGATATTGAGCCGCAGACCAATTTATTGCGGGCCGAAGGCCCGCCGCGCCTTATTTTCTTTTTGGCTCTAATGGTGAGGTCGTAAGACCGAGTAGATATTGAGCCGCAGATTAATTTATTGCGGGCCGAAGGCCCGCCGCGCCTTATTTTCTTTTTGGGCCTAATGGCGAGGTCGTAAGACCGAGTAGATATTGAGCCGCAGACCATTTTATTGCGGGCCGAAGGCCCGCCGCGCCCTATTTTTTTTTTGGGCCTAATGCCGAGGTCGTAAGAGCGAGTAGATATTGAGTTGCAGACCAATTTATTGCGGGCCGAAGGCCCGCCGTGCCCTAACTTTTTTTTTGGGTTAAGACCGAGTAATCGCAGATGAATTTTTTTGTGACCACATGGCGAGGCCGTTAGGCCGAGTAATTATTGGGTCCCAGACAAATTTTATAACACTTTGATATTGGAGAACTATTCTAAAGACACATTAAAAAAAGTTTTGTGTATGCCAGCAATGGTAATTGGCGCCGCAGGCGTGATTCTAAACACATCGATATTGAAAAACTATTGTTGAAACACATTTAAAAAAGTTTTGCGTACCCCGTTAAAGATAATTGGCGCCGCAGGCGTGATTCAAATCACAGTGATCTTTACAAACCATGGCAAAAACGGATGCAAAAAAAAAAAATTTTGTAAAAAAAAATTTTTTCCGCAGCCCATACCAAAAACATTGATCTTTGAAAGCGGTGTTAAGTTGCCTGCAAAAAGGTTTTGCACGGGTCAACTAGTCTTTTATATTAAAACGCAAAAATTTTCTGAGGTACAAACGGGGGGTCTATAGAAAAGTGCAAATTTTGACGGATTTTTACGAAAAAAAATTACGAAAAGGGCGCATTATTTCTACAGCCCAACGTCGCATCGGCAAAATTTGCATATTTAGGGGGGCCGCAGGGCGATTTTTTAAAGGGGCGCCCGATCGCCTATCTCTTAACGTTGAAAAAATTTTCAATCGCCCGGCTAAAATCGTAAAAAAATCGCCCAGCGGCGAGGGCGGTCTTGAATTGCAGACTTTTTTCGCCTCTTTTTAAAGAGTTTTCGCGCGGACGGTTTTCGGCGAAAATTCGGGCGCCGACGCGGAAACAAAAAAGTCCCATTTGATTAACCCGTCGTCCGGAATCGGTCGTATCTCGGCGACTCTTCGTCGCACGACGTCGAGACCGGTTTTAAACGAAGCGCGAGAAAAAACTCTAACTGCAAAGTGCAAAAGACGCGTCGAAAACGACTTTTTTAACGCCGTTAATTCGCAAATAAAAGTCGGCGTTATTGTTTTTTTAGTTCCGTTCCTATGACGGTGACCGTGTGGGGTACTCACCTAGCATGGCAAAAAAAATTAAAAGTCACAGTCTAACTTAAATGCGAAATTAACACGCGACAAATCGATCAAATTTTTTTAAAAACATACGTCGCTAAACTACATGAAAGTGACGGGGACAGAAGTTTATTTTTTGTCGCATTTTGATTCGTGAAACGAGTCAATTCTATTTTGAAATGTCAAATTTAAAACAAATGATTGATAAAATTTGAATTTTTTCTAGCTGTCAGTTGAATTGGTTTTTAACATTGTTTAGCGAAATTACGCCCATCGGACGTAAACTTTTTGACAAAATCGTGTAAATTGATAATTATAGAACCTTTTGACACACGCCCGAGACAAATCCGGTGATTTTTGCTGAGATATCTCGAAAAATAATTTCGCCAAGGACCTGCCATATAAGTAGTTAGTAAGAAAGAGACGGACATATAATTTTGAGTACGGCCACAAATCTTACACATTTGCAATTTTAAACAAACGACTAACAAACAATGACATTTAATTTATCTGTCAAACGGTTGGTTTTTAACATTATTTAACGAAATTATGACCATCGACCGTAATTTTTTTGCCGAAATCATGTAAATTATTAATTACAGATCTTTTTGACAGACACCCGAGACAGACTCGATAATTTTTGCTGAGAAATCTTCAAATTTAATTCGGCCAAAAGGATGACATAATATATACAATTAGTAAGACAGAAACGGACATATAGTTGTGATCATTGTAAACAGCCTGATATCTGATACATATGAAAGGTTAATCTGACAGGCGGAAACTTTTTTATAAACGATAATTCAAAGTTTCTAACCAGTAACCGGTAGACTATCGTTATTTAAAAGCGAAATTTAAGATAACTCGACATATTATAATGGTAATTATATTATTTATTGGCGAAGTAAGCATTTAGTGTGGATTGTCGTGTACTAAACACACAATCAGATGTTAAACGTACCCTATACGTTCTATGTGTCAGATGATTACAAAACTATCAAAGCTGATTTTTGGAATATAGAAAATTATAATACGGTTTGTTTAAACATTTTTTCTTAATTATTATATACTTCTTGAAATAGTTGAAATAGTTCATATTCAAATTTATTTACAGATCACGAAATAAGGTTATAAATTCATTCCTGTATTTTGGAAATTATTTACTTACTTATAATGAATGCGAATGTAAAGAATTGTTGAAATGACAATATATTGGAATTTTAAAACATAAATACTACATTTGTCAGTCGGATTTGTTTTAAAAAATTATCGTATTTAATAACCACAACATTTTTTTGACGTAAGTTATGCTGTTAAAAATGAGGTTATGTATATTTTTTCTTTTTTAGTTTATTTTTGATATTATTGTAACAATATTTTTTGAATAAATGTTTATAAACTTATTTTTATTGATAATATTTGAAGTAATTCATATTATAATTTGCCTCTCGGGGCTGCGACCTGCTCGACAACAACAACAATAGTAGAGTCGCCGGCTCAAGCATATTAGTTTAGCCTCGCGGGGCTTTGGCATGGATATAATAAGAATAGATACCATAGAAAATAATAATCAATATTTTTCTGATTTTGAGAAAAAATTACCCAAATCGGTACTGCCGTTTTCAAGTGCTGTGCCTACCAGTGAACAGCATTCCTTTTTTATTACATAGAATAATCCGTGAAATGAGATTAAGAGACGTATCTGTTATTTTAAAATAATTTTCAACTAGGAAGGCCATCAAATTTTATAGTTGGTTTGAAAACACACCGTTCATTTAATCAAATAGAGACCAACTTACGAGTGGTATTTTTCATGTAAATAAAAGATGGTAAATTTCAAAATGACGCCGAAATTTACAGAGGGTGGTCACCGAGGTTAACTTAGGGGAAAAGGCGCCGATGAATTTAAAGGCTCAAAATTTGCTACCATATAAATAAATAGCATCATATTTACAGATTTTTTTCGAATCGAACATTTAAAAAAATCGGCTCCTATCTCTTTAAAAATCGATGATGGATTTTTTTTCAGAATATCAAAAAAAAAATCGATGCTCAAATATAGACTTCATTGTGATAAATTTGCCTCTGTACGTCACAGATGAGAAAAAAACCGGGCAAGAATGAGACGAACTCGCGTGAAGATGGTTTGGTACCATTCAGTTTTCCGCGAGATCTTTAAGACTTGGATTTCTGTTTAGGTTTTCCTATAAACTATATTTCCTATTTTCTAAAATTGAACTTCAGTTTTCACGGTGATGGGGGAGAGGGTTAACGCTCGATTTTTGTATATTTTCTTTAATATCTTTCGAGCTACGCATTTTAAAATTATAAGGGATATATATTTGTATTTCTCATAGCGAACCCTTTAATATGATACGTCCATGATATATATATATATATGATATATATTTTTTTTTTTTTATTTTCTAATTTAGCCCCCAAATTTTACCCTAAACTCGGAATTCGTTTATTTACGCTATACAACCGTCATTGCGTCATCTAACATTTATATAAGAATAAAATTTCAACACTTTTCGTCCCGTAGAATCGGAGAGAGCTGTGACAAACGAAAAGACAGACACAAGAGTGATCCTATAAGGACTCCGCTTTTTCATCGGATATACGGAGCCCTAACTATGCTTCGATGAAGTTAGTATTCGGTACACAGGCTTAAAAAAGTTAACAAGTGTAGAAATACACAAAATCTGACGAAAAATACCCGATTTCTTTAAAATTTGAATATTAATGCGAGAAGTCAAATTCACTTTATTTACACATAATATATACAGGGTGTTTCAACCGACGTGGGCTAACACGGGTAACTTTGTTGTTAGTGGAGATAGAAAGTCGGTTAAAGAGGCAAAGTAGTGCAGAAAAATTAATTTATTCAGAAAATAGTGAAAATTTCCATTTAGAAAAACTGGCCATAACTTTTTTATTTATTAAAATATCTGAAAATTTCATTAACCATTTTATGATAACTTTTTAAGGTCTTTTCAGTGGCGTAAATTTATTTTTTTTATTTCCACTACGTAATGAGATATTGACATGAACTTTGATTTTTCTTATGGACGCTGTTTTGGATTTTCAGATATTCAAATTCTGCTTATTTTTTTGAATAATTTGATATAGCACATCCTATATCTAAGCGAACCAGAAGCTACAAAACTGACTAAAATAGCTTTTTGACGTTATCCATACTGATCAGTGTGCCGTGTAAAACAAAATTTGTTGAAACAAATACATACCGACAGGTTAACAATCTGTCGAGCGATCGCTACAGTTTTGCTAATTCATTTTGTTTGATTTACTCTCTAAGATGGCTCAAGCATTTTCAAATTTGAAAAACAGGCTATTTTTGCGCACACATTCAGCGTAACAAAAACACCACATGGGTTCAAGCAGAATACTTGAACGTTTATCCAGAAAAGCGACAACCTTATTCCATAACTTTAAGGAACTTAAATAGAAATTTAATGGTATACGGTTTATTTTCAAAGAAAAAAAGCAACATTCAACAATGTGAAGACGAATTAGTTTTGGCAAGCTTTGAAATTAATGGAGAAAAGTCAACGAGACAACTTGCAGAATAGGTATAAAAAAATGTATAAAAAAACGTATGTTAAAGGCTCGTACTAAAAACATTGATCATTGAAAACGGTGTAAACTCGCAAGGTTTTGCAAAGATCGTCTATTTGGATACTAAAGTAAATAAATGGTATAAGTGAAAATTATTTTATTTAGACAGATATAAAAAAACAAAAACTGTCTTCTTGGACTGATCGGCGAGATCGTAAGACCGAGTAGATATTGAGTCGCAGACCAATTTATTGCGGGCCGAAGGCCCGCCGCGCCTTATTTTTTTTTGGGGTCTAATGGCGAGGTCGTAAGACCGCGTAGATATTAAGCTGCAGATCAATTTATTGCGGGCCGAAGGCTCGCCGCGCCTTAATTTCTTTTTGGGCCTAATAGCGAGGTCGTAAGACTGAGTAGATATTGAGTCGCAAACCAATTTATTGTGGGCCGAAGGCCCGCCGCGCCTTATTTTCTTTTTGGGCTTAATGACGAGGTCGTTTGACCGAGTAGATATTGAGTTGCAGACTAATTTATTGCGGGCCGAAGGCCCGCCGCGGCCTAATTTTTTTTTGGGCCTAATGGCAAAGTCGTAAGACCGAGTAGATATTGAGTCGCAGACCAATTTATTGCGGGCCGAAGGCCCGCCGCGCCTTATTTTCTTTTTGGGCCTAATGCCGAGGTCGTAAGACCGAGTAGATATTAAGTTGCAGACCAATTTATTGCGGGCCGAAGGCCCGCCGTGCCTAAATTTCTTTTTGGGCCTAACGGCGAGGTCGTAAGACCGAGTAGATATTGAGCCGCAGACCAATTTATTGCGGGCCGAAGGCCCGCCGCGCCTTAATTTCTTTTTGGACTTAATGGCGAGGTCGTAAGACCGAGTAGATATTGTGGCGCAGATTAATTTATTGCGGGCCGAAGGCCCGCCTCGCCTTATTTTCTTTTTGGGTCTAATGACGAGGTCGTAAGACCGAGTAGATATTGAGTCGCAAACCAATTTATTGCGGGCCGAAGGCCCGCCGCGCCTTAATTTCTTTTTGGGCCTAATGGCGAGGTCGTAAGACCGAGTAGATATTGAGTCGCAGATCAAATTATTGCGGGCCGAAGGCCCGCCTCGCCTTAATTTCTTTTTGGGCCTAATGGCGAGGTCGTAAAACCGAGTAGATATTGTGGCGCAGACTAATTTATTGCGGGCCGAAGGCCCGCCTCGCCTTATTTTCTTTTTGGGCCTAATGACGAGGTCGTAAGACCGAGTAGATATTGAGTCGCAAACCAATTTATTGCGGGCCGAAGGCCCGCCGCGCCTTAATTTCTTTTTGGGCCTAATGGCGAGGTCGTAAGACCGAGTAGATATTGAGTCGTAAACCAAATTATTGCGGGCCGAAGGCCCGCCTCGCCTTAATTTCTTTTTGGGCCTAATGGCGAGGTCGTAAGACCGAGTAGATATTGAGCCGCAGACCAATCTATTGCGGGCCGAAGGCCCGCTGTGCCCTAATTTCTTTTTCGGCCTAACGGCGAGGTCGTAAGACCGAGTAATCGCAGACGAATTTTTTTGGGACCATATGGCGAGGCCGTTAGGCCGAGTAATTATTGGGTCGCAGCCAATTTCATAACACTTTGATATTGGAGAACTATTCTAAAGACACATTCAAAAAAGTTTTGTGTACGCAAGCCATCGTAATTGGCGCCGCAGGCGTGATTCTAAACACATCGATATTGGAAAACAATTGTAAAAACACATTTAAAAAAGTTTTGCGTACCCCGTTAAAGATAATTGGCGCCGCAGACGTGATTCAAAACACAGTGATCTGTACAAACCATGGCAAAAACGGATGTAAAAAAAATTTTTTTTTTGTAAAAAATTTTTTTTCCGCAGACCCATACCAAAAACATTGATTTTTGAAAGGGGTGTTAAGTTGCCTGCAAAAAGGTTTTGCACAGGTCAACTAGTCCCATATATTAAAACGCAAAAATTTTCCGAGGTACAAACGGGGGGTCTATAGAAAAGTGCAATTTCGGACGGATTTTTACGAAAAAAAATTACGAAAAGGGCGCACTATTTCTACAGCCTAACGTCGCATCGGCGTAATTTGCGTTTCGAGGGGGCCGCAGGGCGATTTTTTAAAGGGGCGCCCGATCGCCTATCTCTTAACGTTGAAAAAATTTTCAATCGCCCGGCTAAAATCGTAAAAAAATCGCCCGGCGGCGAGGGCGGTCTTGAATTGCAGACTTTTTTCGCCTCTTTTTAAAGAGTTTTCGCGCGGACGGTTTTCGGCGAAAATTCGGGCGCCGACGCGGAAACAAAAAAGTCCCATTTGATTAACCCGTTGTCCGGAATCGGTCGTATCTCGGCGAGTTTTCGTCGCACGACGTCGAGACCGGTTTTAAACGAAGCGCGAGAAAAAACTCTAACTGCAAAGTGCAAAAGACGCGTCGAAAACGACTTTTTCAACGCCGTTAATTCGCAAATAAAAGTCGGCGTTATTGTTTTTTTGTTCCGTTCTTATGACGGTGACCGTGTGGGGTTCTCACTTAGCATGGCAAAAAAAATTAAAAGTCACAGTCTAACTTAAATGCGAAATTAACACGCGACAAATCGATCAAATTTTTTTAAAAACATACGTCGCTAAACTACATGAAAGTGACGGGGACAGAAGTTTATTTTTTGTTGCATTTTGATTCGTGAAACGAGTCAATTCTATTTTGAAATGTCAAATTTAAAACAAATGATTGATAAAATTTGAATTTTTTCTAGCCGTCAGTTGAATTGGTTTTTAACATTGTTTAGCGAAATTACGGCCATCGGACGTAAACTTTTTGCCAAAATCGTGTAAATTGACAATTATAGAACCTTTTGACACACGCCCGAGACAAATCCGGTAATTTTTGCTGAGATATTTCGAAAAATTATTCCGCCAAGAGGTCGCCATATATGCAATTGGTTAGAAAGAGACGACGTATAAAATCGAGTCGCGTAATGTCGATTACGACGTATGTCTGTGAGCAGTTTAGATAAAATTAAAAATGGCGTGAAATTATTTTGACAGCTCTATGAAAATAAATACACATCTTACTATGGAAATTGATGTATTTTGGGATATTTTCAATTATAAAACGGTTTGTTTATACGTTATTTTATATATTATTAACTTTTTGTATAACGATTAAGAAAAAAAAAACATTTTTTAACCTTGATAATTTTTTGGTTATAATATGAAAACTAATATTTTGTTTCCTAAAATATAGAAATTATTCATATATATATACATTTATTTACAGATCTATTGAAACAGATTACAAATTGATTTCCTGTATCTTATAATAGCGATCGTTAGCTATAGTTATTGAGAAACAACCATTGTTACAATGCTATATTAGAAAAAAATATTTTCAAACGACTGTCACCGTCTATGAAATATTAGAATTTATATAAAATATGGATATAGATTAAAATATTGTTAGTTTTGTTGGAGCTGAACAGTGAAGTCACTGACACTGTAAACGCAATTGTTAACTAAATGTTGATATAGCACTGTTTTATATCTTTCAAGCTCAAGAATTTTTATGTCCGCTGGTACGTTATTGTAGATATTTTTTTAATTGTTAATAACACTGTATGATATGTTAAGTCCTGCATATAAGTCTATTTTGTGTCGTGTTTGGTAGGTATGTCCGTTTATGTGTAGTACAAACTACAAAGTACCTATTCAAAATGTTTCTTAACGTAACAGGCGCATTCAAATATATATATTGACGGCAAAGGTAGTATTTTAAGTTTTTTGAATAGCGGAATACACGAGTCTCTATAGCCGACTTTCATGATGTTGCGGATGCATTTTTTTTTTGTAGTCTGAACAGTTTGATTAGGTGTTTGGAGCTTCCCCAAAAGATTATACTGTATTTTGAAATTGAGGTGACATAAGCATGATATTATGTTGTCAGAAGGACATCGTGGCTTAGCATTTGTGATAAGGATCTTACCAAATAAGAGTAAGAGCTGACTTTGTTACAAAGATATGTTTATGAAAATTTAAATTATTTTATTTTGACAAATCCTCATATACATATTTCCTTTTGCAATAGTATACAGAGCTGCAATACAAAATAATGATGATTGTGATAAATTATGAAATTAATATGCGTGTAAATATTAGCCATCGAAGAATTTGCAAAATGTCAGTTTTGAGATAAATCGCAATTAGGGTTTTTACTTTTGCCAGAAAATGTTATGGTTCTTTGCAATGTAATTACACGATTATGATAGTTTTTTTAACCGAAATTCATCTTTTGGATCATATGAGCTCTAATCTTTTTACTTTTAATACGACCTAATAGAGAAAAATAGTGTTTACCAAATGAAATTTTATAGTTGACCTCAGTCCCCCGCAAGTGTACCCCCTAAAGGGGAAATATTTGTCATCAAAATAAGCGTTGATTGGAATTGAGAAACTTTTATTCGAAACATTTTCCAAAAAATATTATTTCTTTGCGATATTTTAGCGTTTCCGAACTTTATGAACACGCTGTATATGATTCTATTATTACTGACAGCATTTAATTTGTGTGATTGTACAGCAGTAGTGGAGCCTTCGTTTCTACCATATTATAATTTGCCTCTCGGGGCTTAGGCCGAGTAATTATTGGGTCCCAGACAAATTTTATAACACTTTGATATTGGAGAACTATTCTAAAGACACATTCAAAAAAGTTTTGTGTATGCCAGCAATGGTAATTGGCGCCGCAGGCGTGATTTTAAACACATCGATATTGGAAAACTATTGTAGAGACACATTTAAAAAAGTTTTGCGTATCCCGTTAAAGATAATTGGCGCCGCAGGCGTGATTCAAATCACAGTGATCTTTACAAACCATGGCAAAAACGGATGCAAAAAAAAATTGTTTAAAAAAAAAATTTTTCCGCAGACCCATACCAAAAACATTGATCTTTGAAAGCGGTGTTAAGTTGCCTGCAAAAAGGTTTTGCACAGGTCAACTAGTCTTATATATTAAAACGCTTAAATTTAGGGCCAAAAAGTTATGTGTCTATAGAAATTGACACTTTTGGAGGAAAAAATTCAGGAAAATTACCGGTTGTAGAGCTCGCGACGCTCTATTGTATAGGGGGGTGGGCTTTTTTTGCATTTTAGGGGCGCGGTTGGGGCGATTTTTCAAACAGGCCCTCGGCCCCATTTGAAACGCATTGGGCCGATTTGAAATCGACGGCTAAAATGGTAAAAAAAATCGCACGAGGATGCGCTTTTGGGACGATTTTCGCTCATTTTTCTATTTTTACGAGACGCTTCGAACGCGAAATTCGAGCGTGCGGTTCGGCCGCCAAAGCCAAAAGTTCGGACCCGCGCAGAGTCACCATAGGACGTTTAACATGGGGAAATTTTAATTGCTCATATCTCGGCCATTTTTGGTCGTACGACGTCGTGACGCGTTTTAAACGATTCAGTAGCAAAAAGACTAACTGAAAAGTGCAAAAGATGCGTTCGAAGCGACTTTTTTCAAGTATTTAATTCGCCGATAAAAGTATTCGTTTCTCTTTTTTTTTTTCTGTCGTTTAGACTGTGAAACAGTCGTTTTGCTAGGGCAATAGCAAAAAAAAAATAAAAGTCACAGTCTAACTTAAGCGGGAAGTTAACATGCGATCAGTCGAACCGATAGTTTTGAAAAACATACGTCGCTAAATCACATGAAACTGACGGGGACAGAAGTTTATTTTTTGTCGCATGTTCATTCGTCGAACAAATCAATTTCTATTTTGACATGTAAAATAAAAAACAAAAGATTGAAAAATTATGATAATTTTATAGCTGTCAAATGGTTGACTTTTGACATTATTTAGCGAAATTATGGCCATCTGGCATAAACTTTTTGCCAAAATCATGTACATTGATAATTATAGAACCTTTTGACAGACGCTCGAGACAAATCCGGTAATTTTTGCTGAGATATTTCGAAAAATAATTTCGCCAAGGACCTGCCATATAAGTAGTTAGTAAGAAAGAGACGGACTTATAATTTTGAGTACGGCCACAAATCTTACACATTTGCAATTTTAAACAAACGACTAACAAACAATGACATTGAATTTATCTGTCAAACGGTTGGTTTTTAACATTATTTAACAAAATTGTGACCATCGACCGTAAATTTTTTGCTAAAATCATGTAAATTATTAATTATAGAACCTTTTGACAGACACCCGAGACAGACTCGATAATTTTTGCTGAGAAATCTTCAAATTTAATTGGGCCAAAAGGATGACATAATATATACAATTAGTAAGATAGAGACGGACATATAATTGTGATCTCAATCTCAATTTTTTGTAAACGACGATAATTCAAAGTTTCTAATCAGTAAGCGGTAGACTATCGTTATTTAAAAGCGAAATTTAAGATAATTCGACATAATATTATAATGGTAAATATAATATATCGTTTATTGGCGAAATAAGCACTTTGTGTAGGTTGTCGTGTACTGAACGCACAATTAGATGTCAGACGTGAACATACGTTCCATGTGTCAAATTAAAGAAGAAAAAAATTATAGAGCTGCAATTTGGAATATAGAAAATTATAATACGGTTTGTTTAAACATTTTTTCTTAAATATTATACACTTCTTATGTGAATTAGTTCATATTTAAATATATTTACAGATGCCGAAAAAGGGTTATAAATTCATATCTACGTATTCTGGAAAATTTACTTATAATGAATGCGAATTGTTGGAAAGACAACATTGGAATTTTAAAACAAAAATACTACATTGGTCAGTCGGAATTGTTTTAAAAAATTATCGTATTTAATAACTACAACATTTATTTGACATTAATATTATGTTGTTAAAAATGAGGTTATGTATTTTTTCTCTTATCTGTTATAACTTCGATGTTAATTGTAACAATCATTTCTGAACAATTGTTAATAAAGTTATTTTTATTGATAATATTTGAAGTAATTACGCATTTTTTCTAATAATTCTTTTTTAAATAATAAAAATAGTTTGCTCTCAATACAGAAACAGATATAATTGCCTTCGAAATTGCAATAAATTCATAGACAAAGTATGATACATTTAAATTAATTTGCGATTAACTGAAAAGGAGTACGTCGAACAAAGATGATTATTGATCAAGACAGAAGCCTTCACTTAGGCATCGTTGTCAAATTACTGCATTCAATGAATTATTACTAATTGTACGAGTGTGCGAATTTCAAAAAATGTTTCATTGTTAAGACGTTTCAAAAACCATTACTATGAATATAGATAGTTAAAATCTGTAAAAAAAAGTAAATATACTCCTCATATTATGTATTTTTTCCAGAAGTTGACGTCAAAAAAAACTTTCAAAATCATGCAGTAAATGTATCGATACAGACTATATTTTTCTTCCATACTTGAAGTTCCGTTTTCACTGTGATGGGGTAGAGGGTTAACGCTGGATTTTTGTATTTTTTTTCAATATCTTTCGAGCTACGCATTCTAAAATTATAAAGGAAATATATTTGTATTTCTCATAGCGAACCCTTTCATATGATAAGTCCATGATGCACTTGAAATATATATTTTCTAATTTAGCCCCTAAAATTTACCCTAAACTCGGAATTCGTTTATTTACGCTATACATCCGTCATTGCGTCATCTGACATTTATATAAGAATCAAATTTGAACACTTTTCGTCCCGTAGAATCGGAGAGAGCTGTGACAAACGAAAAGATAGACACAAGAGTGATCCTATTAGGACTCCGCTTTTTACACAGGCTTAAAAAAGCTTAACAAGTGTAAAAATAGATAAAATCTGACGAAAAATACCCTATTTCTTTAAAATTTGAATATTAAAGCGAAAAGTCAAATTCACTTTATTTACACATAATATATACAGGCTGTCTCAACCGACGTGGGCTAACACGGGTAACTTTGTTATTAGTGGAGATAGAAAGTCGGTTGAATAGGCAAAGTAGTGCAGAAAAATGAATTTATTCAGAAAATAGTGAAAATTGCCATTTAGGAAAACTAGCTATAACTTTTTTATTTATGAGGATATCTGAAAATTTCATGAACTATTTTATTTTTATTTTAATTTCTTTTGGGCCTAATGGCGAGGTCGTAAGACCGAGTAGATATTGAGTCGCAGACCAATTTATTGCGGGCCGAAGGCCCGCCGCGCCTTATTTTCTTTTTGGGCCTAATGACGAGGTCGTAAGACCGAGTAGATATTGAGTTGCAGACCAATTTATTGCGGGCCGAAAGCCCGCCGCGCCTTAATTTCTTTTTGGGCCTAATAGCGAGGTCGTAAGACAGAGTAGATATTGAGCCGCAGACCAATTTATTGCGGGCCGAAGGCCCGCCGCGCCTTATTTTTTTTTTGGGCCTAATGCCGAGGTCGTAAGAGCGAGTAGATATTGAGTTGCAGACCAATTTATTGCGGGCCGAAGGCCCGCTGTGCCCTAATTCGCTTTTGGGCCTAACCGCGAGGTCGTAAGACCGAGTAATCGCAGACGAATTTTTTTGGGACCATATGGCGAGGCCGTTAGGCCGAGTAGTTATAGGGTCCCAGACAAATTTTATAACACTTTGATATTGGAGAACTATTCTAAAGACACATTCAAAAAAGTTTTTTGTATGCCAGCAATGGTAATTGGCGCCGCAGGTGTGAGTCTAAACACATCGATATTGGAAAACTATTGTAGAAACACATTTAAAAAAGTTTTGCGTACCCCGTTAAAGATAATTGGCGCCGCAGGCGTGATTCAAATCACATAGTGATCTTTACAAACCATCGCAAAAACGGATGGAAAAAAAATTGTAAAAAAAAAATTTTTCCGCAGACCCATACCAAAAACATTGATCTTTGAAAGCGGTGTTAAGTTGCCTGCAAAAAGGTTTTGCACAGGTCAACTAGTATATTTTAAATGCCTATCGGCAACTATATCTGATATGCCTAACGGCACATATATCTGAAATGCCTATCGGCACCTATTTTTGAAATGCCTATCGGAAACTACATCTAAAATGCCTATCGGCACATATTTTTAAAATGCCAATCGGTAAGTATATCTGAAATGCCTATCGGCACCTATATCTGAAATGTCTATCGGAACCTATTTTTAAAATGCCTATCGGAAACTACATCTGAAATGACTATCAGCACCTATATTTGAAATGCCTATCGGCAACCATATCTGAAATGCCTATCCATACCTATATTTGAAATACCTATCGGCTTCTATATCTGAAATGCCTATCGGCACCTATTTTTAAAATGCCAATCGGCAACTATATCTGAAATGCCTATCGGCACCTATATCTGAAATGCCTATCGGTACCTATTTTTGAAATGCCTATCGGAAACTACATCTAAAATGATTATCAGCGCTTATATTTGATATGCCTATCGGCAACCATATCTGGAATGCCTATAGGCAACTATATTTGAAATGCCTATCGGCTTCTATATCTGAAATGCCTATCGGCACCTATTTTTTAAACACCAATCGGCAACTATATCTGAAATGCCTATCGCCACCTATATCTGAAATGCCTATTATCATATATTTTTGAAATGCCTTTCGGAAACTACATCTGAAATGCCTATCTGCTCCTATATTTGAAATGCCTATCGGCAACCATATCTGAAATACCTATCGACACCTATATTTGAAATACCTATCGGCTTCTATATCTGAAATGCCTATCGGCACCTGTTTTTAAAATGCCAATCGGCAACTATATCTGAAATGCCTTTCGGCATCTATATCTGAAATGCCGGTCGACACCTATATTTGAAATTCCTATCGGCACATATATTTTAAATGCCTATCGGCAACTATATCTGATATGCCTAACGGCACATATATCTGAAATGCCTATCGGCACCTATTTTTGAAATGCCTATCGGAAACTACATCTAAAATGCCTATCGGCACATATTTTTAAAATGCCAATCGGTAAGTATATCTGCAATGCCTATCGGCACCTATATCTGAAATGCCTATCGGAACCTATTTTTAAAATGCCTATCGGAAACTACATCTGAAATGACTATCAGCACCTATATTTGAAATGCCTATCAGCAACCATATCTGAAATGCCTATCCACACCTATATTTGAAATACCTATCGGCTTCTATATCTGAAATGCCTATCGGCACCTATTTTTAAAATGCCAATCGGCAACTATATCTGAAATGCCTATCGGCACCTATATCTGAAATGCCTATCGGTACCTATTTTTGAAATGCCTATCGGAAACTACATCTAAAATGCCTATCAGCACCTATATTTGAAAAGCCTATCGGCAACATTATCTGGAATGCCTATCGGCACCTATATTTGAAATGCCTATCGGCTTCTATATCTGAAATGCCTATCGGCACCTATTTTTAAAATGCCAATCGGCAACTATATCTGAAATGCCTATCGGCACCTATATCTGAAATGCCTATCGGCACATATTTTTGAAATGCCAATCGGTAACTATATCTGAAATGCCTATCGGCACGTATATCTGAAATGCCTATCGGCACCATTTTTTGAAATGTCTATCTGAAACTACATCCGGAATGCCTATCAGCACCTATATTTGAAATGCCTATCGGCAACCATATCTGGAATGCCTATCGGCACCTATATTTGAAATGCCTATCGGCTTCTATATCTGAAATGCCTATCGACACCTATTTTTAAAATGCCAATCGGCAACTATATCTGAAATGCCTATCGGCACCTATATCTGAAATGCCTATCGGCACCTATTTTTGAAATGCCTATTGGAAACTACATCTGAAATGCCTATCAGCCCCTATATTTGAAATGCTTATCGGCAACCATATCTGGAATGCCTATCGGCACCTATATCTGAAATGCCTATCGGCACCTATTTTTGAAATGCCTATCGGAAACTACATCTAAAATGCCTATCGGCACCTATTTTTAAAGTGCCAATCGGAAAGTATATCTGAAATGCCTATCGGCACCTATAATTGAAATGCCTATCGGAACCTATTTTTGAAATGCCTATCAGAAACAACATCTGAAATGACTATCAGCACCTATATTTGAAATGCCTATCGGCAACCATATCTGAAATGTCTATCCACACCTGTATTTGAAATACCTATCGGCTTCTATATCTAAAATGCCTATCAGCACCTATTTTAAAAATGCCAATCGGCAACTATATCTGAAATGCCTATCGGCACCTATATCTGAAATGCCTATCGGCACCAACTTTTGAAATGCCTATCGGAAACTCCATCTGAAATGCCTATCAGCACCTATATTTGAAATGCCTATCGGCAACCATATCTGGAATGCCTATCGGCACCTATATTTGAAATGCCTATCGGGTTCTATATCTGAAATGCCTATCGACACCTATTTTTAAAATGCCAATTGGCAACTATATCTGAAATGCCTATCGGCACCTATATCTGAAATGCCTATCGGTACCTATTTTTGAAATGCCTATCGGAAACTACATCTGAAATGATTATCAGCGCTTATATTTGATATGCCTATCGGCAACCATATCTGGAATGCCTATCGGCAACTATATTTGAAATGCCTATCGGCTTCTATATCTGAAATGCCTATCGGCACCTATTTTTAAAATACCAATCAGCAACTATATCTGAAATGCCTATCGGCACCTATATCTGAAATGCCTATCGGCATATATTTTTGAAGTGCCTTTCGGAAACTACATCTGAAATGCCTATCTGCTTCCTATATTTGAAATGCCTATCGGCAACCATACCAGAAATGCCTAAATACACCTATATTTGAAATACCTATCGGCTTCTATATCTGAAATGCCTATCGGCACCTATTTTTAAAATGCCAATCGGTAACTATATCTGAAATGCCTATTGGCACCTATATCTGAAATGCCTATCGGCACCATTTTTTGAAATGTCTATCGGAAACTACATCCGGAATGCCTATCAGCACCTATATTTGAAATGCTTATCGGCAACCATATCTGGAATGCCTATCGGCACCTATATTTGAAATGCCTATCGGCTTTTATATCTGAAATGCCTATCGACACCTATTTTTAAAATGCTAATCGGCAACTATATCTGAAATGCCTATCGGCACCTATATCTGAAATGCCTATCGGCACCTATTTTTGAAATGCCTATCGGAAACTACATCTGAAATGCCTATCAGCACCTATATTTGAAATGCTTATCGGCAACCATATCTGAAATGCCTATCGACACCTATATTTGAAACCCCTATCGGCTTCTATATCTGAAATACCTATCGGCACCTATTTTTAAAATGCCAATCGGCAACTACATCTGAAATGCCTATCGGCTTATATATCTGAAATGCCTATCGGCACCTATTTTTAAAATGCCAATCGGCAACTATATCTGAAATGCCAATCAGCACCTATATTTGAAATGCTTATCGGCACCCATATCTGAAATGCCTATCGACACCTATATTTAAAATCCCTATCGGCTTCTATATCTGAAATGCCTATCGGCACCTATTTTTAAAATGCCAATCGGCAACTATATCTAAAATGCCTATCGGCACCTAAATCTGAAATGCCTATCGGCACATATTTTTGAAATGCCTATCGGAAACTACATTGAAATGCCTATTAGCACCTATATTTGAAATGCCTATCGGCAATCATATCTGAAATGCCTATCGGCAATCATATCTGAAATGCCTATCGACACCTATATTTGAAATACATATCGGCTTCTATATCTGAAATGCCTATCGGCACCTATTTTTAAAATGCCAATCGGCAACTATATCTAAAATGCCTATCGGCACCTATATCTGAAATGCCTATCGGCACCAATTTTTGAAATGCCTATCGGAAACTACATCTGAAATGCCTATCAGCACCTATATTTGAAATGCCTATCGGTAACCACATCAGAAATGCCTATCGGCACCTATATCTGAAATGCCTTTCGGCATTTATATCTGAAATGCCGGTCGACACCTATATTTGAAATGCCTATCGGCTTCTATATCTGAAATGCCTATCGGCACCTATTTTTAAAATGCCAATCAGCAACTATATCTGAAATGCCTATCGGCACCTATATCTGAAATGCCTATCGGCACCTATTTTTGAAATGCCTATCGGAAACTCCATCTGAAATGCCTATCAGCACCTATATTTGAAATGCCTATCGGCAACCATATCTGGAATGCCTATCGGCACCTATATTTGAAATGCCTATCGGGTTCTATATCTGAAATGCCTATCGACACCTATTTTTAAAATGCCAATTGGCAACTATATCTGAAATGCCTATCGGCACCTATATCTGAAATGCCTATCGGTACCTATTTTTGAAATGCCTATCGGAAACTACATCTGAAATGATTATCAGCGCTTATATTTGATATGCCTATCGGCAACCATATCTGGAATGCCTATCGGCAACTATATTTGAAATGCCTATCGGCTTCTATATCTGAAATGCCTATCGGCACCTATTTTTAAAATACCAATCAGCAACTATATCTGAAATGCCTATCGGCATATATTTTTGAAGTGCCTTTCGGAAACTACATCTGAAATGCCTATCTGCTTCCTATATTTGAAATGCCTATCGGCAACCATACCTGAAATGCCTAAATACACCTATATTTGAAATACCTATCGGCTTCTATATCTGAAATGCCTATCGGCACCTATTTTTAAAATGCCAATCGGTAACTATATCTGAAATGCCTATTGGCACCTATATCTGAAATGCCTATCGGCACCATTTTTTGAAATGTCTATCGGAAACTACATCCGGAATGCCTATCAGCACCTATATTTGAAATGCTTATCGGCAACCATATCTGGAATGTCTATCGGCACATATATTTGAAATGCCTATCGGCTTTTATATCTGAAATGCCTATCGACACCTATTTTTAAAATGCTAATCGGCAACTATATCTGAAATGCCTATCGGCACCTATATCTGAAATGCCTATCGGCACCTATTTTTGAAATGCCTATCGGAAACTACATCTGAAATGATTATCAGCGCTTATATTTGATATGCCTATCGGCAACCATATCTGGAATGCCTATCGGCAACTATATTTGAAATGCCTATCGGCTTCTATATCTGAAATGCCTATCGGCACCTATTTTTAAAATACCAATCAGCAACTATATCTGAAATGCCTATCGGCATATATTTTTGAAGTGCCTTTCGGAAACTACATCTGAAATGCCTATCTGCTTCCTATATTTGAAATGCCTATCGGCAACCATACCTGAAATGCCTAAATACACCTATATTTGAAATACCTATCGGCTTCTATATCTGAAATACCTATCGGCGCCTATTTTTAAAATGCCAATCGGCAACTATATCTGAAGTGCCTGTCGGCACCTATATCTGAAATGCCTATCGGCACCTATTTTTGAAATGCCTATCGAAAACTACATCTGAAATGCCTATCAGCACCTATATTTGAAATGCCTATCGGCAACCACATCAGAAATGCCTATCGGCACCTATATCTGAAATGCCTTTCGGCATTTATATCTGAAATGCCGGTCGACACCTATATTTGAAATGCCTATCGGCACATATATTTTAAATGCCTATCGGCAACTATATCTGATATGCCTATCGGCACCATTATCTAAAGTGCCTATCGGCACCTATTTTTGAAATGCCTAACGGAAACTACATCTAAAATGCCTATCGGCACCTATTTTTAAAATGCCAATCGGTAAGTATATCTGAAATGCCTATCGGCACCTATATCTGAAATGCCTATCGGAACCTATTTTTGAAATGCCTATCGGAAACTACATCTGAAATTACTATCAGCACCTATATTTGAAATGCCTATCGGCAACCATATCTGAAATGCCTATCCACACCTATATTTGAAATACCTATCGGCTTCTATATCTGAAATGCCTATCGGCACCTATTTTTAAAATGACAATCGGCAACTATATCTGAAATGCCTATCGGCACCTATATCTGAAATGCCTATCGGTACCAATTTTTGAAATGCCTATCGGAAACTACATCTGAAATGATTATCAGCGCTTATATTTGATATGCCTATCGGCAACCATATCTGGAATGCCTATCGGCAACTATATTTGAAATGTCAATCGGCTTCTATATCTGAAATGCCTATCGGCACCTATTTTTAAAATACCAATCGGCAACTATATCTGAAATGCCTATCGGCACCTATATCTGAAATGCCTATCGGCATATATTTTTTAAATGCCTTTCGGAAACTACATCTGAAATGCCTATCTGCTTCCTATATTTGAAATGCCTATCGGCAACCATACCTGAAATGCCTAAATACACCTATATTTGAAATACCTATCGGCATCTATATCTGAAATGGCTATCGGCACCATTTTTTTAAAATGCCAATCGGTATCTATATCTGAAATGCCTATTGGCACCTATATCTGAAATGCCTATCGGCACCATTTTTTGAAATGTCTATCGGAAACTACATCCGGAATGCCTATCAGCACCTATATTTGAAATGCTTATCGGCAACCATATCTGGAATGCCTATCGGCACCTATATTTGAAATGCCTATCGGCTTTTATATCTGAAATGCCTATCGACACCTATTTTTAAAATGCTAATCGGCAACTATATCTGAAATGCCTATCGGCACCTATATCTGAAATGCCTATCGGCACCTATTTTTGAAATGCCTATCGGAAACTACATCTGAAATGCCTATCAGCACCTATATTTGAAATGCTTATCGGCAACCATATCTGAAATGCCTATAGACACCTATATTTGAAATCCCTATCGGCTTCTATATCTGAAATGCCTATCGGCACCTATTTTTAAAATGCCAATCGGCAACTATATCTGAAATGCCTATCGGCACCTATATCTGAAATGCCTATCGGCACCTATTTTTGAAATGCCTATCGAAAACTACATCTGAAATGCCTATCAGCACCTATATTTGAAATGCCTATCGGCAACCATATCTGGAATGCCTATCGGCGCCTATATTTGAAATGCCTATCGGCTTCTATATCTGAAATGCCTATCGGCACCTATTTTTAAAATGCCAATCGGCATTTATATCTGAAGTGCCTATCGGCACCTATATCTGAAATGCCTATCGGCACCAATTTTTGAAATGCCTATCAAAAACTACATCTGAAATGCCTATCAGCACCTATATTTGAAATGCCTATCGGCAACCACATCAGAAATGCCTATCGGCACCTATATCTGAAATGCCTTTAGGCATTTATATCTGAAATGCCGATCGACACCTATATTTGAAATGCCTATCGGCACTTTTATTTTAAATGCCTATCGGCAACTATATCTGATAAGCCTATCGGCACCTATATCTGAAATGCCTATCGGCACCTATTTTTGAAATGCCAATCTTTAAGTATATCTGAAATGCCTATCGGCACCTATATCTAAAATGCCTATCGGAACCTATTTTTGAAATGCCTATCGGAAACTACATCTGAAATGACTATCAGCACCTATATTTGAAATGCCTATCGGCAACCATATCTAAAATGCCTATCCACAACTATATTTGAAATACCTATCGGCTTCTATATCGAAAATGCCTCTCGGCACCTATTTTTAAAATGCCAATCGGTAAGTATATCTGAAATGCCTATCGGCACCTATATCTAAAATGCCTATAGGCACCAATTTTTGTAATGCCTATCGGAAACTACATCTGAAATGCCTATCAGCACCTATATTTGAAATGCCTATCGGCAACCATATCTGGACTGCCTATCGGCACCTATATTTGAAATGCCTATCGGCTTCTATATCTGAAATGCCTATCGGCACCTATTTTTAAAATGCCAATCGGCAACTATATCTGAAATGCCTATCGGCTTCTATATCTGAAATGCCTATCGGCACCTATATCTGAAATGCCTATCGGCACCTATTTTTGAAATGCCTATCGAAAACTACATCTAAAATGCCTATCAGCACCTATATTTGAAATGCCTATCGGCAACCACATCAGAAATGCTTATCGGCACCTATATCTGAAATGCCTTTCGGCATTTATATCTGAAATGCCGGTCGACACCTATATTTGAAATGCCTATCGGCACATATATTTCAAATGCCTATCGGCAACTATATCTGATATGCCTATCGGCACCTTTATCTGGAATGCCTATCGGCACCTATTTTTGAAATGCCTATCGGAAACTACATCTGAAATGACTATCAGCGCCTATATTTGAAATGCCTATCGGCAACCATATCTGAAATGCCTATCCACACCTATATTTGAAATACCTATCGGTTTCTATATCTGAAATGCCTATCGGCACATATTTTTAAAATGCCAATCGGTAAGTATATCTGAAATGCCTATCGGCATCTATATCTGAAATGCCTATCGGAACCTATTTTTGAAATGCCTATCGGAAACTACATCTGAAATGACTATCAGCGCCTATATTTGAAATGCCTATCGGCAACCATATCTGAAATGCCTATCCACACCTATATTTGAAATACCTATCGGTTTCTATATCTGAAATGCCTATCGGCACCTATTTTTAAAATGCCAATCGGCAACTATATCTGAAATGCCTATCGGCACCTATATCTGAAATGCCTATCGGTACCTATTTTTGAAATGCCTATCGGAAACTACATCTGAAATGATTATCAGCGCTTATATTTGATATGCCTATCGGCAACCATATCTGGAATGCCTATCGGCAACTATATTTGAAATGCCTATCGGCTTCTATATCTGAAATGCCTATCGGCACCTATTTTTAAAATACCAATCGGCAACTATATCTGAAATGCCTATCGGCACCTATATCTGAAATGCCTATCGGCATATATTTTTGAAATGCCTTTCGGAAACTACATCTGAAATGCCTATCTGCTCCTATATTTGAAATGCCTATCGGCAACCATATCTGAAATGCCTATCGACACCTATATTTGAAATACCTATCGGCTTCTATATCTGAAATGCCTATCGGCACCTGTTTTTAAAATGCCAATCGGCAACTATATCTGAAATGCCTATCGGCACCTATACCCGAAATTCCTATCGGAAACAATTTTTGAAATGCCTATCGGAAACTACATCTAAAATGACTATCAGCACCTATATTTGAAATGCCTATCGGCAACCATATCGGGAATGCCTATCGGCACCTATATCTAAAATGCCTATCGGCTTCTATATCTAAAATGCCTATCGGCACCTATTTTTAAAATGCCAATCGGTAAGTATATCTGAAATGCCTATCGGCACCTATATCTAAAATGCCTATCGGAACCTATTTTTGAAATGCCTATCGGAAACTACATCTGAAATGACTATCAGCACCTATATTTGAAATGCCTATCGGCAACCATATCTGAAATGCCTATTCACCTATATTTGAAATACCTATCGGCTTCTATATCTAAAATGCCTATCGGCACCTATTTTTAAAATGCCACTCGGCAACTACATCTGAAATGCCTATCGGCTTATATATCTGAAATGCCTATCGGCACCTATTTTTAAAATGCCAATCGGCAACTATATCTGAAATGCCAATCAGCACCTATATTTGAAATGCTTATCGGCAACCATATCTGAAATGCCTATCGACACCTATATTTAAAATCCCTATCGGCTTCTATATCTGAAATGCCTATCGGCACCTATTTTTAAAATGCCAATCGGCAACTATATCTAAAATGCCTATCGGCACCTAAATCTGAAATGCCTATCGGCACCAATTTTTGAAATGCCTATCGGAAACTACATCTGAAATGCCTATCAGCACCTATATTTGAAATGCCTAACGGCAACCATATCTGGAATGCTCATCGGCACCTATATTTGAAATGCCTATCGGCTTATATATCTGAAATGCCTATCGGCACCTATTTTTAAAATGCCAATCGGCAACTATATCTGAAATGCCTATCGGCACCTATATCTGAAATGGCTATCGGCACATATTTTTGAAATGCCTATCGGAAACTACATTGAAATGCCTATTAGCACCTATATTTGAAATGCCTATCGGCAATCATATCTGAAATGCCTATCGACACCTATATTTGAAATACATATCGGCTTCTATATCTGAAATGCCTATCGGCACCTATTTTTAAAATGCCAATCGGCAACTATATCTAAAATGCCTATCGGCACCTATATCTGAAATGCCTATCGGCACCAATTTTTGAAATGCCTATCGGAAACCACATCTGAAATGCCTATCAGCACCTATATTTGAAATGCCTATCGGCAACCATATCTGGAATGCCTATCGGCACCTATATTTGAAATGCCTATCGGCTTCTATATCTGAAATGCCTATCGGCACCTATTTTTAAAATGCCAATCGGCAACTATATCTGAAATGCCTATCGGCACCTATATCTGAAATGCCTATCGGCACCTATTTTTGAAATGCCTATCGGAAACTACATCTGAAATGCCTATCAGCACCTATATTTGAAATGCCTATCGGCAACCATATCTGGAATGCCTATCGGCGCCTATATTTGAAATACCTATCGGCTTCTATATCTGAAATACCTATCGGCGCCTATTTTTAAAATGCCAATCGGCAACTATATCTGAAGTGCCTGTCGGCACCTATATCTGAAATGCCTATCGGCACCTATTTTTGAAATGCCTATCGAAAACTACATCTGAAATGCCTATCAGCACCTATATTTGAAATGCCTATCGGCAACCACATCAGAAATGCCTATCGGCACCTATATCTGAAATGCCTTTCGGCATTTATATCTGAAATGCCGGTCGACACCTATATTTGAAATGCCTATCGGCACATATATTTTAAATGCCTATCGGCAACTATATCTGATATGCCTATCGGCACCTATATCTAAAGTGCCTATCGGCACCTACTTTTGAAATGCCTATCGGAAACTACATCTAAAATGCCTATCTGCACCTATTTTTAAAATGCCAATCGGTAAGTATATCTGAAATGCCTATCGGCACCTATATCTGAAATGCCTATCGGAACCTATTTTTGAAATGCCTATCGGAAACTACATCTGAAATTACTATCAGCACCTATATTTGAAATGCCTATCGGCAACCATATCTGAAATGCCTATCCACACCTATATTTGAAATACCTATCGGCTTCTATATCTGAAATGCCTATCGGCACCTATTTTTAAAATGCCAATCGGCAACTATATCTGAAATGCCTATCGGCACCTATATCTGAAATGCCTATCGGTACCTATTTTTGAAATGCCTATCGGAAACTACATCTGAAATGATTATCAGCGCTTATATTTGATATGCCTATCGGACACCATATCTGGAATGCCTATCGGCAACTATATTTGAAATGCCTATCGGCTTCTATATCTGAAATGCCTATCGGCACCTATTTTTAAAATATCAATCGGCAACTATATCTGAAATGCCTATCGGCACCTATATCTGAAATGCCTATCGGCATATATTTTTGAAATGCCTTTCGGAAACTACATCTGAAATGCCTATCTGCTTCCTATATTTGAAATGCCTATCGGCAACCATACCTGAAATGCCTAAATACACCTACATTTGAAATACCTATCGGCTTCTATATCTGAAATGGCTATCGGCGTCTATTTTTAAAATGCCAATCGGTTACTATATCTGAAATGCCTATTGGCACCTATATCTGAAATGCCTATCGGCACCATTTTTTGAAATGTCTATCGGAAACTACATCCGGAATGCCTATCAGCACCTATATTTGAAATGCTTATCGGCAACCATATCTGGAATGCCTATCGGCACCTATATTTGAAATGCCTATCGGCTTTTATATCTGAAATGCCTATCGACACCTATTTTTAAAATGCTAATCGGCAACTATATCTGAAATGCCTATCGGCACCTATATCTGAAATGCCTATCGGCACCTATTTTTGAAATGCCTATCGGAAACTACATCTGAAATGCCTATCAGCACCTATATTTGAAATGCTTATCGGCAACCATATCTGAAATGCCTATAGACACCTATATTTGAAATCCCTATCGGCTTCTATATCTGAAATGGCTATCGGCACCTATTTTTAAAATGCCAATCGGCAACTATATCTGAAATGCCTATCGGCACCTATATCTGAAATGCCTATCGGCACCTATTTTTGAAATGCCTATCGGAAACTACATCTGAAATGCCTATCAGCACCTATATTTGAAATGCCTATCGGCAACCATATCTGGAATGCCTATCGGCGCCTATATTTGAAATGCCTATCGGCTTCTATATCTGAAATGCCTATCGGCACCTATTTTTAAAATGCCAATCGGCATTTATATCTGAAGTGCCTATCGGCACCTATATCTGAAATGCCTATCGGCACCTATTTTTGAAATGCCTATCGAAAACTACATCTGAAATGCCTATCAGCACCTATATTTGAAATGCCTATCGGCAACCACATCAGAAATGCCTATCGGCACCTATATCTGAAATGCCTTTCGGCATTTATATCTGAAATGCCGATCGACACCTATATTTGAAATGCCTATCGGCACTTTTATTTTAAATGCCTATCGGCAACTATATCTGATAAGCCTATCGGCACATATATCTGAAATGCCTATCGGAACCTATTTTTGAAATGCCTATCGGAAACTACATCTGAAATTACTATCAGCACCTATATTTGAAATGCCTATCGGCAACCATATCTGAAATGCCTATCCACACCTATATTTGAAATACCTATCGGCTTCTATATCTGAAATGCCTATCGGCACCTATTTTTAAAATGCCAATCGGCAACTATATCTAAAATGCCTATCGGCACCTATATCTGAAATGCCTATCGGCACCAATTTTTGAAATGCCTATCGGAAACTACATCTGAAATGCCTATCAGCACCTATATTTGAAATGCCTATCGGCAACCATATCTGGAATGCTCATCGGCACCTATATTTGAAATGCCTATCGGCTTATATATCTGAAATGCCTATCGGCACCTATTTTTTAAATGCCAATCGGCAACTATATCTGAAATGCCTATCGGCACCTATATCTGAAATGCCTATCGGCACCTATTTTTGAAACGCCTATCGGAAACTACATCTGAAATGCCTATCGGCACCTATATTTGAAATGCTTATCGGCAATCATATTTGAAATGCCTATCGTTACCTATATTTGAAATACCTATCGGCTTCTATATCTGAAATGCCTATTGGCACTTATTTTTAAAATGCCAATCGGCAACTATATCTGAAATGCCTATCGGCACTTATATCTGAAATGCCTATCGGCACCAGTTTTTGAAATGCCTATCGGAAACTACATGTGAAATGCCTATCAGCACCTATATTTGAAATGCCTATCGGCAACCATATCTGGAATGCCTATCGGCACCTATATTTGAAATGCCTATCGGCTTCTATATCTGAAATGCCTATCGGCACCTATTTTTAAAATGCCAATCGGCAACAATATCTAAAATGCCTATCGGCACCTATATCTGAAATGCCTATCGGCACCTATTTTTGAAATGCCTATAGGAAACTACATCTGAAATGCCTATTAGCACCTATATTTGAAATGCCTATCGGCAACCATATCTGGAATGCCTATCGGCGCCTATATTTGAAATGCCTATCGGCTTCTATATCTGAAATACCTATCGGCGCCTATAACTGAAATACCTATCGGCACTTATTTTTGAAATGCCTATCGAAAACTACATCTGAAATGCCTATCAGCACCTATATTTGAAATGCCTATCGGCAACCATATCTGGAATGCCTATCGGCGCCTATATTTGGAATGCCTATCGGCTTCTATATCTGAAATACCTATCGGCGCCTATAACTGAAATACCTATCGGCACTTATTTTTGAAATGCCTATCGAAAACTACATCTGAAATGCCTATCAGCACCTATATTTGAAATGCCTATCGGCAACCATATCTGGAATGCCTATCGGCGCCTATATTTGGAATGCCTATCGGCTTCTATATCTAAAATGCCTATCGGCACCTATTTTTAAAATGCCAATCGGAAAGTATATCTGAAATGCCTATCGGCACCTATAATTGAAATGCCTATCGGAACCTATTTTTGAAATTCCTATCGGCACCTATATTTTAAATACCTATCGGCAACTATATCTGATATGCCTATCGGCACCTATATCTGAAATGCCTATCGGCACCTATTTTTGAAATGCCTATCGGAAACTACATCTAAAATGCCTATCGTCACCTATTTTTAAAATGCCAATCGGAAAGTATATCTGAAATGCCTATCGGCACCTATAATTGAAATGCCTATCGGAACCTATTTTTGAAATGCCTATCGGAAACAACATCTGAAATGACTATCAGCACTTATATTTGAAATGCCTATCGGCAACCATATCTGAAATGCCTATCCACACCTGTATTTGAAACACCTATCGGCTTCTATATCTAAAATGCCTATCGGCACCTATTTTTAAAATGCCAATCGGCAACTATATCTGAAATGCCTATCGGCACCTATATCTGAAATGCCTATCGGCACCTATTTTTGAAATGCCTATCGGAAACTACATCTAAAATGCCTATCGGCACCTATTTTTAAAATGCCAATCGGCAACTATATCTGAAATGCCTATCGGCACCTATTTTTTTTATGCCTATCGGAAACTCCATCTGAAATGCCTATCGGCACCTATATTTGAAATGCCTATCGGCAACCATATCTGGAATGCCTATCGGCACCTATATTTGAAATGCCTATCGGGTTCTATATCTGAAATGCCTATCGACACCTATTTTTAAAATGCCAATTGGCAACTATATCTGAAATGCCTATCGGCACCTATATCTGAAATGCCTATCGGTACCTATTTTTGAAATGCCTATCGGAAACTACATCTGAAATGATTATCAGCTCTTATATTTGAAATGCCTATCGGCAACCATATCTGGAATGCCTATCGGCACCTATATTTGAAATGCCTATTCGCTTCTATATCTGAAATGCCTATCGGCACCTATTTTTAAAATACCAATCGGCAACTATATCTGAAATGCCTATCGGCACCTATATCTGAAATGCCTATCGGCATATATTTTTGAAATGCCTTTCGGAAACTACATCTGAAATGCCTATCTGCTCCTATATTTGAAATGCCTATCGGCAACCATATCTGAAATGCCTATCGACACCTATATTTGAAATACCTATCGGCTTCTATATCTGAAATGCCTATCGGCACCTGTTTTTAAAATGCCAATCGGCAACTATATCTGAAATGCCTATCGGCACCTATATCCGAAATGCCTATCGGCATCAATTTTTGAAATGCCTATCGGAAACTACATCTAAAATGCCTATCAGCACCTATATTTGAAATGCCTATCGGCAACTATATCTGCAATGCCTATCGGCACCTATATTTGAAATGCCTATCGGCTTTTATATCTGAAATGCCTATCGGCACCTATTTTTTAAAATGCCAATTAGCAACTATATCTGAAATGACTATCGGCACCTATATCTGAAATGCCTATCGGCACCTATTTTTGAAATGCCTATCGAAAACTACATCTGAAATGCCTATCAGCACCTATATTTGAAATGCCTATCGGAAACTACATCTGAAATGCCTATCAGCACCTATATTTGAAATGCCTATCGGCTACTATATCTGGAATGCCTATCGGCACCTATATTTGAAATGCCTATCGGCTTCTATATCTAAAATGCCTATCGGCACCTATTTTTAAAATGCCAATCGGCCACTATATCTGAAATGCCTATCGGCACCTATATCTGAAATGCCTATCGGCACCTATTTTTGAAATGCATATCGGAAACTACATCTGAAATGCCTATTAGCACCTATATTTGAAATGCCTATCGGCAACCATATCTGAAATGCCTATCGACACCTATATTTGAAATACCTATCGGCTTCTATATCTGAAATGCCTATCGGTACCTATTTTTAAAATGCCAATCGGTAACTATATCTGAAATGCCTATCGGCACCTATATCTGAAATGCCTATCGGGACCATTTTTTGAAATGCCTATCGGAAACTACATCCGGAATGCCTATCAGCACCTATATTTGAAATGCCTATCGGCAACCATATCTGGAATGCCTATAGGCACCTATATTTTTAATGCCTATCGGCTTCTATATCTGAAATGCCTATCGACACCAATTTTTGAAATGCCTATCGGAAACTACATCTGAAATGCCTATCAGCACCTTTATTTAAAATGCCTCTCGGCAACCATATCTGGAATGCTCATCAGCACCTATATTTGAAATGCCTATCGGCTTATATATCTGAAATGCCTATCGGCACCTATTTTTAAAATGCCAATCGGCAACTATATCTGAAATGCCTATCGGCACCTATATCTGAAATGCCTATCGGCACCTATTTTTGAAATGCCTATCGGAAACTACATCTGAAATGCCTATCAGCACCTATATTTGAAATGCTTATCGGCAAACATATCTGAAATGCCTATCGGCACCAATTTTTGAAATGCCTATCGGAAACTACATCTGAAATGCCTATCAGCACCTATATTTGAAATGCCTCTCGGCAACCATATCTGGAATGCTCATCAGCACCTATATTTGAAATGCCTATCGGCTTATATATCTGAAATGCCTATCGGCACCTATTTTTAAAATGCCAATCGGCAACTATATCTGAAATGCCTATCGGCACCTTTATCTGAAATGCCTATCGGCACCAATTTTTGAAATGCCTATCGGAAACTACATCTGAAATGCCTATCAGCACCTATATTTGAAATGCCTATCGGCAACCATATCTGGAATGCTCATCGGCACCTATATTTGAAATGCCTATCGGCTTATATATCTGAAATGCCTATCGGCACCTATTTGTAAAATGCCAATCGGCAACTATATCTGAAATGCCTATCGGCACCTATATCTGAAATGCCTATCGGCACCTATTTTTGAAATGCCTATCGGAAACTACATCTGAAATGCCTATCAGCACCTATATTTGAAATGCCTATCGGCAATCATATCTGAAATGCCTATCGACACCTATATTTGAAATACCTTAGGCTTCTATATCTGAAATGCCTATTGGCACCTATTTTTAAAACGCCAATCGGCAACTATATCTGAAATGCCTATCGGCACCTATACCTGAAATGCCTATCGGAACCAGTTTTTGAAATGCCTATCGGAAACTACATGTGAAATGCCTATCAGCACCTATATTTGAAATGCCTATCGGCAACTATATCTGGAATGCCTATCGGCACCTATATTTGAAATGCCTATCGGCTTCTATATCTGAAATGCCTATCGGCACCTATTTTTAAAATGCCAATCGGCAACTATATCTGAAATGCCTATCGGCACCTATATCTGAAATGCCTATCGGCACCTATTTTTGAAATGCCTATCGGAAACTACATCTGAAATGCCTATTAGCACCTATATTTGAAATGCCTATCGGACACCATATCTGGAATGCCTATCGGCACCTATAGCTGAAATGCCTATCGGCACCAATTTTTGAAATTCCTATCGGAAACTACATCTGAAATGCCTATCAACACCTATATTTGAAATGCCTATCGGCAACCATATCTGGAATGCCTATCGGCACCTATATTTGAAATGCCTATCGGCTTCTATATCTGAAACGCCTATCGGCACCTATTTTTAAAATGCCAATCGGCAACTATATCTGAAATGCCTATCGGCACCTATAGCTGAAATGCCTATCGGCACCAATTTTTGAAATTCCTATCGGAAACTACATCTGAAATGCCTATTAACACCTATATTTGAAATGCCTATCGGCAACAATATCTGGAATGCCTATCGGCACCTATATTTGAAATGACTATCGGCTTCTATATCTGAAATGCCTATCGGCACCTATTTTTAAAATGCCAATCGGCAACTATATCTGAAATGCCTATCGGCACCTATATCTGAAATGCCTATCGGCACCTATTATGAAATGCCTATAGGAAACTACATCTGAAATGCCTATCAGCACCTATATTTGAAATGCCTATCGGCAACCATATCTGGAATGCCTATCATCGCCTATATTTGAAATGCCTATCGGCTTCTATATCTGAAATACCTATCGGCGCCTATTTTTAAAATGCCAATCGGCAACTATATCTGAAGTGCCTATCGGCACCTATATCTGTAATGCCTATCAGCACCTATTTTTGAAATGCCTATCGAAATCTACATCTGAAATGCCTATCAACACCTATATTTGAAATGCCTATCGGCAACCATATCTGGAATGCCTATCGGCACCTACATTTGAAATGCCTATCGGCTTCTATATCTGAAATGCCTATCGGCACCTATTTTTAAAATGCAAATCGGCAACTATATCTGAAATGCCTATCGGCACCTATATCTGAAATGCCTATCGGCACCTATTTTTGAAATGCCTATCGGAAACTACATCTGAAATGCCTATCAGCACCTATATTTGAAATGCCTATCGGCAACCATATCTGGAATGCCTATCATCGCCTATATTTGAAATGCCTATCGGCTTCTATATCTGAAATACCTTTCGGCGCCTATTTTTAAAATGCCAATCGGCAACTATATCTGAAGTGCCTATCGGCACCTATATCTGAAATGCCTATCGGCACCTATTTTTGAAATGCCTATCGGAAACTACATCTAAAATGCCTATCGGCACCTATTTTTAAAATGCCAATCGGTAAGTATATCTGAAATGCCTATCGGCACCTATATCTGAAATGCCTATCGGAACCTATTTTTGAAATGCCTATCGGAAACTACATCTGAAATGCCTATCAGCACCTATATTTGAAATGCCTATCGGCAACCATATCTGAAATGCCTATCCACACCTATATTTGAAATACCTATCGGCTTCTATATCTGAAAGGCCTATCGGCACCTATTTTTAAAATGCCAATCGGCAACTATATCTGAAATGCCTATCGGCACCTATATCTGAAATGCCTATCGGTACCTATTTTTGAAATGCCTATCGGAAACTACATCTGAAATGATTATCAGCGCTTATATTTGATATGCCTATCGGCAACCATATCTGGAATGCCTATCGGCAACTATATTTGAAATGCCTATCGGCTTCTATATCTGAAATGCCTATAGGCACCTATTTTTAAAATACCAATCGGCAACTATATCTGAAATGCCTATCGGCACCTAAATCTGAAATGCCTATCGGCATATATTTTTGAAATGCCTTTCGGAAACTACAACTGAAATGCCTATCTGCTCCTATATTTGAAATGCCTATCGGCAACCATATCTGAAATGCCTATCGACACCTATATTTGAAATACCTATCGGCTTCTATATCTGAAATGCCTATCGGCACCTGTTTTTAAAATGCCAATCGGCAACTATATCTGAAATGCCTATCGGCACCTATATCCGAAATGCCTATCGGCATCAATTTTTCAAATGCCTATCGGAAACTACATCTAAAATGCCTATCAGCACCTATATTTGAAATGCCTATCGGCAACCATATCTGGAATGCCTATCGGCACCTATATTTGAAATGCCTATCGGCTTCTATATCTGAAATGCCTATCGGCACCTATTTTTAAAATGCCAATCGGCAACTATATCTGAAATGCCTATCGGCACCTATATCTGAAATGCCTATCAGCACCTATTTTTGAAATGCCTATCGGATACTACATCTGAAATGCCTATCAGCACCTATATTTGAAATGCTTATCGGCAACCATATCTGAAATGCCTATCGACACCTATATTTGAAATCCCTATCGGCTCCTATATCTGAAATGCCTATCGGCACCTATTTTAAAAATGCCAATCGGCAACTATGTCTGAAATGCCTATCGGTACCTATATCTGTAATGCCTATCGGCACTTATATCTGAAACGCCTATCGGCACCCATTTTTGAAATGCCTATCGAAAACTACATCTGAAATGCCTATCAGCACCTATATTTGAAATGCCTATCGGCAACCACATCAGAAATGCCTATCGGCACCTATATCTGAAATGCCTTTCGGCATTTATATCTGAAATGCCGATCGACACCTATATTTGAAATGCCTATCGGCACTTTTATTTTAAATGCCTATCGGCAACTATATCTGATAAGCCTATCCGCACCTATATCTGAAATGCCTATCGGCACCTATTTTTGAAATGCCAATCTTTAAGTATATCTGAAATGCCTATCGGAACCTATATCTAAAATGTCTATCGGAACCTATTTTTGAAATGCCTATCGGAAACTACATCTGAAATGACTATCAGCACCTATATTTGAAAAGCCTATCGGCAACAATATCTGAAATGCCTATCCACACCTATATTTGAAATACCTATCGGCTTCTATATCTAAAATGCCTATCGGCACCTATTTTTAAAATGCTAATCGGCAACTATATCTGAAATGCCAATCGGCACCTTTATCTGAAATGCCTATCGACACCTATTTTTAAAATGCCAATTGGCAACTTTATCTGAAATGCCTATCGGCACCTATATCTGAAATGCCTATCGACACCTATTTTTAAAATGCCAATCGGCAACTATATCTGAAATGCCTATCGCCACCTATATCTGAAATGCCTATCGGTACCTATTTTTGAAATGCCTATCGGAAACTACATCTGAAATGATTATCAGCACTTATATTTGAAATGCCTATCGGCAACCATATCTGGAATGCCTATCGGCACCTATATTTGAAATGCCTATCGGCTTCTATATCTGAAATGCCTATCGGCACCTATTTTTAAAATACCAATCGGCGACTATATCTGAAATGCCTATCGGCACCTATATCTGAAATGCCTATCGGCACCTATTTTTGAAATGCCTATCGGAAACTCCATCTGAAATGCCTATCAGCACCTATATTTGAAATGCCTATCGGCAACCATATCTGGAATGCCTATCGGCGCCTATATTTGAAATGCCTATCGGCTTCAATATCTGAAATGCCTATCGGCACCTATTTTTAAAATGCCAATCGGCATTTATATCTGAAGTGCCTGTCGGCACATATATCTGAAACGCCTATCGGCACTTATTTTTGAAATGCCTATCGAAAACTACATCTGAAATGCCTATCAGCACCTATATTTGAAATGCCTATCGGCAACCACATCAGAAATGCCTATCGGCACCTATATCTGAAATGCCTTTCGGCATTTATATCTAAAATGCCGATCGACACCTATATTTGAAATGCCTATCGGCACATATATTTTAAATGCCTATCGGCAACCATATCTGGAATGCCTATCGGCACCTATATTTGAAATGCCTATCGGCTTCTATATCTGAAATGCCTATCGGCACCTATTTTTAAAATACCAATCGGCGACTATATCTGAAATGCCTATCCGCACCTATATCTGAAATGCCTATCGGCACCTATTTTTGAAATGCCAATCTTTAAGTATATCTGAAATGCCTATCGGAACCTATATCTAAAATGCCTATCGGAACCTATTTTTGAAATGCCTATCGGAAACTACATCTGAAATGACTATCAGCACCTATATTTGAAATGCCTATCGCCAACCATATCTGAAATGCCTATCCACACCTATATTTGAAATACCTATCGGCTTCTATATCTAAAATGCCTATCGGCGCCTATTTTTAAAATGCCAATCGGCAACTATATCTGAAGTGCCTATCGGCACCTATATCTGAAATGCCTATCGGCACCTATTTTTGAAATGCCTATCGAAAACTACATCTGAAATGCCTATCAGCACCTATATTTGAAATGCCTATCGGCAACCACATCAGAAATGCCTATCGGCACCTATATCTGAAATGCCTTTCGGCATTTATATCTGAAATGCCGGTCGACACCTATATTTGAAATGCCTATCGGCACATATATTTTAAATGCCTATCGGCAACTATATCTGATATGCCTAGCGGTACCTATATCTGAAATGCCAATCGGCACCTATTTTTGAAATGCCTATCGGAAACTACATCTAAAATGCCTACGGCACCTATTTTTAAAATGCCAATCGGTAAGTATATCTGAAATGCCTATCGGCACCTATATCTAAAATGCCTATCGGAACCTATTTTTGAAATGCCTATCGGAAACTACATCTGAAATGACTATCAGCACCTATATTTGAAATGCCTATCGGCAACCATATCTGAAATGCCTATCCACACCTATATTTGAAATACCTATCGGCTTCTATATCTAAAATGCCTATCGGCACCTATTTTTAAAATGCCAATCGGCAACTACATCTGAAATGCCTATCGGCTTCTATATCTGAAATACCTATCGGCGCCTATTTTTAAAATGCCAATCGGCAACTATATCTGAAGTGCCTATCGGCACCTATATCTGAAATGCCTATCGGCACCTATTTTTAAAATGCCTATCGAAAACTACATCTGAAATGCCTATCAGCATTTATATTTGAAATGCCTATCGGCAACCACATCAGAAATGCCTATCGGCACCTATTTTTAAAATGCCAATCGGCAACTATATCTGAAATGCCTTTCGGCACCTATAGTTGAAATGCCTATCGGCACCAATTTTTGAAATGCCTATCTAAACTACATCTGAAATGCCTATCAACACCTATATTTGAAATGCCTATCGGCAACCATATCTGGAATGACTATCGGCACCTATTTTTGAAATGCCTATCGGAAACTACATCTGAAATGCCTATCAGCACCTATATTTGAAATGCCTATCGGCAACCATATCTGGAATGCCTATCATCGCCTATATTTGAAATGCCTATCGGCTTCTATATGTGAAATACCTATCGGCGCCTATTTTTAAAATGCCAATCGGTAATTATATCTGAAGTGCATATCGGCACCTATATCTGAAATGCCTATCGGCACCTATTTTTGAAATGCCTATCGAAAACTACATCTGAAATGCCTATCAGCACCTATATTTGAAATGCCTATCGGCAACCGCATCAGAAATGCCTATCGGCACCTATATCTGAAATGCCTTTTGGCATTTATATCTGAAATGCCGGTCGACACCTATATTTGAAATGCCTATCGGCACATATATTTTAAATGCCTATCGGCAACTATATCTGATATGCCTATCGGGACCTATATCTGAAATGCCTATCGGAACCTATTTTTGAAATGCCTATCGGAAACTACATCTGAAATGACTATCAGCACCTATATTTGAAATGCCCATCGGCAACCATATCTGAAATGCCTATCCACACCTATATTTGAAATACCTATCGGCTCCTATATCTGAAATGCCTATCGGCACCTATTTTTAAAATGCCAATCGGCAACTATATCTGAAATGCCTATCGGCACCTATATCTGAAATGCCTATCGGTACCTATTTTGGAAATGTCTATCGGAAACTACATCTGAAATGATTATCAGCGCTTATATTTGATATGCCTATCCGCAACCATATCTGGAATGCCTATCGGCAACTATATTTGAAATGCCTATCGGCTTCTATATCTGAAATGCCTATCGGCACCTATTTTTAAAATACCAATCGGCAACTATATCTGAAATGCCTATCGGCACCTATATCTGAAATGCCTATCGGCATATATTTTTGAAATGCCTTTCGGAAACTACAACTGAAATGCCTATCTGCTCCTATATTTGAAATGCTTATCGGCAACCATATCTGAAATGCCTATCGACACCTATATTTGAAATACCTATCGGCTTCTATATCTGAAATGCCTATCGGCACCTATTTTTAAAATGCCAATCGGCAACTATATCTGAAATGCCTATCGGCACCTATATCTGAAATGCCTATCGGCACCTATTTTTGAAATGCCTATCGGAAACTACATCTGAAATGCCTATCAGCACCTATATTTGAAATGCCTATCGGCAACCATATCTGGAATGCCTATCGGCGCCTATATTTGAAATGCCTATCGGCTTCTATATCTGAAATGCCTATCGGCACCTATTTTTAAAATGCCAATCGGCACTTATATCTGAAACGCCTATCGGCACCTATTTTTGAAATGCCTATCGAAAACTACATCTGAAATGCCTATCAGCACCTATATTTGAAATGCCTATCGGCAACCACATCAGAAATGCCTATCGGCACCTATATCTGAAATGCCGATCGACACCTATATTTGAAATGCCTATCGGCACTTTTATTTTAAATGCCTATCGGCAACTATATCTGATAAGCCTATCCGCACCTATATCTGAAATGCCTATCGGCACCTATTTTTGAAATGCCAATCTTTAAGTATATCTGAAATGCCTACCGGCACCTATTTTTAAAATGCCAATCGGCAACTACATCTGGAATGCCTATCGTCTTATATATCTGAAATGCCTATCGGCACCTATTTTTAAAATGCCAATCGGCACCTATATCTGAAATGCCTATCGGCACCTATTTTTGAAATGCCTATCGGAAACTCCATCTGAAATGCCTATCAGCACCTATATTTGAAATGCCTATCGGCAACCATATCTGAAATGCCTATCGGCACCTATATTTGAAATGCCTATCGGCAACCATATCTGGAATGCCTATCGGCACCGATATTTGAAATGCCTATCGGCTTCTATATCTGAAATGCCTATCGACACCTATTTTTAAAATGCCAATCGGCAACTATATCTGAAATGCCTATCGGCACCTATATCTGAAATGCCTATCGGAACCTATTTTTGAAATGCCTATCAGAAACTACATCTGAAATGCCTATCAGCACCTTTATTTGAAATGCTTATCGGCAACCATATCTAAAATAGCTATCGACACCTATATTTAAAATCCCTATCGGCTTCTATATCTGAAATGCCTATCGGCACCTATTTTTAAAATGCCAATCGGCAACTATATCTGAAATGCCAATCGGCACCTATATCTGAAATGCGTATCGGCACCTATTTTTGAAATGCCTATCGGAAACTACATCTGAAATGCCTATCAGCACCTATATTTGAAATGCCTATCGGCAACCATATCTGGAATGCCTATCGGCGCCTATATTTGAAATGCCTATCGGCTTCTATATCTAAAATGCCTTCGGCACCTATTTTTAAAATGCCAATCGGCAACTATATCTGAAGTGCCTATCGGCACCTATATCTCAAATGCCTATCGGCACCTATTTTTTAAATGCCTATCGAAAACTACATCTGAAATGCCTATCAGCATTTATATTTGAAATGCCTATCGGCAACCACATCGGAAATGCCTATCATCACCTATATCTGAAATGCCCTACGGCATTTATATCTGAAATGCCGATCGACACCTATATTTGAAATGCCTATCGGCACCTATATTTTAAATGCCTATCGGCAACTATATCTGATATGCCTATCGGCACCTATATCTGAAACGCCTATCGGCACCTATTTTTGAAATGCCTATCGGAAACTACATCTAAAATGCCTATCGGCACCTATTTTTAAAATGCCAATCCGAAAGTATATCTGAAATGCCTATCGGCACCTATAATTGAAATGCCTATCGGAACCTATTTTTGAAATGCCTATCGGAAACAACATCTGAAATGACTATCAGCACCTATATTTGAAATGCCTATCGGCAACCATATCTGAAATGCCTATCCACACCTGTATTTGAAATACCTATCGGCTTCTATATCTAAAATGCCTATCAGCACCTATTTTTAAAATGCCAATCGGCAACTATATCTGAAATGCCTATCGGCACCTATATCTGAAATGCCTATCGGCACTAACTTTTGAAATGCCTATCGGAAACTCCATCTGAAATGCTTATCAGCACCTATATTTGAAATGCCTATCGGCAACCATATCTGGAATGCCTATCGGCACCTATATTTGAAATGCCTATCGGGTTCTATATCTGAAATGCCTATTGACACCTATTTTTAAAATGCCAATTGGCAACTATATCTGAAATGCCTATCGGCACCTATATCTGAAATGCCTATCGGTACCTATTTTTGAAATGCCTATCGGCTTTTATATCTGAAATGCCTATCGGCACCTATTTTTAAAATACCAATCGGCAACTATATCTGAAATGCCTATCGGCACCTATAACTGAAATGCCTATCGGCATATATTTTTGAAATGCTTTTGGGAAACTGCATCTGAAATGCCTATCTGCTCCTATATTTGAAATGCCTATCGGCAACCATATCTGAAATGCCTATCGACACCTATATTTGAAATACCTATCGGCTTCTATATCTGAAATGCCTATCGGCACCTGTTTTTAAAATGCCAATCGGCAACTATATCTGAAATGCCTATCGGCACCTATATCTGAAATGCCTATCGGCACCTATTTTTGAAATGCCTATCGGAAACTACATCTGAAATGCCTATCAGCACCTTTATTTGAAATGCTTATCGGCAACCATATGTGAAATAGCTATCCACACCGATATTTGAAATCCCTATCGGCTTCTATATCTGAAATGCCTATCGGCACCTATTTTTAAAATGCCTATCGGCACCTATTTTTAAAATGCCAATCGGCAACTATATCTGAAATGCCAATCGGCACCTATATCTGAAATGCCTATCGGCACCTATTTTTGAAATGGCTATCGGAAACTACATCTGAAATGCCTATCAGCACCTATATTTGAAATGCCTATCGGCAACCATATCTGGAATGCCTATCGGCGCCTATATTTGAAATGCCTATCGGCTTCTATATCTAAAATGCCTATCGGCACCTATTTTTAAAATGCCAATCGGCAACTATATCTGAAGTGCCTATCAGCCCCTATATCTCAAATGCCTATCGGCACCTATTTTTAAAATGCCAATCGGTACGTATATCTGAAATGCCTATCGGCACCTATATCTGAAATGCCTATAGGAACCTATTTTTGAAATGCCTATCGGAAACTACATCTAAAATGACTATCAGCACCTATATTTGAAATGCCTATCGGCAACCATATCTGAAATGCCTATCCACACCTATATTTGAAATACCTATCGGCTTCTATATCTGAAATGCCTATCGGCACCTATTTTTAAAATGCCAATCGGCAACTATATCTAATATGCCTATCCGCACCTATATCTGAAATGCCTATCGGTACCTATTTTTGAAATGCCTATCGGAAACTACATCTGAAAGATTATCAGCGCTTATATTTGATATGCCTATCGGCAACCATATCTGGAATGCCTATCAGCAACTATATTTGAAATGCCTATCGGCTTCTATATCTGAAATGCCTATCGGCACCTATTTTCAAAATACCAATCGGCAACTATATCTGAAATGCCTATCGGCACCTATATCTGAAATGCCTATCGGCATATATTTTTGAAATGCCTTTCGGAAACTACATCTGAAATGCCTATCTGCTCCTATATTTGAAATGCCTATAGGCAACCATATCTGAAATGCCTATCGACACCTATATTTGAAATACCTATCGGCTTCTATATCTGAAATGCCTATCGGCACCTGTTTTTAAAATGCCAATCGGCAACTATATCTGAAATGCCTATCGGCACCTATATCCGAAATGCCTATCGGCATCAATTTTTGAAATGCCTATCGGAAACTACATCTAAAATGCCTATCAGCACCTATATTTGAAATGCCTATCGGCAACCATATCTGGAATGCCTATCGGCACCTATATTTGAAATGCCTATCGGCTTCTATATCTGAAATGCCTATCGGCACCTATTTTTAAAATGCCAATCGGCAACTATATCTGAAATGCCTATCGGCACCTATATCTGAAATGCCTATCGGCACCTATTTTTGAAATGCCTATCGAAAACTACATCTGAAATGCCTATCAGCACCTATATTTGAAATGCTTATCGGCAACCATATCTGAAATGCCTATCGACACCTATATTTGAAATCCCTATCGGCTTCTTTATCTGAAAAGCCTATCGACACCTATTTTTAAAATGCCAATCGGCAACTATATCTGAAATGCCTATCGGCACCTATATCTGAAATGCCTATCGGCACCTATTTTTGAAATGCCTATCGGAAACTACATCTGAAATGCCTATCAGTACCTATATTTGAAATGCCTATCGGCAACCATATCTGGAATGCCTATCGGCGCCTATATTTGAAATGCCTATCGGCTTCTATATCTGAAATGCCTATCGGCACCAATTTTTAAAATGCCAATCGGCATTTATATCTGAAGTGCCTATCGGCACCTATATCTGAAATGCCTATCGGCACCCATTTTTGAAATGCCTATCGAAAACTACATCTGAAATGCCTATCAGCACCAATATTTGAAATGCCTATCGGCAACCACTTCAGAAATGCCTATCGGCACCTATATCTGAAATGCCTTTCGGCATTTATATCTAAAATGCCGATCGACACCTATATTTGAAACGCCTATCGGCACTTTTATTTTAAATGCCTATCGGCAACTATATCTGATAAGCCTATCGGCACCTATATCTGAAGTGCCTATCGGCACTTATTTTTGAAATGCCAATCTTTAAGTATATCTGAAATGCCTATCGGCACCTATATCTAAAATGCCTATCGGAACCTATTTTTGAAATGCCTATCGGAAATTACATCTGAAATGACTATCAGCACCTATATTTAAAATGCCTATCGGCAACCATATCTGAAATGCCTATCCACACCTATATTTGAAATACCTATCGGCTTCTATATCTAAAATGCCTATCGGCACCTATTTTTAAAATGCCAATCGGTAAGTATATCTGAAATGCCTATCGGCACCTATATCTGAAATGCCTATCGGAACCTATTTTTGAAATGCCTATCGGAAACTACATCTGAAATGACTATCAGCACCTATATTTAAAATGCCTATCGGCAACCATATCTGAAATGCCTATCCACACCTATATTTGAAATACCTCTCGGCTTCTATATCTAAAATGCCTATCGGCACCTATTTTTAAAATGCCAATCGGCAACTACATCTGAAATGCCTATCAGCACCTATATTTGAAATGCTTATCGGCAACAATATCTGAAATGCCTATCGACACCTATATTTGAAATCCCTATCGGCTTCTATATCTGAAATGCCTATCGGCACCTATTTTTAAAATACCAATCGGCAACTATATCTGAAATGCCTATCGGCACCTATATCTGAAATGCCTATCGGCATATATTTTTGAAATGCCTTTCAGAAACTACATCTGAAATGCCTATCTGCTCCTATATTTGAAATGCCTATCGGCAACCATATCTGAAATGCCTATCGACACCTATATTTGAAATACCTATCGGCTTCTATATCTGAAATGCCTATCGGCACCTGTTTTTAAAATGCCAATCGGCAACTATATCTGAAATGCCTATCGGCACCTATATCCGAAATGCCTATCGGCATCAATTTTTGAAATGCCTATCGGAAACTACATCTAAAATGCCTATCAGCACCTATATTTGAAATGCCTATCGGCTTCTATATCTGAAATGCCTATCGGCACCTATTTTAAAAATGCCAATCGGCAACTATATCTGAAATGCCTATCGGCACCTATATCTGAAATGCCTATCGGCACATATTTTTGAAATGCCTATCGGAAACTACATCTGAAATGCCTATCAGCACCTATATTTGAAATGCCTATCGGCAACTATATCTGAAATGCCTATCGACACCTATATTTGAAATACCTATCGGCTTCTATATCTGAAATGCCTATCGACACCTATTTTTAAAATGCCAATCGGCAACTATATCTGAAATGCCTATCGGCACCAATATCTGAAATGCCTATCGGCACCTATTTTTGAAATGCCTATCGGAAACTACATCTGAAATGCCTATCAGCACCTATATTTGAAATGCTTATCGGCAACAATATCTGAAATGCCTATCGACACCTATATTTGAAATCCCTATCGGCTTCTATATCTGAAATGCCTATCGGCACCTATTTTTAAAATGCCAACCGGCAACTATATCTGAAATGCCTATCGGCACCTATATCTGAAATGCCTATCGGCACCAATTTTTGAAATGCCTATCGGAAACTACATCTGAAATGCCTATCAGCACCTATATTTGAAATGCCTATCGGCAACCATATCTGGAATGCCTATCGGCACCTATATATGAAATGCCTATCGGCTTCTATATCTGAAATGCCTATCGGCACCTATTTTTAAAATGCCAATCGGCAACTATATCTGAAATGCCTATCGGCACTTATTTTTGAAATGCCTATCGGAAACTACATCTGAAATGCCTATCAGCACCTATATTTGAAATGCCTATCGGCAACCATATCTGGAATGCCTATCGGCGCGGCGCCTATATTTGAAATGCCTATCGGCTTCTATATCTGAAATACCTATCGGCGCCTATTTTTAAAATGCCAATCGGCAACTATATCTGAAGTGCCTATCGGCACCTATATCTGAAATGCCTATCGGCACCTATTTTTGATATGCCTATCGAAAACTACATCTGAAATGCCTATCAGCACCTATATTTGAAATGCCTATCGGCAACCACATCAGAAATGCCTATCGGCACCTATATCTGAAATGCCTTTCGGCATTTATATCTGAAATGCCGGTCGACACCTATATTTGAAATGCCTATCAGCACATCCATCCATCCATCCATCCATCCCCTTATATTAAAGCTACTAATTTTTTCGAGGTACAAACGGGGGGTCTATAGAAAAGTGCAATTTTGGAGGGATTTTTACGAAAAAAAATTACGAAAAGGCTGCATTATTTCTACATCCCAACGTCGCATCGGCAAAATTTGCATATTTAGGGGGGCCGCAGGGCGATTTTTTAAAGGGGCGCCCGATCGCCTATCTCTTAACGTTGAAAAAATTTTCAATCGCCCGGCTAAAATCGTAAAAAAATCGCCCAGCGGCGAGGGCGGTCTTGAATTGCAGACTTTTTTCGCCTCTTTTTAAAGAGTTTTCGCGCGGACGGTTTTCGGCGAAAATTCGGGCGCCGACGCGGAAACAAAAAAGTCCCATTTGATTAACCCGTCGTCCGGAATCGGTCGTATCTCGGCGAGTTTTCGTCGCACGACGTCGAGACCGGTTTTAAACGAAGCGCGAGAAAAAACTCCAACTGCAAAGTGCAAAAGACGCGTCGAAAACGACTTTTTTAACGCCGTTAATTCGCAAATAAAAGTCGGCGTTATTGTTTTTTTAGTTCCGTTCCTATGACGGTGACCGTGTGGGGTTCTCACTTAGCATGGCAAAAAAAATTAAAAGTCACAGTCTAACTTAAATGCGAAATTAACACGCGACAAATCGATCAATTTTTTTTAACAACATACGTCGCTAAACTACATGAAAGTGACGGGGACAGAAGTTTATTTTTTGTCGCATTTTGATTCGTGAAACGAGTCAATTCTATTTTGAAATGTCAAATTTAAAACAAATGATTGATAAAATTTGAATTTTTTCTAGCTGTCAGTTGAATTGATTTTTAACATTGTTTAGCGAAATTACGGCCATCGGACGTAAATTTTTTGCCAAAATCGTGTAAATTGATAATTATAGAACATTTTGACAGACGTTCGAGACAAATCGGGTGATTTTTGCTGAGATATTTCGAAAAATTATTCCGCCAAGAGGTCGCCATATATGCAATTGGTTAGAAAGAGACAGACATATAATTTTGAGTACGGCCACAAATCTTACACATTTGACATTTTAAACAAACGACTAACAAACAATGACATTTAATTTATCTGTCAAACGGTTGGTTTTTAACATTATTTAACGAAATTGTGACCATTGACCGTAATTTTTTTGCCAAAATCATGTAAATTATTAATTATAAAACTTTTTGACAGACACCCGAGACAGAGTCGATAATTTTTGCTGAGAAATCTTCAAATTTAATTCGGCTAAAAGGATGACATTATATATACAATTAGTAAAATAGAGACGGACATATAATTTTGATCTTATTTTGATCATTGTACACAGTCTGACATCTGATACATATGAAAGGTTAATCTGACAGGCGGAAACTTTTTTATAAATGATAATTCAAAGTCTCTAACCAGTAAACGGTAGCTTATCGTTATTTAAAAACGAAATTTAAGATAATTTGACATATTATAATGGTATTTATATTATTTATTGGCGAATTAAGCATTTAGTGTGGATTGTCGTGTACTAAACACACAATCAGATGTCAAACGTACCCTATACGTTCTATGTGTGAGACGATTGAATACAAAACTATCAAAGCTGATTTTTGGAATATAGAAAATTATAATACGGTTTGTTTAAACATTTTTTCTTCATTATTATATACTTCTTGAAATAGTTGAAATAGTTCATATTCAAATTTATTTACAGATCACGAAATAAGGTTATAAATTCATTCCTGTATTTTGGAAATTATTTACTTACTTATAATGAATGCGAATGTAAAGAATTGTTGAAATGACAAAATATTGGAATTTTAAAACATAAATACTATATTTGTCAGTCGGATTTGTTTTAAAAAATTATCGTATTTAATAACCACATCATTTTTTTGACGTAAGTTATGCTGTTAAAAATGAGGTTATGTATATTTTTTCTTTTTTAGTTTATTTTTGATATTATTGTAACAATATTTTTTGAATAAATGTTTATAAACTTATTTTTATTGATAATATTTGAAGTAATTCATATTATAATTTGCCTCTCGGGGCTGCGACCTGCTCGACAACAACAACAAAAGTAGAGTCGCCGGCTCAAGCATATTAGTTTAGCCTCGCGGGGCTTTGGCATGGATATAATAAGAATAGATACCATAGAAAATAATAATCAATATTTTTCTGATTTTGAGAAAAAATTAGCCAAATCGGTCCTGCCGTTTTCAAGTGCTGTGCCTACCAGTGAACAGCATTCCTTTTTTATTACATAGAATAATTCGTGAAATGAGATTAAGAGACGTATCTGTTATTTTAAAATAATTTTCAACTCGGATGGCCATCAAATTTTATAGTTGGTTTGAAAACACACCTTTCATTTAATCAAATAGAGACCAACTTACGAGTGGTATTTTTCATGTAAATAAAAGATGGTAAATTTCAAAATGACGCCGAAATTTACAGAGGGTGGTCACCGAGGTTAACTTAGGGGAAAAGGCGCCGATGAATTTAAAAGCTCAAAATTTGCTACCATATAAATAAATAGCATCATATTTACAGATTTTTTTCGAATCGAACATTTAAAAAAATCGGCTCCTATCTCTTTAAAAATCGATGATGGATTTTTTTTCAGAATATCAAAAAAAAATCGATGCTCAAATATAGACTTCATTGTGATAAATTTGCCTCTGTACGTCACAGATGAGAAAAAAACCGGGCAAGAATGAGACGAACTCGCGTGAAGATGGTTTGGTACCATTCAGTTTTCCGTGAGATCTTTAAGACTTGGATTTTTGTTTAGGTTTTCCTATAAACTATATTTCCTATTTTCTAAAATTGAACTTCAGTTTTCACGGTGCTGGGGGAGAGGGTTAACGCTCGATTTTTGTATGTTTTTCCTTTGAAATAATGAAAATAGTTCGCTCTCAATACCGAAACAGATATAACTGCTTTCGAAATTGGTTTAATTCAGCGTGTTGTGTGGTACAAAATTAGTCAGCTATGTATAAGCTAGACGCTAATGGGAGGCCCGTGGAATGTTAAGAGACGGTAGTGCATAATAATAATAATATTTATTCAACAAAGGCAAAGCCATTGATTCGATGAAGTTAGTATTCGGTACACAGGCTTAAAAAAGTTAACAAGTGTAGAAATACATAAAATCTGACGAAAAATACCCGATTTCTCTAAAATTTGAATATTAATGGGAGAAGTCAAATTCACTTTATTTACACATAATATATACAGGGTGTTTCAACCGACGTGGGCTAACACGGGTAACTTTGTTGTTAGTGGTGATAGAAAGTCGGTTAAAGAGGCAAAGTAGTGCAGAAAAATTAATTTATTCAGAAAATAGTGAAAATTTCCATTTAGAAAAACTGGCCATAACTTTTTTATTTATGAAGATATCTGAAAATTTCATTAACCATTTTATGATAACTTTTTAAGGTCTTTTCAGTGGCGAAAATTTAATTTTTTTATTTCCACTACGTAATGAGATATTGACATGAACTTTGATTTTTCTTATAGACGCTGTTTTGGATTTTCAGATATTCAAAATCTGCTTATTGTTTTGAATAATTTGAAATAGCACATCCTATATCTAAACGAACCAGAAGCTACAAAACTGACCAAAATAGCTTTTTGACGTTATCCATACTGATCAGTGTGCCGTGTAAAACAAGATTTGTTGAAACAAATACATACCGACAGGTTAACAATATGTCGAGCGAGTCTTGCTAATTCATTTTGTTTGATTTACTCTCTAAGATGGCTCAAGCATTTTCAAATTTGAAAAACAGGCTATTTTTGCGCACACATTCAGCGTAACAAAAACACCACGTGGGTTCAAGCAGAATACTTGAACGTTTATCCAGAAAAGCGACAACCTTATTCCATAACTTTAAGGAACTTAAATAGAAACGGTATACGGTTTATTTTCAAAGAAAAAAAACAACATTCAACACTGTGAAGACGAATTAGTTTTAGCAAGCTTTGAAATTAATGGAGAAAAGTCAACGAGACAACTTGCAGAATAGGTACAAAAAATGTATAAAAAAACGTATGTTAAAGGCCCGTACTAAAAACATTGATCATTGAAAACGGTGTAAACTCGCAAGGTTTTGCAAAGGTCGTCTATTTGGATACTAAAGTAAATAAATGGTATAAGTGAAAATTATTTTATTTAGACAGATATAAAGAAACAAAAACTGTCTTCTTGGACTGATCGGCGAGATCGTAAGACCGAGTAGATATTGAGTCGCAGACCAATTTATTGCGGGCCGAAGGCCCGCCGCACCTTAATTTCTTTTTGGGCTTAATGGCGAGGTCGTAAGACCGAGTAGATATTGAGCCGCAGATCAATTTATTGCGGGCCGAAGGCCCGCCGCGTCTTAATTTCTTTTTGGACCTAATGGCGAGGTCGTAGGAACGAGTAGATATTGAGTCGCAGACATATTTATTGCGGGCCGAAGGCCCGCCTCGCCTTATTTTCTTTTTGGGCCTAATGACGAGGTCGTAAGACCGAGTAGATATTGAGCCGCAGGCCAATTTATTGCGGGCCGAAGGCCCGCCGCGCCTTAATTTCTTTTTGGGCTTAATGGCGAGGTCGTAAGACCGAGTAGATATTGAGTCGCAGACCAATTTATTGCGAGCCGAAGGCCCGCCTCGCCTTATTTTCATTTTGGGCCTAATGACGAGGTCGTAAGACCGAGTAGATATTCAGTCGCAGACCAATTTATTGCGGGCCGAAGGCCCGCCGCGCCTTAATTTCTTTTTGGGCCTAATGCCGAGGTCGTAAGACCGAGTAGATATTGAGTTGCAGACCAATTTATTGCGGGCCGAAGGCCCGCTGTGCCCTAATTTCTTTTTGGGCCTAACGGCGAGGTCGTAAGACCGAGTAATCGTAGACGAGTCTTTTTGGGACCATATGGCGAGGCCGTTAGGCCGAGTAATTATTGGGTCCCAGACAAATTTTATAACACTTTGATATTGGAGAACTATTCTAGACACATTCAAAAAAGTTTTGGTTATGCCAGCAATGGTAATTGGCGCCGCAGGCGTTATTCTAAACACATCGATATTGGAAAACTATTGTAGAAACACATTTAAAAAAGTTTTGCGTACCCCGTTAAAGATAATCGGCGCCGCAGGCGTGATTCAAATCACAGTGATCTTTGCAAACCATGGCAAAAACTGATGCAAAAAAAAAAATTTGTAAAAAAAAATTTTTCCGCAGATTCATACCAAAAACATTGATCTTTGAAAGCGGTGTTAAGTTGCCTGCAAAAAGGTTTTGCACTGGTCAACTAGTCCCCTTATATTAAAGCTACTAATTTTTTCGAGGTACAAACGGGGGGTCTATAGAAAAGTGCAATTTTGGAGGGATTTTTACGAAAAAAAATTACGAAAAGGCTGCATTATTTCTACATCCCAACGTCGCATCGGCAAAATTTGCATATTTAGGGGGGCCGCAGGGCGATTTTTTAAAGGGGCGCCCGATCGCCTATCTCTTAACGTTGAAAAAATTTTCAATCGCCCGGCTAAAATCGTAAAAAAATCGCCCAGCGGCGAGGGCGGTCTTGAATTGCAGACTTTTTTCGCCTCTTTTTAAAGAGTTTTCGCGCGGACGGTTTTCGGCGAAAATTCGGGCGCCGACGCGGAAACAAAAAAGTCCCATTTGATTAACCCGTCGTTCGGAATCGGTCGTATCTCGGCGAGTTTTCGTCGCACGACGTCGAGACCGGTTTTAAACGAAGCGCGAGAAAAAACTCTAACTGCAAAGTGCAAAAGACGCGTCGAAAACGACTTTTTCAACGCCGTTAATTCGCAAATAAAAGTCGGCGTTATTGTTTTTTTGTCGCGTTCCTATGACGGTGACCGTGTGGGGTTCTCACTTAGCATGGCAAAAAAAATTAAAAGTCACAGTCTAACTTAAATGCGAAATTAACACGCGACAAATCGATCAATTTTTTTTAAAAACATACGTCGCTAAACTACATGAAAGTGACGGGGACAGAAGTTTATTTTTTGTCGCATTTTGATTCGTGAAACGAGTCAATTCTATTTTGAAATGTAAAATTTAAAACAAATGATTGATAAAATTTGAATTTTTTCTAGCTGTCAGTTGAATTGGTTTTTAACATTGTTTAGCGAAATTACGCCCATCGGACGTAAACTTTTTGCCAAAATCATGTAAATTGACAATTATAGAACCTTTTGACACACGCCCGAGACAAGTCCGGTGATTTTTGCTGAGATATCTCGAAAAATTATTCCGCCAAGAGGTCGCCATATATGCAATTGGTTAGAAAGAGACAGACATATAATTTTGAGTACGGCCATAAATCTTACACATTTGACATTTTAAACAAACGACTAACAAACAATGACATTTAATTTATCTGTCAAACGGTTGGTTTTTAACATTATTTAACGAAATTATGACCATCGACCGTAATTTTTTTGCCAAAATCATGTAAGTTATTAATTATAAAACTTTTTGACAGACACCCGAGACAGACTCGATAATTTTTGCTGAGAAATCTTCAAATTTAATTCGGCCAAAAGGATGACATAATATATACAATTAGTAAGATAGGGACGGACATATAATTTTGATCTTATTTTGATCATTGTACACAGTCTGACATCTGATACACATGAAAGGTTAATCTGACAGGCGGAAACTTTTTTATAAATGATAATTCAAAGTCTCTAACCAGTAAGCGGTAGCTTATCGATATTTAAAAACGAAATTTAAGATAATTTGACATATTATAATAGTATTTATATTACTTATTGGCGAAGTAAGCATTTAGTGTGGATTGTCGTGTACTAAACACACAATCAGATGTCAAACGTACCCTATACGTTCTATGTGTCACATGATTGAATACAAAACTATCAAAGGTGATTTTTGGAATATAGAAAATTATAATACGGTTTGTTTAAACATTTTTTCTTAATTATTATATACTTCTTGAAGTAGTTGAAATAGTTCATATTCAAATTTATTTACAGATCACGAAATAAGGTTATAAATTCAATCCTGTATTTTGGAAATTATTTACTTACTTATAATGAATGCGAATGTATAGAATTGTTGAAATGACAATATATTGGAATTTTAAAACAAAAATACTACATTCGTCAGTCGGATTTGTTTTAAAAAATTATCGTATTTAATAACCACAACATTTTTTTGACGTAAGTTATGCTGTTAAAAATGAGGTTATGTATATTTTTTCTTTTTTAGTTAATTTTTTATATTATTGTAACAATATTTTTTGAATAAATGTTTATAAACTTATTTTTATTGATAATATTTGAAGTAATTACGCATTTTTTCTAATAATTCTTTTTTAAATAATGAAAATAGTTTGTTCTCAATACAGAAACAGATATAATTGCCTTCGAAATTGCAATAAATTCATAGACTAATAGTGTAAGTTAAATATAACTATGAGCATCAAAGAAATTTCTATTATAGATAACTATCGGTCAAGACCGAAGCGATTTCGTAGGCATCGGGTCAAACTGCCATCGGTAAAGCTGCTTTCAACAATAATATTTGAGATAATTACGCATTTGTTTTTTATAAATTTATTTGAAATAATGCAAGTTTGAATCATCTTTTAGCATCGAAGGAATTTCTATTACATCTTCTGTTGATACGATGATGTGTGTCTATATTTTGGAGCCGATTCAAAGTATTTGAATTAATTTGCGATTAACTGAAAAAAAAATACGTCGAACAAAGATGAGTATCGATCAAGAAAGAAGCCTTCACTTAGGCATCGTTGTCAAATTACTGCATGCAATGAATTATTACTCACTGTACGAGTGCGAATTTCAAAAAATGTTTCACTGTTAAGACGTTTCAAAAACTATTACTATGAATAGATATTTAAAATCTGTAAAAAATACTTGATTAAATTTGTGAATGACTGAGTCTTGGGATAATATAATTCAGTTTGCTATTTTTTTGAATTAACAAAAATATCAAACCATTTGTACTTTGTAGTCTAAGCTGACGGCTATTACATAGTGAGGAACTGTTTAGTAGTTTTTTACATTACGGACAATCTCTTTCGACCGTATAATATCTAAACACCACGAATTTTCAAATCATTTTTGTGACGTAAGAAGTCTCTCATTTTGTTTTACAAATTGCCTTCAAAAGTATTAATGTGTTATAAACGATATGTCAACCAGTTATCGATACGTAAATAAATAGGTAAATAGCCGGTTAAATATACGCGGCTATTTATTTTAAATAGCTGTCGGTATTATATTTTTTTACGTTCACTATCCAGTATCCACCAATAAATGTTTATATCAGTGAATACCTATTGTACGATGTTTTGACTTAAAGTTGGCAAGAGGCTAAGCGATTCATAATACGAACTTGGTTCATATAGAGGCTGTATAATAATTATTGTCAAATATATATTTGATATATATCTACAAAGCGAAAAATATTGTTGTTTTTGCGGTTTGTCATCTATATTATTCTATTATTACTGATCGCATTTAATCTGTGTGATTGTCAAGAGCAAACTGAACGGTAAGTGAGACTTTAGAAATGTTTATGTATGTTTCATTATTCAAAAATAGTCGAAACTTTTTTAACTCTTTCGCTTCTGACGCGACACATATTATGTCCCATCGAATAGTTCTCTTCTCTTTTGGCATAAATACGTTCCGAATAACATTGAAATTTTTGTGATTCAGTAATAAGCAATTAAATATATATCCACGAAATGTCAGCACCTCATATACTTATTCAGTATTTGTCATTTTTAAGCCAAAATAAGGTTATATTCCGTGTACTGCGCATGTTTTGAAGTGTAACTAAGACGTTGAATCCGCGAAAATTAAATTACATGTTCCGCCATGAACAGGTAAGTTAAAAATGTTAATATTTATATGTTTTGTAGTTAAAAACACAGGCGGAAGATTTTGTTTCGAAAATATTCGGCGCGGGACATTATTGTCCCAACAGTCTTTTTTACAACAAATAGTCACCAGTATTTGTCTCAATAGTTCCAAATGAGTGATAGCAACGTATATATAAAGCCACATTTCAACAAATGACTTACTTATCTACAGAGTGATTCATAAAAGATGCGCAGGACTTTAGAGGAAGATAGTTTGTCCAAAAATATGAAAAAAAATTTGTATAAACATGGGTCCACAAACGCATCGTTTTCGAGACACAGGGTGCCAAAGTTGAGAAAAAAAATCGTTTTTTGTCAATATCTTTAGAACCGCTAGAGGTACAACGCATTATCGGGTCGCAGACCAATTTTTTAGGACAATATGGCGAGGCCGTTAGGCCGAGTGATTATTGGTTTGCAGACCAATTTTTTGGGACAATATGGCGAGGCCGATAGGCCGAGTGATTATTGGATCGCAGACCATTTTTTTGGGACAAAATGGCGAGGCCGTCAGGCCGAGTTATTATTGGATCGCAGACCAATTTTTGGGACAATATGGCGAGGCCGTTAGGCCGAGTGATTATTGGGTCGTAGACCAATTTTTTGGGACAATATGGCGAGGCCGATAGGCCGAGTGATTATTGGTTTGCAGACCAATTTTTTGGGACAATATGGCGAGGCCGATAGGCCGAGTGATTATTGGGTCGCAGACCATTTTTTTGGGACAATATGGCGAGGCCGTTAGGCCGAGTGATTATTGGTTTGCAGACCAATTTTTTGGGACAATATGGCGAGGCCGATAGGCCGAGTGATTATTGGATCGCAGACCATTTTTTTGGGACAAAATGGCGAGGCCGTCAGGCCGAGTTATTATTGGATCGCAGACCAATTTTTGGGACAATATGGCGAGGCCGTTAGGCCGAGTGATTATTGGGTCGTAGACCAATTTTTTGGGACAATATGGCGAGGCCGATAGGCCGAGTGATTATTGGTTTGCAGACCAATTTTTTGGGACAATATGGCGAGGCCGATAGGCCGAGTGATTATTGGGTCGCAGACCATTTTTTTGGGACAATATGGCGAGGCCGTCAGGCCGAGTGATTATTGGGTCGCAGACCAATTTTTTGGGACAATATGGCGAGGCCATCAGGCCGAGTGATTATTGGGTCGCAGACTAATTTCATAACACTTTGATATTGGAGAACTATTCTAAAGGCACATTCAAAAAAGTTTTGTATACGTCAGCAATAATTGGCGCCGCAGGCGTGATTCTAAACACACCGAATTTGGAAAACGATTGTAGAAACACATTTAAAAAAGTTTTGCGTACCCCGTTAAAGATAATTGGCGCCGCAGGCGTGATTCAAAACACAGTGATCTTTACCAACCATGGCAAAAACGGATGCAAAAAAAAAATTTGTAAAAAAAATTTTTTTCCGCAGCGGTGTTAAGTTGCCTGCAAAAAGGTTTTGCACAGGTCATCTATTTGAATACTAAAGTTGTTAAATGGTAAAAGTGAAAACTATTTTATTTAGACAGATATAAAAAAAATGAAAATAAGGGAACAATGCGGGCCGGAGGCCCGCCCATTGTCCTTTTTGGACAAAATGGCGAGGCCGTTAGGCCGAGTAATTATTGGGTCGCAGACCAATTTCATAACACTTTGATATTGGAGAACTATTCTAAAGATACATTCAAAAAAGTTTTGTGTACGCCAGCAATCGTAATTGGCGCCGCAGGCGTGATTCTAAACACATCGATATTGGAAAACTATTGTAGAAACACATTTAAAAAAGTTTTGCGTACCCCGTTAAAGATAATTGGCGCCGCAGGCGTGATTCAAAACACAGTGATCTTTGCAAACCATGGCAAAAACGGATGTAAAATTTTTTTTTTTTTGTAAAAAAATTTTTTTCCGCAGACCCATACCAAAAACATGGATCTTTGAAAGCGGTGTTAAGTTGCCTGCAAAAAGGTTTTGCACAGGTCAACTAGTCCCCTTATATTAAAGCTACTAATTTTTTCGAGGTACAAACGGGGGGTCTATAGAAAAGTGCAATTTTGGAGGGATTTTTACGAAAAAAAATTACGAAAAGGCTGCATTATTTCTACATCCCAACGTCGCATCGGCAAAATTTGCATATTTAGGGGGGCCGCAGGGCGATTTTTTAAAGGGGCGCCCGATCGCCTATCTCTTAACGTTGAAAAAATTTTCAATCGCCCGGCTAAAATCGTAAAAAAATCGCCCAGCGGCGAGGGCGGTCTTGAATTGCAGACTTTTTTCGCCTCTTTTTAAAGAGTTTTCGTGCGGACGGTTTTCGGCGAAAATTCGGGCGCCGACGCGGAAACAAAAAAGTCCCATTTGATTAACCCGTCGTCCGGAATCGGTCGTATCTCGGCGAGTTTTCGTCGCACGACGTCGAGACCGGTTTTAAACGAAGCGCGAGAAAAAACTCTAACTGCAAAGTGCAAAAGACGCGTCGAAAACGACTTTTTCAACGCCGTTAATTCGCAAATAAAAGTCGGCGTTATTGTTTTTTTGTTCCGTTCCTATGACGGTGACCGTGTGGGGTTCTCATTTAGCATGGCAAAAAAAATTAAAAGTCACAGTCTAACTTAAATGCGAAATTAACACGCGACAAATCGATCAAATTTTTTTAAAAACATACGTCGCTAAACTACATGAAAGTGACGGTGACAGAAGTTTATTTTTTGTTGCATTTTGATTCGTGAAACGAGTCAATTCTATTTAGAAATGTCAAATTTAAAACAAATGATTGATAAAATTTGAATTTTTTCTAGCTGTCAGTTGAATAGGTTTTTAACATTGTTTAGCGAAATTACGGCCATCGGACGTAAACTTTTTGCCAAAATCGTGTAAATTGATAATTATAGAACATTTTGACAGACGTCCGAGACAAATCCGGTGATTTTTGCTGAGATATTTCGAAAAATTATTCCGCCAAGAGGTCGCCATATATGCAATTAGTTAGAAAGAGACGACGTATAAAATCGAGTCGCGTAATGTCGATTACGACGTATGTCTATGAGCAGTTCGGATAAAATTAAAAATGGCGTGAGATTATTTTGACAGCTCTATGAAAATAAATACACATCTTACTATGGAAATTGATGTATTTTGGGATATTTTCAATTATAAAACGGTTTGTTTATACGTTATTTTATATATTATTAGCTTTTTGTATAACGATTAAGAAAAAAAAAACATTTTTTAACCTTGACAATTATTTGGTTATAATATGAAAACTAATATTTTGGTTCCTAAAATATAGAAATTATTCATATATATATACATGTATTTACAGATCTATTGAAACAGATTACAAATTGATTTCCTGTATCTTCTACCTATTATACTAAGTATATTCGAATATTGTGTTAAATTGATGAAATGACAAAATTGGAATTTTAAACGAGAGACTACATTGGTCAATCGGATTTGTTGCAAAATATAATATTTAATAACGATATTATTATATATATAATATTATTTGTCATGAATTATGTTTTTAAAAATGTGAGGTTATGTAATTATTTCTTTTTGTTATGATTTGACAATTGTTAATAATATTATTAGTGTATTTGCCATAAAGCAACATACACTATTGGCGTTGGTCGGATGGCGGGACCTAGGGGTCGGACCAAAATTTCTCGACGTTTCATAACCTCCTAAACACTTTGGCACCATTTTTGAAAATGTTTATATATATATGTATATATATATATATATATATATTTATATACGTATATATAAATATATATATATATATATATATATATATATATGTGTGCGGGCAATAACTTTCGAAAAAGTTAATTGATTTTAACGAAATTTGGTCCACGTATTGAAATCCATCACCGCAAAAAGCCTATTTAAAATGGGCGTAATCGGGACATTTTAAGGGTAGTTTTTAGGGGTTGAAAAATGTTTTTGGGCCCCAAAATACCGAAAAAATTCTAAGAATCGTTTCAAAATTGACATTTAACCCTTTAGTAGTAATTAAAAGGTGTTCCTAAAATTTAAATAAAATCGGCCCGACAGGACCGGACTTACAAATTTTATGAAAACATTAGTTTTCAAATAGTGAGTTATTTACTGAAAGTTGTATATAATTTGGTATAGAGGTTCGATTTATAATAATATTGCAATTAAGAAAAAAAATGTTATTTTGAGGGGTGTATTAAGGAGTAAAATTTTTTATTTTGCCCAAAAACCAACTTAAGCTCGCAAAATAAAGCCACACTGCCTGTATAAGCAAATACACTATATTGTCGGCAGGGTTTTGGCACTGCGACCCGGGTTTTTTTTTTATTGATAATATTTGAAGTAATTACGCATTTTTTTAAATATGTTTTTCCTTTGAAATAATGAAAATAGTTCGTTCTCAATACCGAAACAGATATAACTGCTTTCGAAATTGCTTTAATTCAGCGAGTTCTGTGGTACAAAATTAGTCAGCTATGTATAAGCTAGACGATAATGGGAGGCCCGTGGAATGTTAAGAGACGGTAGTGCATAATAATAATAATATTTATTCAACAAAGGCAAAGCCATTGATTCGATGAAGTTAGTATTCGGTACACAGGCTTAAAAAAGTTAACAAGTGTAGAAATACATAAAATCTGACGAAAAATACCCGATTTCTCTAAAATTTGAATATTAATGGGAGAAGTCAAATTCACTTTATTTACACATAATATATACAGGGTGTTTCAACCGACGTGGGCTAACACGAGTAACTTTGTTGTTAGTGGTGATAGAAAGTCGGTTAAAGAGGCAAAGTAGTGCAGAAAAATTAATTTATTCAGAAAATAGTGAAAATTTCGATTTAGAAAAACTGGCCATAACTTTTTTATTTATGAAGATATCTGAAAATTTCATTAACCATTTTATGATAACTTTTTAAGGTCTTTTCAGTGGCGAAAATTTAATTTTTTTATTTCCACTACGTAATGAGATATTGACATGAACTTTGATTTTTCTTATAGACGCTGTTTGGATTTTCAGATATTCAAAATCTGCTTATTGTTTTGAATAATTTGACATAGCACATCCTATATCTAAACGAACCAGAAGCTACAAAACTGACCAAAATAGCTTTTTGACGTTATCCATACTGATCAGTGTGCCGTGTAAAACAAAATTTGTTGAAACAAATACATACCGACAGGTTAACAATATGTCGAGCGAGTTTTGCTAATTCATTTTGTTTGATTTACTCTCTAAGATGGCTCAAGCATTTTCAAATTTGAAAAACAGGCTATTTTTGCGCACACATTCAGCGTAACAAAAACACCACGTGGGTTCAAGCAGAATACTTGAACGTTTATCCAGAAAAGCGACAACCTTATTCCATAACTTTAAGGAACTTAAATAGAAACGGTATACGGTTTATTTTCAAAGAAAAAAAAACAACATTCAACACTGTGAAGACGAATTAGTTTTAGCAAGCTTTGAAATTAATGGAGAAAAGTCAACGAGACAACTTGCAGAATAGGTATAAAAAATGTATAAAAAAACGTATGTTAAAGGCCCGTACTAAAAACATTGATCATTGAAAACGGTGTAAACTCGCAAGGTTTTGCAAAGGTCGTCTATTTGGATACTAAAGTAAATAAATGGTATAAGTGAAAATTATTTTATTTAGACAGATATAAAGAAACAAAAACTGTCTTCTTGGACTGATCGGCGAAATCGTAAGACCGAGTAGATATTGAGTCGCAGACCAATTTATTGCGGGCCAAAGGCCCGCCGCACCTTAATTTCTTTTTGGGCCTAATGGCGAGGTCGTAAGACCGAGTAGATATTGAGCCGCAGACCATTTTATTGCGGGCCGAAGGCCCGCCGCGATTTAATTTCTTTTTGGGCCTAATGGCGAGGTCGTAAGACCGAGTAGATATTGAGTTGCAGACCAATTTATTGCGGGCCGAAGGCCCGCTGTGCCCTAATTTCTTTTTGGGCCTAAAGGCGAGGTCGTAAGACCGAGTAATCGTAGACGAATCTTTTTGGGACCATATGGCGAGGCCGTTAGGCCGAGTAATTATTGGGTCCCAGACAAATTTTATAACACTTTGATATTGGAGAACTATTCTAAAGACACATTCAAAAAAGTTTTGTGTATGCCAGCAATGGTAATTGGCGCCGCAGGCGTGATTCTAAACACATCGATATAGGAAAACTATTGTAGAAACACATTTAAAAAAGTTTTGCGTACCCCGTTTAAGATAATTGGCGCCGCAGGCATGATTCAAATCACAGTGATCTTTACAAACCATGGCAAAAACCGATGCAAAAAAAAAAATTTTGTAAAAAAAAATTTTTCCGCAGATTCATACCAAAAACATTGATCTTTGAAAGCGGTGTTAAGTTGCCTGCAAAAAGGTTTTGCACAGGTCAACTAGTCTCTATATATTAAAGCTGAAAAATTTTTCGAGGTACAAACGGGCGGTCTATAGAAAAGTGCAATATTTGACGGATTTTTACGAAAAAAAATTACGACGAGGGCGCATTATTTCTACATCTCAACGTCGCATCGGTAAAATTTGCATATTTAGGGGGGCCGCAGGGCGATTTTTTAAAGGGACGCCCGATCGCCTATCTCTTAACGTTGAAAAAATTTTCAATCGCCCGGCTAAAATCGTAAAAAAATCGCCCAGCGGCGAGGGCGGTCTCGAATTGCAGACTTTTTTCGCCTCTTTTTAAAGAGTTTTCGCGCGGACGGTTTTCGGCGAAAATTCGGGCGCCGACGCGGAAACAAAAAAGTCCCATTTGATTAACCCGTCGTCCGGAATCGGTCGTATCTCGGCGAGTTTTCGTCGCACGACGTCGAGACCGGTTTTAAACGAAGCGCGAGAAAAAACTCCAACTGCAAAGTGCAAAAGACGCGTCGAAAACGACTTTTTTAACGCCGTTAATTCGCAAATAAAAGTCGGCGTTATTGTTTTTTTGTTCCGTTCCTATGACGGTGACCGTGTGGGGTCCTCACTTAGCATGGCAAAAAAAATTAAAAGTCACAGTCTAACTTAAATGCGAAATTAACACGCGACAAATCGATCAAATTTTTTTAACAACATACGTCGCTAAACTACATGAAAGTGACGGGGACAGAAGTTTATTTTTTGTCGCATTTTGATTCGTGAAACGAGTCAATTCTATTTTGAAATGTAAAATTAAAAACAAATGATTGATAAAATTTGAATTTTTTCTAGCTGTCAGTTGAATTGGTTTTTAACATTGTTTAGCGAAATTACGCCCATCGGACGTAAACTTTTTGCCAAAATCATGTAAATTGACAATTATAGAACCTTTTGACACACGCCCGAGAGAAATCCGGTGATTTTTGCTGAGATATCTCGAAAAATTATTCCGCCAAGAGGTCGCCATATATGCAATTGGTTAGAAAGAGACGACGTATAAAATCGAGTCGCGTAATGTCGATTACGACGTATGTCTACGAGCAGTTCAGATAAAAGTAAAAATGGCGTGAGATTATTTTGACAGCTCTATGAAAATAAATACACATCTTACTAGGGAAATTGATGTATTTTGGGATATTTTCAATTATAAAACGGTTTGTTTATACGTTATTTTATATATTATTTGCTTTTTGTATAACGATTAAGAAAAAAAAAAACATTTTTTAACCTTGACAATTATTTGGTTATAATATGAAAACTAATATTTTGTTTCCTAAAATATAGAAATTATTCATATATATATACATTTATTTACAGATCTATTGAAACAGATTACAAATTGATTTCCTGTATAAATATTTCTTTTTGTTATGATTTGACAATTTATTGTTAATAAAATTATTTTTATTGATAATATTTGAAGTAACTACGCATTTTTTTAAATATGTTTTTCCTTTAAAATAATGAAAATTGTTCGCTCTCAATACCGAAACAGATATAGGTAACTGCGTTCGAAATTGCTTTAATTCAGCGTGTTCTGTGGTACAACTATGTATAAGCTAGACGCTAATGGGAGGCCCGTGGAATGTTAAGAGACGGTAGTGCATAACAATAATAATATTTATTCAACAAAGGCAAAGCCATTGAATATGTCATACATATTGTACATTAGATTATTAAAAAATATATAAAATATTAAATAACTATTAAAATATAAGTAAATGTTCATATATTATAGCCAAGTAATAGATTAAACATAATCGGCAGTATAATAGCGATCGTTAGCTATAATTATTGAGAAACAACCATTGTTACAATGCTATATTAGAAAAAAATATTTTCAAACGACTGTCACCGTCTATGAAATATTACAATTTATATAAAATATGGATATAGATTAAAATATTGTTAGTTTTGTTGGAGCTGACACTGTAAAAGCAATTGTTAACTAAATGTTGATATAGCACTGTTTTATATCTTTCAAGCTCAAGAATTTTTATGTCCGCTGGTACGTTATTGTAGATATTTATTTAATTGTTAATAACACTGTATGATATGTTAAGTCCTGCATATAAGTCTATTTTGTGTCGTGTTTGGTAGTTATGTCCGTTTATGTGTAGTACAAACTACAAAGTACCTATTCAAAATGTTTCTTAACGTAACAGGCGCATTCAAATATATATATTATTGACGGCAAAGGTAGTATTTTAAGTTTTTTGAATAGCGGAATACACGAGGCTCTATAGCCGACTTTCATGATGTTGCGAATGCATTTTTTTTTGTAGTCTGAACAGTTTGATTAGGTGTTTGGAGCTTCCCCAAAAGATTATACTGTATTTTAAAATTGAGGTGACATAAGCATGATATTATGTTGTCAGAAGGTCATCGTGGCTTAGCATTTGTGATAAGGATCTTACCAAACAAGAGTAGGAGCTAACTTTGTTACAAAGATATGTTTATGAAAATTTAAATTATTTTATTTTGACAAATCCTCACATACATATTTCCTTTTGCAATAGTATACAGAGTTGCAATACAAAATAATGATGATTGTGATAAATTATGAAATTAATATGCGTGTAAATATTAGCCATCGAAGTATTTGAAAAATGTCAGTTTTGAGATAAATCGCAATTAGGGTTTTTACTTTTGCCAGAAAATGTTATGGTTCTTTGCAATGTAATTACACGATTCTGATAGTTTTTTTAACCGAAATTCATCTTTTGGATCATATGAGCTCTAATCAATTTACTTTTAATACGACCTAATAGAGAAAAATAGTGTTTACCATATGAAATTTTAGAGTTGACCTCAGTCCCCCGCAAGTGTACCCCCTAAAGGGGAAATATTTGTCATCAAAATAAGCGTTGATTGGAATTGAGAAACTTTTATTCGAAACATTTTCCAAAAAATACTATTTCTTTACGATATTTTAGCGTTTCCGAACTTTATGAACACGCTGTATATGATTCTATTATTACTGACAGCATTTAATTTGTGTGATTGTACAGCAGTAGTGGAGCCTTCGTTTCTACCATATTATAATTTGCCTCTCGGGGCAGCGACCTGCTCGACAACAACAACAACAATAGTAGAGCCGCCGGCTCAAGCATATTAGTTTAGCCTCGCGGGGCTTTGGCATGGATATAAGAAGAATAGATACCATAGAAAATATTAATCAATATTTTTCTGATTTTGAGAAAAAATTAGCCAAATCGGTCCTGCCGTTTTCAAGTGCTGTGCCTACCAGTGAACAGCATTCCTTTTTTATTACATAGAATAATCCGTGAAATGAGATTAAGAGACGTATCTGTTATTTTAAAATAATTTTCAATTCGGATGGCCATCAAATTTTATAGTTGGTTTGAAAACACACCGTTCATTTAATCAAATAGAGACCAACTTACGAGTGGTATTTTTCATGTAAATAAAAGATGGTAAATTTCAAAATGACGCCGGAATTTACAGAGGGTGGTCACCGAGGTTAACTTAGGGGAAAAGGCGCCGATGAATTTAAAGGCTCAAAATTTGCTACCATATAAATAAGTAGCATCATATTTACAGATTTTTTTCGAATCGAACATTTAAAAAAATCGGCTCCTATCTCTTTAAAAATCGATGATGGATTTTTTTTCAGAATATCAAAGAAAAATCGATGCTCAAATATAGACTTCATTGTGATAAATTTGCCTCTGTACGTCACAGATGAGAAAAAAACCGGGCAAGAATGAGACGAACTCGCGTGAAGATGGTTTGGTACCATTCAGTTTTCCGTGAGATCTTTAAGACTTGGATTTTTGCTTATGTTTTCCTATAAACTATATTTCCTGTTTTCTAAAATTGAACTTCAGTTTTCACGGTGATGGGGCAGAGGGTTAACGCTCGATTTTTGTATATTTTCTTTAATATCTTTCGAGCTACGCATTTTAAAATTATAAAGGAAATATATTTGTATTTCTCATAGCGAACCCTTTCATATGATACGTCCATGATATATATATATTTTATTTTCTAATTTAGCCCCCAAAATTTACCCTAAACTCGGAATTCGTTTATTTACGCTATACAACCGTCATTGCGTCATCTAACATTTATATAAGAATAAAATTTCAACACTTTTCGTCCCGTAGAATCGGAGAGAGCTGTGACAAACGAAAAGACAGACACAAGAGTGATCCTATAAGGACTCCGCTTTTTCATCGGATATACGGAGCCCTAACTATGCTTCGATGAAGTTAGTATTCGGTACACAGGCTTAAAAAAGTTAACAAGTGTAGAAATACACAAAATCTGACGAAAAATACCCGATTTCTTTAAAATTTGAATATTAATGCGAGAAGTCAAATTCACTTTATTTACACATAATATATACAGGGTGTTTCAACCGACGTGGGCTAACACGGGTAACTTTGTTGTTAGTGGAGATAGAAAGTCGGTTAAAGAGGCAAAGTAGTGCAGAAAAATTAATTTATTCAGAAAATAGTGAAAATTTCCATTTAGAAAAACTGGCCATAACTTTTTTATTTATGAAGATATCTGAAAATTTCATTAACCATTTTATGATAACTTTTTAAGGTCTTTTCAGTGGCGTAAATTTATTTTTTTTATTTCCACTACGTAATGAGATATTGACATGAACTTTGATTTTTCTTATGGACGCTGTTTTGGGTTTTCAGATATTCAAATTCTGCTTATTTTTTTGAATTATTTGATATAGCACATCCTATATCTAAGCGAACCAGAAGCTACAAAACTGACTAAAATAGCTTTTTGACGTTATCCATACTGATCAGTGTGCCGTGTAAAACAAAATTTGTTGAAACAAATACATACCGACAGGTTAACAATCTGTCGAGCGATCGCTACAGTTTTGCTAATTCATTTTGTTTGATTTACTCTCTAAGATGGCTCAAGCATTTTCAAATTTGAAAAACAGTAAGACCGAGTAATCGTAGACGAATTTTTTGGGATCATATGGCGAGGCCGTTAGGCCGAGTAATTATTGGGTCCCAGACAAATTTTATAACACTTTGATATTGGAGAACTATTCTAAAGACACATTCAAAAAAGTTTTGTGTATGCCAGCAATGGTAATTGGCGCCGCAGGCGTGATTCTAAACACATCGATATTAGAAAACTATTATAGAAACACATTTAAAAAAGTTTTACGTACCCCGTTAAAGATAATTGGCGCCGCAGGCGTGATTCAAATCACAATGATCTTTAAAAACCATGGCAAAAACGGATGCAAAAAAAAACTTTTGTAAAAAAAATGTTTTCCACAAACCCATGCCAAAAACTTTGATCTTTGAAAGCGGTGTTAAGTTGCCTGCAAAAAGGTTTTGCACAGGTCATCTGTTTGAATACTAAAGTTAATAAATGGTAAAAGTGAAAACTATTTTATTTAGACAGATATAAAAACAATGAAAATAAGGCAACATTGCGGGCCCGAGGCCCGCCTATTGTCCTTTTGGGACAATATGGCGAGGCCGTTAGGCCGAGTAATTATTGGGTCGCAGACCAATTTCATAACACTTTGATATTGGAGAACTATTCTAAAGACATATTCAAAAAAGTTTTGTGTACGCCAGCAATCGTAATTGGCGCCGCAGGCGTGATTCTAAACACATCGATATTGGAAAACTATTGTAGAAACACATTTAAAAAAGTTTTGCGTACCCCGTTAAAGATAATTGGCGCCGCAGGCGTAATTCAAAACACAGTGATCTGTACAAACCATGGCAAAAACGTATGTAAAAAAATTTTTTTTTTGTAAAAAATTTTTTCCGCAGACCAATACCAAAAACATTGATCTTTGAAAGCAGTGTTAAGTCACCTGCAAAAAGGTTTTGCACAGGTCAACTAGTCTCTATATATTAAAGCTGAAAAATTTTTCGAGGTACAAACGGGCGGTCTATAGAAAAGTGCAATTTTTGAGGGATTTTTACGAAAAAAAATTACGACGAGGGCGCATTATTTCTACATCTCAACGTCGCATCGGCAAAATTTGCATATTTAGGGGGGCCGCAGGGCGATTTTTTAAAGGGGCGCCCGATCGCCTATCTCTTAACGTTGAAAAAATTTTCAATCGCCCGGCTAAAATCGTAAAAAAATCGCCCAGCGGCGAGGGCGGTCTCGAATTGCAGACTTTTTTCGCCTCTTTTTAAAGAGTTTTCGCGCGGACGGTTTTCGGCGAAAATTCGGGCGCCGACGCGGAAACAAAAAAGGCCCATTTGATTAACCCGTCGTCCGGAATCGGTCGTATCTCGGCGAGTTTTCGTCGCACGACGTCGAGACCGGTTTTAAACGAAGCGCGAGAAAAAACTCCAACTGCAAAGTGCAAAAGACGCGTCGAAAACGACTTTTTTAACGCCGTTAATTCGCAAATAAAAGTCGGCGTTATTGTTTTTTTGTCGCGTTCCTATGACGGTGACCGTGTGGGGTCCTCACTTAGCATGGCAAAAAAAATTAAAAGTCACAGTCTAACTTAAATGCGAAATTAACACGCGACAAATCGATCAAATTTTTTTAAAAACATACGTCGCTAAACTACATGAAAGTGACGGGGACAGAAGTTTATTTTTTGTCGCATTTCGATTCGTGAAACGAGTCAATTCTATTTAGAAATGTCAAATTTAAAACAAATGATTGATAAAATTTGAATTTTTTCTAGCTGTCAGTTGAATTGGTTTTTAACATTGTTTAGCGAAATTACGCCCATCGGACGTAGACTTTTTGCCAAAATCGTGTAAATTGATAATTATAGAACATTTTGACAGACGTCCGAGACAAATCCGGTGATTTTTGCTGAGATATTTCGAAAAATTATTCCGCCAAGAGGTCGCCATATATGCAATTGGTTAGAAAGAGACACAAATATAATTTTGAGTACGGCCATAAATCTTACACATTTGACATTTTAAACAAACGACTAACAAACAATGACATTTAATTTATCTGTCAAACGGTTGGTTTTTAACATTATTTAACGAAATTATGACCATCGACCGTAATTTTTTTGCCAAAATCATGTAAGTTATTAATTATAAAACTTTTTGACAGACACCCGAGACAGACTCGATAATTTTTGCTGAGAAATCTTCAAATTTAATTCGGCCAAAAGGATGACATAATATATACAATTAGTAAGATAGGGACGGACATATAATTTTGATCTTATTTTGATCATTGTACACAGTCTGACATCTGATACACATGAAAGGTTAATCTGACAGGCGGAAACTTTTTTATAAATGATAATTCAAAGTTTCTAACCAGTAAGCGGTAGCTTATCGTTATTTAAAAACGAAATTTAAGATAATTTGACATATTATAATAGTATTTATATTACTTATTGGCGAAGTAAGCATTTAGTGTGGATTGTCGTGTACTAAACACACAATCAGATGTCAAACGTACCCTATACGTTCTATGTGTCACATGATTGAATACAAAACTATCAAAGGTGATTTTTGGAATATAGAAAATTATAATACGGTTTGTTTAAACATTTTTTCTTAATTATTATATACTTCTTGAAGTAGTTGAAATAGTTCATATTCAAATTTATTTACAGATCACGAAATAAGGTTATAAATTCAATCCTGTATTTTGGAAATTATTTACTTACTTATAATGAATGCGAATGTATAGAATTGTTGAAATGACAATATATTGGAATTTTAAAACAAAAATACTACATTCGTCAGTCGGATTTGTTTTAAAAAATTATCGTATTTAATAACCACAACATTTTTTTGACGTAAGTTATGCTGTTAAAAATGAGGTTATGTATATTTTTTCTTTTTTAGTTAATTTTTTATATTATTGTAACAATATTTTTTGAATAAATGTTTATAAACTTATTTTTATTGATAATATTTGAAGTAATTACGCATTTTTTCTAATAATTCTTTTTTAAATAATGAAAATAGTTTGTTCTCAATACAGAAACAGATATAATTGCCTTCGAAATTGCAATAAATTCATAGACTAATAGTGTAAGTTAAATATAACTATGAGCATCAAAGAAATTTCTATTATAGATAACTATCGGTCAAGACCGAAGCGATTTCGTAGGCATCGGGTCAAACTGCCATCGGTAAAGCTGCTTTCAACAATAATATTTGAGATAATTACGCATTTGTTTTTTATAAATTTATTTGAAATAATGCAAGTTTGAATCATCTTTTAGCATCGAAGGAATTTCTATTACATCTTCTGTTGATACGATGATGTGTGTCTATATTTTGGAGCCGATTCAAAGTATTTGAATTAATTTGCGATTAACTGAAAAAAAAAATACGTCGAACAAAGATGAGTATCGATCAAGAAAGAAGCCTTCACTTAGGCATCGTTGTCAAATTACTGCATGCAATGAATTATTACTCACTGTACGAGTGCGAATTTCAAAAAATGTTTCACTGTTAAGACGTTTCAAAAACTATTACTATGAATAGATATTTAAAATCTGTAAAAAATACTTGATTAAATTTGTGAATGACTGAGTCTTGGGATAATATAATTCAGTTTGCTATTTTTTTGAATTAACAAAAATATCAAACCATTTGTACTTTGTAGTCTAAGCTGACGGCTATTACATAGTGAGGAACTGTTTAGTAGTTTTTTACATTACGGACAATCTCTTTCGACCGTATAATATCTAAACACCACGAATTTTCAAATCATTTTTGTGACGTAAGAAGTCTCTCATTTTGTTTTACAAATTGCCTTCAAAAGTATTAATGTGTTATAAACGATATGTCAACCAGTTATCGATACGTAAATAAATAGGTAAATAGCCGGTTAAATATACGCGGCTATTTATTTTAAATAGCTGTCGGTATTATATTTTTTTACGTTCACTATCCAGTATCCACCAATAAATGTTTATATCAGTGAGTACCTATTTTACGATGTTTTGACTTAAAGTTGGCAAGAGGCTAAGCGATTCATAATACGAACTTGGTTCATATAGAGGCTGTATAATAATTATTGTCAAATATATATTTGATATATATCTACAAAGCGAAAAATATTGTTGTTTTTGCGGTTTGTCATCTATATTATTCTATTATTACTGATCGCATTTAATCTGTGTGATTGTCAAGAGCAAACTGAACGGTAAGTGAGACTTTAGAAATGTTTATGTATGTTTCATTATTCAAAAATAGTCGAAACTTTTTTAACTCTTTCGCTTCTGACGCGACACATATTATGTCCCATCGAATAGTTCTCTTCTTTTTTGGCATAAATACGTTCCGAATAACATTGAAATTTTTGTGATTCAGTAATAAGCAATTAAATATATATCCACGAAATGTCAGCACCTCATATACTTATTCAGTATTTGTCATTTTTAAGCCAAAATAAGGTTATATTCCGTGTACTGCGCATGTTTTGAAGTGTAACTAAGACGTTGAATCCGCGAAAATTAAATTACATGTTCCGCCATGAACAGGTAAGTTAAAAATGTTAATATTTATATGTTTTGTAGTTAAAAACACAGGCGGAAGATTTTGTTTCGAAAATATTCGGCGCGGGACATTATTGTCCCAACAGTCTTTTTTACAACAAATAGTCACCAGTATTTGTCTCAATAGTTCCAAATGAGTGATAGCAACGTATATATAAAGCCACATTTCAACAAATGACTTACTTATCTACAGAGTGATTCATAAAAGATGCGCAGGACTTTAGAGGAAGATAGTTTGTCCAAAAATATGAAAAAAAATTTGTATAAACATGGGTCCGCAGACGCATCGTTTTCGAGACACAGGGTGCCAAAGTTGAGAAAAAAAATCGTTTTTTGTCAATATCTTTAGAACCGCTAGAGGTACAACGCATTATCGGGTCGCAGACCAATTTTTTAGGACAATATGGCGAGGCCGTTAGGCCGAGTGATTATTGGTTTGCAGACCAATTTTTTGGGACAATATGGCGAGGCCGATAGGCCGAGTGATTATTGGATCGCAGACCATTTTTTTGGGACAAAATGGCGAGGCCGTCAGGCCGAGTTATTATTGGATCGCAGACCAATTTTTGGGACAATATGGCGAGGCCGTTAGGCCGAGTGATTATTGGGTCGTAGACCAATTTTTTGGGACAATATGGCGAGGCCGATAGGCCGAGTGATCATTGGTTTGCAGACCAATTTTTTGGGACAATATGGCGAGGCCGATAGGCCGAGTGATTATTGGGTCGCAGACCATTTTTTTGGAACAATATGGCGAGGCCGTCAGGCCGAGTGATTATTGGGTCGCAGACCAATTTTTTGGGACAATATGGCGAGGCCGTCAGGCCGAGTGATTATTGGGTCGCAGACTAATTTCATAACACTTTGATATTGGAGAACTATTCTAAAGGCACATTCAAAAAAGTTTTGTATACGTCAGCAATAATTGGCGCCGCAGGCGTGATTCTAAACACACCAAATTTGGAAAACGATTGTAGAAACACATTTAAAAAAGTTTTGCGTACCCCGTTAAAGATAATTGGCGCCGCAGGCGTGATTCAAAACACAGTGATCTTTACCAACCATGGCAAAAACGGATGCAAAAAAAAAATTTGTAAAAAAAATTTTTTTCCGCAGACCCATACTAAAAACATTGATCATTGAAAGCGGTGTTAAGTTGCCTGCAAAAAGGTTTTGCACAGGTCATCTATTTGAATACTAAAGCTGTTAAATGGTAAAAGTGAAAACTATTTTATTTAGACAGATATAAAAAAAATGAAAATAAGGCAACAATGCGGGCCGGAGGCCCGCCCATTGTCCTTTTTGGACAAAATGGCGAGGCCGTTAGGCCGAGTAATTATTGGGTCGCAGACCAATTTCATAACACTTTGATATTGGAGAACTATTCTAAAGATACATTCAAAAAAGTTTTGTGTACGCCAGCAATCGTAATTGGCGCCTCAGGCGTGATTCTAAACACATCGATATTGGAAAACTATTGTAGAAACACATTTAAAAAAGTTTTGCGTACCCCGTTAAAGATAATTGGCGCCGCAGGCGTGATTCAAAACACAGTGATCTTTGCAAACCATGGCAAAAACGGATGTAAAAATTTTTTTTTTTTGTAAAAAAAATTTTTTCCGCAGACCCATACCAAAAACATGGATCTTTGAAAGCGGTGTTAAGTTGCCTGCAAAAAGGTTTTGCACAGGTCAACTAGTCTCTATATATTAAAGCTGAAAAATTTTTCGAGGTACAAACGGGCGGTCTATAGAAAAGTGCAATTTTTGACGGATTTTTACGAAAAAAAATTACGACGAGGGCGCATTATTTCTACGTCTCAACGTCGCATCGGCAAACTTTGCATATTTAGGGGGGCCGCAGGGCGATTTTTTAAAGGGGCGCCCGATCGCCTATCTCTTAACGTTGAAAAAATTTTCAATCGCCCGGCTAAAATCGTAAAAAAATCGCCCAGCGGCGAGGCCGGTCTCGAATTGCAGACTTTTTTCGCCTCTTTTTAAAGAGTTTTCGCGCGGACGGTTTTCGGCGAAAATTCGGGCGCCGACGCGGAAACAAAAAAGTCCCATTTGAATAACCCGTCGTCCGGAATCGGTCGTATCTCGGCGAGTTTTCGTCGCACGACGTCGAGACCGGTTTTAAACGAAGCGCGAGAAAAAACTCCAACTGCAAAGTGCAAAAGACGCGTCGAAAACGACTTTTTTAACGCCGTTAATTCGCAAATAAAAGTCGGCGTTATTGTTTTTTTGTCGCGTTCCTATGACGGTGACCGTGTGGGGTCCTCACTTAGCATGGCAAAAAAAATTAAAAGTCACAGTCTAACTTAAATGCGAAATTAACACGCGACAAATCGATCAAATTTTTTTAAAAACATACGTCGCTAAACTACATGAAAGTGACGGGGACAGAAGTTTATTTTTTGTCGCATTTTGATTCGTGAAACGAGTCAATTCTATTTTGAAATGTAAAATTTAAAACAAATGATTGATAAAATTTGAATTTTTTCTAGCTGTCAGTTGAATTGGTTTTTAACATTGTTTAGCGAAATTATACCCATCGGATGTAAACTTTTTGCCAAAATCGTGTAAATTGATAATTATAGAACATTTTGACAGACGTCCGAGACAAATCCGGTGATTTTTGCTGAGATATTTCGAAAAATTATTCCGCCAAGAGGTCGCCATATATGCAATTGGTTAGAAAGAGACGCCGTATAAAATCGAGTCGCGTAATGTCGATTACGACGTATGTCTATGAGCAGTTCAGATAAAAGTAAAAATGGCGTGAGATTATTTTGACAGCTCTATGAAAATAAATACACATCTTACTAGGGAAATTGATGTATTTTGGGATATTTTCAATTATAAAACGGTTTGTTTATACGTTATTTTATATATTATTAGCTTTTTGTATAACGATTAAGAAAAAAAAAACATTTTTTAACAGTGATAATTTTTTGGTTACAATATGAAAACTAATATTTTGTTTCCTAAAATATAGAAATTAGTCATATACGAATTTATTTACAGATCTATTGAAACCGATTACAAATTGATATCCTGTATCTTCTACCTATTATATATTTTGAATATTTACCTAGAGTGAATTCGAATGTGTGAAACTGATGGAATGAGAAGATTGGAATTTTAAACGAGAAGACTACATTTGTCAATCGGATTTGTTGCAAAATATAATCATATTTAACAACGATATTATCGTATATATAATATTATTTGTCATGAATTATGTTTTTAAAAATGTGAGGCTATATAAATATTTCTTTTTGTTATGATTTGACAATTGTTAATAAAATTATTTTTATTGATAATATTTGAATTACGCATTTTTTTAAATATGTTTTTCCTTTAAAATAATGAAAATAGTTCGCTCTCAATACCGAAACAGATATAGGTAACTGCGTTCGAAATTGCTTTAATTCAGCGTGTTTTGTGGTACAAAATTAGTCAACTATGTATAAGCTAGACGCTAATGGAAGGCCCGTGGAATGTTAAGAGACGGTAGTGCATAACAATAATAATATTTATTCAACAAAGGCAAAGCCATTGAATATGTCATACATTTTGTACCTACATTAGATTATTAAAAAATATATAAAATGTTAAATAACTATTAAAATATAAGTTAATGTTCATATATTATAGCCAAGTAATAGATTAAACATAATCGGCAGTATAATAGCGATCGTTAGCTATAATTGTTGAGAAACAACCATTGTTACAATGCTATATAAGAAAAAAATATTTTCAAACGACTGTCACCGTCTATGAAATATTACAATTTATATAAAATATGGATATAGATTAAAATATTGTTATTTTTGTTGGAGCTGAACAGTGAAGTCACTGACACTGTAAAAGCAATTGTTAACTAAATGTTGATATAGCACTGTTTTATATCTTTCAAGCTCAAGAATTTTTATGTCCGCTGGTACGTTATTGTAGATATTTAATTGTTAATAACACTGTATGATATGTTAGGTCCCGTATATAAGTCTATTTTGTGTCGTGTTTGGTAGTTATGTCCGTTTATGTGTAGTACAAACTACAAAGTACCTATTCAAAATGTTTCTTAACGTAACAGGCGCATTCAAATATATATATTGACGGCAAAGGTAGTATTTTAAGTTTTTTGAATAGCGGAATACACGAGTCTCTATAGCCGACTTTCATGATGTTGCGAATGCATTTTTTTTTGTAGTCTGAACAGTTTGATTAGGTGTTTGGAGCTTCCCCAAAAGATTATACTGTATTTTGAAATTGAGGTGACATAAGCATGATATTATGTTTGTGATAAGGATCTTAGCAAACAAGAGTAGGAGCTGACTTTGTTACAAAGATATGTTTATGAAAATTTAAATTATTTTATTTTGACAAATCCTCATATACATATTTCCTTTTGCAATAGTATACAGAGTTGCAATACAAAATAATGATGATTGTGATAAATTATGAAATTAATATGCGTGTAAATATTAGCCATCGAAGTATTTGCAAAATGTCAGTTTTGAGATAAATCGCAATTAGGGTTTTTACTTTTGCCAGAAAATGTTATGGTTCTTTGCAATGTAATTACACGATTCTGATAGTTTTTTTAACCGAAATTCATCTTTTGGATCATATGAGCTCTAATCAATTTACTTTTAATACGACCTAATAGAGAAAAATAGTTTTTACCATATGAAATTTTAGAGTTGACCTCAGTCCCCCGCAAGTGTACCCCCTAAAGGGGAAATATTTGTCATCAAAATAAGCGTTGATTGGAATTGAGAAACTCTTATTCGAAACATTTTCCAAAAAATACTATTTCTTTGCGATATTTTAGCGTTTCCGAACTTTATGAACACGCTGTATTAGATTCTATTATTACTGACAGCATTTAATTTGTGTGATTGTACAGCAGTAGTGGAGCCTTCGTTTCTACCATATTATAATTTGCCTCTCGGGGCTGCGACCTGCTCGACAACAACAACAATAGTAGAGCCGCCGGCTCAAGCATATTAGTTTAGCCTCGCGGGGCTTTGGCATGGATATAAGAAGAATAGATACCATAGAAAATAATAATCAATATTTTTCTGATTTTGAGAAAAAATTAGCCAAATCGGTCCTGCCGTTTTTAAGTGCTGTGCCTACCAGTGAACAGCATTCCTTTTTTATTACATAGAATAATCCGTGAAATGAGATTATGAGACGTATCTGTTATTTTAAAATAATTTTCAACTCGGATGGCCATCAAATTTTATAGTTGGTTTGAAAACACACCGTTCATTTAATCAAATAGAGACCAACTTACGAGTGGTATTTTTCATGTAAATAAAAGATGGTAAATTTCAAAATGACGCCGAAATTTACAGAGGGTGGTCACCGAGGTTAACTTAGGGGAAAAGGCGCCGATGAATTATAATGGCTCAAAAATGGCTACCATATAAGTAAATGGCATCATATTTACAGATTTTTTTCGAATCGAACATTTAAAAAAATCGGCCCCTATCTCTTTAAAAATCGATGAAGGATTTTTTTTTCAGAATATCATAAAAAAAAATCAACGCTCAAATACAGACTTCATTGTGATAAATTTACCTCTGTATGTCACAGATGAGAAAAAAACCGAGCAAGAATGAGTCGAGCTCGCGTGAAAATGGTTCGATACCATTCAGTTTTCCGTGAGATCTTTAAGACTTGGATTTTCGTTTAGGTTTTCCTATAAACTACATTTCATATTTTCTAAAATTGAAGTTCAGTTTTCACCGTGATGGGGGAGATGGTTAACGCTCGATTTTTGTATATTTTCTTTAATATCTTTCGAGCTACGCATTTTAAAATTATAAAGGAAGTATATTAGTATTTCTCATAGCGAACCCTTTCATTTGATACGTCCATGATGCACTTGAAATATATATATATATATATATATATATATATATTTTTTTTTTTTTTCTTATGGACGCTGTTTTGGAGTTTCAGATATTCAAATTCTGCTTATTTTTTTGAATAATTTGACATAGCACATCCTATATCTAAACGAACCAGAAGCTACAAAACTGACCAAAATAGCTTTTTGACGTTATCCATACTGATCAGTGTGCCGTGTAAAACAAAATTTGTTGAAACAAATACATACCGACAGGTTAACAATCTGTCGAGCGATCGCTACAGTTTTGCTAATTCATTTTGTTTGATTTACTCTCTAAGATGGCTCAAGCATTTTCAAATTTGAAGAAACGAGCTATTTTTGCGCACACATTCAGCGTAACAAAAACACCACGTGGGTTCAAGCAGAATAGATATTTAATGGTATACGGTTTATTTTCAAAGAAAAAAAGCAACATTCAACACTGTGAAGACGAATTAGTTTTAGCAAGCTTTGAAACTAATGGAGAAAAGACAACGAGACAACTTGCAGAATAGGTCTAAAAAAATGTATAAAAAACGTATCTTAAAGGCCCGTCTAAAAACATTGATTATTGAAAACGGTGTAAACTCGCAAGGTTTTGCAAAGGTCGTCTATTTGGATACTAAAGTAAACAAATGGTATAAGTGAAAATTATTTTATTTAGACAGATATAAAAAAACAAAAACTGTCTTCTTGGACTGATCGGCGAGATCGTAAGACCGAGTAGATATTGAGTCGCAGACCAATTTATTGCGGGCCGAAGGCCCGCCGCGCCTTATATTCTTTTTGGCTCTAATGGCGAGGTCGTAAGACCGAGTAGATATTGAGCCGCAGATCAAATTATGCGGGCCGAAGGCCCGCCGCTCTTTATTTTCTTTTTGGCTCTAATGGCGAGGTCGTAAGACCGAGTAGATATTGAGTCGCAGACCAATTTATTGCGGGCCGAAGGCCCGCCGCGCCTTATTTTCTTTTTGGGCCTAATGACGAGGTCGTAAGACCGAGTAAATATTGAGTCGCAGACCAATATATTGCGGGCCGAAGGCCCGCCGCGCCTTAATTTCTTTTTGGGCCTAATGGCGAGGTCGTAAGACCGAGTAGATATTGAGCCGCAGACCAATTTATTGCGGGCCGAAGGCCCGCCGCGCCTTATTTTCTTTTTGGGCCTAATGCCGAGGTCGTAAGACCGAGTAGATATTGAGTTGCAGACCAATTTATTGCGGGCCGAAGGCCCGCCGTGCCCTAATTTTTTTTGTGTCTAAGACCGAGTAATCGCAGATGAATTTTTTTGGGACCACATGGCGAGGCCGTTAGGCCGAGTAATTATTGGGTCCCAGACAAATTTTATAACACTTTGATATTGGAGAACTATTCTAAAGACACATTCAAAAAAGTTTTGTGTATGCCAGCAATGGTAATTGGCGCCGCAGGCGTGATTCTAAACACATCGATATTAGAAAACTATTGGAGAAACACATTTAAAAAAGTTTTGCGTACCCCGTTAAAGATAATTGGCGCCGCAGGCGTGATTCAAATCACAGTGATCTTTACAAACCATGGCAAAAACGAATGCAAAAAAAAAAAATTTTGTAAAAAAAATTTTTTTCCGCAGACCCATACCAAAAACATTGATCTTTGAAAGCGGTGTTAAGTTGCCTGCAAAAAGGTTTTGCACAGGTCAACTAGTCCCCTTATATTAAAGCTGAAAAATTTTTCGAGGTACAAACGGGCGGTCTATAGAAAAGTGCAATTTTGGACGGATTTTTACGAAAAAAAATTACGACGAGGGCGCATTATTTCTACATCTCAACGTCGCATCGGCAAAATTTGCATATTTAGGGGGGCCGCAGGGCGATTTTTTAAAGGGGCGCCCGATCGCCTATCTCTTAACGTTGAAAAAATTTTCAATCGCCCGGCTAAAATCGTAAAAAAATCGCCCAGCGGCGAGGCCGGTCTCGAATTGCAGACTTTTTTCGCCTCTTTTTAAAGAGTTTTCGCGCGGACGGTTTTCGGCGAAAATTCGGGCGCCGACGCGGAAACAAAAAAGTCCCATTTGATTAACCCGTCGTCCGGAATCGGTCGTATCTCGGCGAGTTTTCGTCGCACGACGTCGAGACCGGTTTTAAACGAAGCGCGAGAAAAAACTCTAACTGCAAAGTGCAAAAGACGCGTCGAAAACGACTTTTTTAACGCCGTTAATTCGCAAATAAAAGTCGGCGTTATTGTTTTTTTAGTTCCGTTCCTATGACGGTGACCGTGTGGGGTACTCACCTAGCATGGCAAAAAAAATTAAAAGTCACAGTCTAACTTAAATGCGAAATTAACACGCGACAAATCGATCAAATTTTTTTAAAAACATACGTCGCTAAACTACATGAAAGTGACGGGGACAGAAGTTTATTTTTTGTCGCATTTTGATTCGTGAAACGAGTCAATTCTATTTTGAAATGTCAAATTTAAAACAAATGATTGATAAAATTTGAATTTTTTCTAGCTGTCAGTTGAATTGGTTTTTAACATTGTTTAGCGAAATTACGGCCATCGGACGTAAACTTTTTGCCAAAATCGTGTAAATTGACAATTATAGAACCTTTTGACACACGCCCGAGACAAATCCGGTGATTTTTGCTGAGATATCTCGAAAAATAATTTCGCCAAGGACCTGCCATATAAGTAGTTAGTAAGAAAGAGACGGACATATAATTTTGAGTACGGCCACAAATCTTACACATTTGCAATTTTAAACAAACGACTAACAAACAATGACATTTAATTTATCTGTCAAACGGTTGGTTTTTAACATTATTTAACGAAATTATGACCATCGACCGTAATTTTTTTGCCGAAATCATGTAAATTATTAATTACAGATCTTTTTGACAGACACCCGAGACAGACTCGATAATTTTTGCTGAGAAATCTTCAAATTTAATTCGGCCAAAAGGATGACATAATATATACAATTAGTAAGACAGAAACGGACATATAATTTTGATCTTATTTTGATCATTGTACACAGTCTGACATCTGATACATATGAAAGGTTAATCTGACAGGCGGAAACTTTTTTATAAATGATAATTCAAAGTCTCTAAACAGTAAGCGGTAGCTTTTCGTTATTTAAAAACGAAATTTAAGATAATTTGACATATTATAATGGTATTTATATTATTTATTGGCGAATTAAGCATTTAGTGTGGATTGTCGTGTACTAAACACACAATCAGATGTCAAACGTACCCTATGCGTTCTATGTGTGAGATGATTGAATACAAAACTATCAAAGCTGATTTTTGGAATATAGAAAATTATAATACGGTTTGTTAAAACATTTTTTCTTAATTATTATATACTTCTTGAAATAGTTGAAATAGTTCATATTCAAATTTATTTACAGATCACGAAATAAGGTTATAAATTCATTCCTGTATTTTGGAAATTATTTACTTACTTATAATGAATGCGAATGTAAAGAATTGTTGAAATGACAATATATTGGAATTTTAAAACATAAATAGTACATTTGTCAGTCGGATTTGTTTTAAAAAATTATCGTATTTAATAACCACAACATTTTTTGACGTAAGTTATGCTGTTAAAAATAAGGTTATGTATATTTTTTCTTTTTTAGTTTATTTTTGATATTATTGTAACAATATTTTTTGAATAAATGTTTATAAACTTATTTTTAGTGATAATATGTGAAGTAATTCATATTATAATTTTCCTCTCGGGGCTGCGACCTGCTCGACAACAACAACAATAGCAGAGTCGCCGGCTCAAGCATATTAGTTTAGCCTCGCGGGGCTTTGGCATGGATATAATAAGAATAGATACCATAGAAAATAATAATCAATATTTTTCTGATTTTGAGAAAAAATTAGCCAAATCGGTCCTGCCGTTTTCAAGTGCTGTGCCTACCAGTGAACAGCATTCCTTTTTTATTACGTAGAATAATCCGTGAAATGAGATTAAGAGACGTATCTGTTATTTTAAAATAATTTTCAACTCGGATGGCCATCAAATTTTATAGTTGGTTTGAAAACACACCGTTCATTTAATCAAATAGAGACCAATTTACGAGTGGTATTTTTCATGTAAATAAAAGATGGTAAATTTCAAAATGACGCCGAAATTTACAGAGGGTGGTCACCGAGGTTAACTTAGGGGAAAAGGCGCCGATGAATTTAAAGGCTCAAAATTTGCTACCATATAAATAAATTGCATCATATTTACAGATTTTTTTCGAATCGAACATTTAAAAAAATCGGCTCCTATCTCTTTAAAAATCGATGATGGATTTTTTTCAGAATATCAAAAAAAATATCGATGCTCAAATATAGACTTCATTGTGATAAATTTGCCTCTGTACGTCACAGATGAGAAAAAAACCGGGCAAGAATGAGACGAACTCGCGTGAAGATGGTTTGGTACCATTCAGTTTTCCGCGAGATCTTTAAGACTTGGATTTTTGTTTAGGTTTTCCTATAAACTATATTTCCTATTTTCTAAAATTGAACTTCAGTTTTCACGGTGATGGGGGAGAGGGTTAACGCTCGATTTTTGTATATTTTCTTTAATATCTTTCGAGCTACGCATTTTAAAATTATAAAGGAAATATATTTGTATTTCTCATAGCGAACCCTTTAATATGATACGTCCATGATATATATATATGATACATATATATTTTTTTTTATTTTCTAATTTAGCCCCCAAAATTTACCCTAAACTCGGAATTCGTTTATTTACGCTATACAACCGTCATTGCGTCATCTAACATTTATATAAGAATAAAATTTCAACACTTTTCGTCCCGTAGAATCGGAGAGAGCTGTGACAAACGAAAAGACAGACACAAGAGTGATCCTATAACGACTCCGCTTTTTCATCGGATATACGGAGCCCTAACTATGCTTCGATGAAGTTAGTATTCGGTACACAGGCTTAAAAAAGTTAACAAGTGTAGAAATACACAAAATCTGACGAAAAATACCCGATTTCTTTAAAATTTGAATATTAATGCGAGAAGTCAAATTCACTTTATTTACACATAATATATACAGGGTGTTTCAACCGACGTGGGCTAACACGGGTAACTTTGTTGTTAGTGGAGATAGAAAGTCGGTTAAAGAGGCAAAGTAGTGCAGAAAAATTAATTTATTCAGAAAATAGTGAAAATTTCCATTTAGAAAAACTGGCCATAACTTTTTTATTTATTAAGATATCTGAAAATTTCATTAACCATTTTATGATAACTTTTTAAGGTCTTTTCAGTGGCGTAAATTTATTTTTTTTATTTCCACTACGTAATGAGATATTGACATGAACTTTGATTTTTCTTATGGACGCTGTTTTGGGTTTTCAGATATTCAAATTCTGCTTATTTTTTTGAATTATTTGATATAGCACATCCTATATCTAAGCGAACCAGAAGCTACAAAACTGACTAAAATAGCTTTTTGACGTTATCCATACTGATCAGTATGCCGTGTAAACAAAATTTGTTGAAACAAATAGATACCGACAGGTTAACAATCTGTCGAGCGATCGCTACAGTTTTGCTAATTCATTTTGTTTGATTTACTCTCTAAGATGGCTCAAGCATTTTCAAATTTGAAAAACAGGCTATTTTTGCGCACACATTCAGCGTAACAAAAACACCACATGGGTTCAAGCAGAATACTTGAACGTTTATCCAGAAAAGCGACAACCTTATTCCATAACTTTAAGGAACTTAAATAGAAATTTAATGGTATACGGTTTATTTTCAAAGAAAAAAAGCAGCATTCAACAATGTGAAGACGAATTAGTTTTGGCAAGCTTTGAAATTAATGGAAAAAAGTCAACGAGACAACTTGCAGAATAGGTATAAAAAAACGTATGTTAAAGGCCCGTACTAATAACATTGATCATTGAAAACGGTGTAAACTCGCAAGGTTTTGCAAAGATCGTCTATTTGGATACTAAAGTAAATAAAAGGTATAAGTGAAAATTATTTTATTTAGACAGATATAAAAAAACAAAAACTGTCTTCTTGGACTGATCGGCGAGATCTTAAGACCGAGTAGATATTGAGTCGCAGACCAATTTATTGCGGGCCGAAGGCCCGCTGCGCCTTATTTTTTTTTGGGGTCTAATGACGAGGTCGTAAGACCGAGTAGATATTAAGCTGCAGACCAATTTATTGCGGGCCGAAGGCCCGCCGCACCTTAATTTCTTTTTGGGCCTAATGGCGAGGTCGTAAGACTGAGTAGATATTAAGTCGCAAATCAATTTATTGCGGGCCGAAGGCCCGCCGCGCCTTATATTCTTTTTGGCTCTAATGGCGAGGTCGTAAGACCGAGTAGATATTGAGCCGCAGATCAAATTATGCGGGCCGAAGGCCCGCCGCTCCTTATTTTCTTTTTGGCTCTAATGGCGAGGTCGTAAGACCGAGTAGATATTGAGTCGCAGACCAATTTATTGCGGGCCGAAGGCCCGCCGCGCCTTATTTTCTTTTTGGGCCTAATGCTGAGGTCGTAAGACCGAGTAGATATTGAGTTGCAGACCAATTTATTGCGGGCCGAAGGCCCGCCGTGTATAAATTTCTTTTTGGGCCTAACGGCGAGGTCGTAAGACCGAGTAATCGCAGACGAATTTTTTAGGATCATATGGCGAGGCCGTTAGGCCGAGTAATTATTGGGTCCCAGACAAATTTTATAACACTTTGATATTGGAGAACTATTCTAAAGACACATTCAAAAAAGTTTTGTGTATGCCAGCAATGGTAATTGGCGCCGCAGGCGTGATTCTAAACACATCGATATTAGAAAACTATTGGAGAAACACATTTAAAAAAGTTTTGCGTACCCCGTTAAAGATAACTGGCGCCGCAGGCGTGATTCAAATCACAGTGATCTTTACAAACCATGGCAAAAACGGATGCAAAAAAAAAATTTTGTAAAAAAAAATTTTTTCCGCAGACCCATACCAAAAACATTGATCTTTGAAAGCGGTGTTAAGTTGCCTGCAAAAAGGTTTTGCACAGGTCAACTATCCCATATATTAAAACGCAAAAATTTTCCGAGGTACAAACGGGGGGTCTATAGAAAAGTGCAATTTTTGACGGATTTTTACGAAAAAAAATTACGAAAAGGGCGCATTATTTCTACAGCCCAACGTCGCATCGGCGTAAGTTGCGTTTCGAGGGGGGCCGCAGGGCGATTTTTTAAAGGGGCGCCCGATCGCCTATCTCTTAACGTTGAAAAAATTTTCAATCGCCCGGCTAAAATCGTAAAAAAATCGCCCGGCGGCGAGGGCGGTCTCGAATTGCAGACTTTTTTCGCCTCTTTTTAAAGAGTTTTCGCGCGGACGGTTTTCGGCGAAAATTCGGGCGCCGACGCGGAAACAAAAATGTCCCATTTGATTAACCCGTCGTCCGGAATCGGTCGTATCTCGGCGACTTTTCGTCGCACGACGTCGAGACCGGTTTTAAACGAAGCGCGAGAAAAAACTCCAACTGCAAAGTGCAAAAGACGCGTCGAAAACGACTTTTTTAACGCCGTTAATTCGCAAATAAAAGTCGGCGTTATTGTTTTTTTAGTTCCGTTCCTATGACGGTGACCGTGTGGGGTTCTCACTTAGCATGGCAAAAAAAATTAAAAGTCACAGTCTAACTTAAATGCGAAATTAACACGCGACAAATCGATCAAATTTTTTTAAAAACATACGTCGCTAAATTACATGAAAGTGACGGGGACAGAAGTTTGTTTTTTGTCGCATTTTGATTCGTGAAACGAGTCAATTCTATTTTGAAATGTCAAATTTAAAACAAATGATTGATAAAATTTGAATTTTTTCTAGCTGTCAGTTGAATTGGTTTTTAACATTGTTTAGCGAAAATATACACATCGGACGTAAACTTTTTGCCAAAATCGTGTAAATTGATAATTATAGAACATTTTGACAGACGTCCGAGACAAATCGGGTGATTTTTGCTGAGATATTTCGAAAAATTATTCCGCCAAGAGGTCGCCATATATGCAATTGGTTAGAGAGAGACGACGTATAAAATCGAGTCGCGTAATGTCGATTACGACGTAATATGTCTGTGAGCAGTTTAGATAAAATGAAAAATGGCGTGAGATTATTTTGACAGCTCTATGAAAATAAATACACATCTTACTACGGAAATTGATGTATTTTGGGATATTTTCAATTATAAAACGGTTTGTTCATACGTTATTTTATATATTATTAACTTTTTGTATAACGATTAAGAAAAAAAAAAACATTTTTTAACCTTGATAATTTTTTGGTTACAATATGAAAACTAATATTTTGTTTCCTAAAATATAGAAATTAGTCATATACGAATTTATTTACAGATCTATTGAAACAGATTACAAATTGATATCCTGTATCTTCTACCTATTATATATTTTGAATATTTACCTACAGTGAATTCGAATGTGTGAAATTGATGGAATGAGAAGATTGGAATTTTAAACGAGAAGACTACATTTGTCAATCGGATTTGTTGCAAAATATAATCATATTTAATAACGATATTATCGTATATATAATATTATTTGTCATGAATTATGTTTTTAAAAATGTGAGGCTATGTAAATATTTCTTTTTGTTATGATTTGACAATTGTTAATAAAATTATTTTTATTGATAATATTTGAATTACGCATTTTTTTAAATATGTTTTTCCTTTAAAATAATGAAAATAGTTCGCTCTCAATACCGAAACAGATATAGGTAACTGCGTTCGAAATTGCTTTAATTCAGCGTGTTTTGTGGTACAAAATTAGTCAACTATGTATAAGCTAGACGCTAATGGAAGGCTCGTGGAATGTTAAGAGACGGTAGTGCATAACAATAATAATATTTATTCAACAAAGGCAAAGCCATTGAATATGTCATACATTTTGTACATTAGATTATTAAAAAATATATAAAATGTTAAATAACTATTAAAATATAAGTTAATGTTCATATATTATAGCCAAGTAATAGATTAAACATAATCGGCAGTATAATAGCGATCGTTAGCTATAATTGTTGAGAAACAACCATTGTTACAATGCTATATAAGAAAAAAATATTTTCAAACGACTGTCACCGTCTATGAAATATTACAATTTATATAAAATATGGATATAGATTAAAATATTGTTATTTTTGTTGGAGCTGAACAGTGAAGTCACTGACACTGTAAAAGCAATTGTTAACTAAATGTTGATATAGCACTGTTTTATATCTTTCAAGCTCAAGAATTTTTATGTCCGCTGGTACGTTATTGTAGATATTTATTTAATTGTTAATAACACTGTATGATATGTTAGGTCCTGCATATAAGTCTATTTTGTGTCGTGTTTGGTAGTTATGTCCGTTTATGTGTAGTACAAACTACAAAGTACCTATTCAAAATGTTTCTTAACGTAACAGGCGCATTCAAATATATATATTGACGGCAAAGGTAGTATTTTAAGTTTTTTGAATAGCGGAATACACGAGTCTCTATAGCCGACTTTCATGATAATGCGAATGCATTTTTTTGTAGTCTGAACAGTTTGATTAGGTGTTTGGAGCTTCCCCAAAAGATTATACTGTATTTTGAAATTGAGGTGACATAAGCATGATATTATGTGGTCAGAAGGACATCGTGGCTTAGCATTTGTGATAAGGATCTTAGCAAAAAAGAGTAGGAGCTGACTTTGTTACAAAGATATGTTTATGAAAATTTAAATTATTTTATTTTGACAAATCCTCATACACATATTTCCTTTTGCAATAGTATGCAGAGTTGCAATACAAAATAATGATGATTGTGATAAATTATGAAATTAATATGCGTGTAAATATTAGCCATCGAAGTATTTGCAAAATGTCAGTTTTGAGATAAATCGCAATTAGGGTTTTTACTTTTGCCAGAAAATGTTATGGTTATTTGCAATGTAATTACACGATTCTGATAGTTTTTTCAACCGAAATTCATCTTTTGGATCATATGAGCTCTAATCACTTTACTTTTAATACGACCTAACAGAGAAAAATAGTGTTTACCATATGAAATTTTAGAGTTGACCTCAGTCCCCCGCAAGTGCACCTCCTAAAGGGGAAATATTTGTCATCAAAATAAGCGTTGATTGGAATTGAGAAACTCTTATTCGAAACATTTTCCAAAAAATACTATTTCTTTGCGATATTTTAGCGTTTCCGAATTTTTTGAACACGCTGTATATGATTCTATTATTACTGACAGCATTTAATTTGTGTGATTGTACAGCAGTAGTGGAGCCTTCGTTTCTACCATATTATAATTTGCCTCTCGGGGCAGCGACCTGCTCGACAACAACAACAACAATAGTAGAGCCGCCGGCTCAAGCATATTAGTTTAGCCTCGCGGGGCTTTGGCATGGATATAAGAAGAATAGATACCATAGAAAATAATAATCAATATTTTTCTGATTTTGAGAAAAAATTAGCCAAATCGGTCCTGCCGTTTTCAAGTGCTGTGCCTACCAGTGAACAGCATTCCTTTTTTATTACATAGAATAATCCGTGAAATGAGATTAAGAGACGTATCTGTTATTTTAAAATAATTTTCAACTCGGATGGCCATCAAATTTTATAGTTGGTTTGAAAACACACCGTTCATTTAATCAAATAGAGACCAACTTACGAGTGGTATTTTTCATGTAAATAAAAGATGGTAAATTTCAAAATGACGCCGAAATTTACAGAGGGTGGTCACCGAGGTTAACATAGGGGAAAAGGCGCCGATGAATTATAATGGTTCAAAATTGGCTACCATATAAATAAATGGCATCATTTTTACAGATTTTTTTCGAATCGAACATTTAAAAAAATCGGCCCCTATCTCTTTAAAAATCAATGAAGGATTTTTTTCAGAATATCAAAAAAAACAAATCAACGCTCAAATACAGACTTCATTGTGATAAATTTACCTCTGTATCTCACAGATGAGAAAAAAACCGAGCAAGAATGAGTCGAGCTCGCGTGAAGATGGTTCGATACCATTCAGTTTTCCGTGAGATCTTTAAGACTTGGATTTTCGTTTAGGTTTTCCTATAAACTATATTTCCTATTTTCTAAAATTGAAGTTCAGTTTTCACCGTGATGGGGGAGATGGTTAACGCTCGATTTTTGTATATTTTCTTTAATATCTTTCGAGCTACGCATTTTAAAATTATAAAGGAAATATATTAGTATTTCTCATAGCGAACCCTTTCATATGATACGTCCATGATGCACTTGAAATATATATATATATATATATATATATATATATATATTTTTTTTTTTTTTTTTTTCTTATGGACGCTGTTTTGGAGTTTCAGATATTCAAATTCTGCTTATTTTTTTGAATAATTTGACATAGCACATCCTATATCTAAACGAACCAAAAGCTACAAAACTGACCAAAATAGCTTTTTGACGTTATTCATACTGATCAGTGTGCCGTGTAAAACAAAATTTGTTGAAATAAATACATACCGACAGGTTAACAATCTGTCGAGCGATCGCTACAGTTTTGCTAATTCATTTTGTTTGATTTACTCTCTAAGATGGCTCAAGCATTTTCAAATTTGAAGAAACGAGCTATTTTTGCGCACACATTCAGCGTAACAAAAACACCACGTGGGTTCAAGCAGAATAGAAATTTAATGGTATACGGTTTATTTTCAAAGAAAAAAAGCAACATTCAACACTGTGAAGACGAATTAGTTTTAACAAGCTTTGAAATTAATGGAGAAAAGTCAACGAGACAACTTGCAGAATAGGTATAAAAAAATGTATAAAAAAACGTATGTTAAAGGCCCGTCTAAAAACATTGATCATTGAAAACGGTGTAAACTCGCAAGGTTTTGCAAAGGTCGTCTATTTGTATACTAAAGTAAATAAATGGTATAAGTGAAAATTATTTTATTTAGACAGATATAAAAAAACAAAAACTGTCTTCTTGGACTGATCGGCGAGATCGTAAGACCGAGTAGATATTGAGTCCCAGACCAATTTATTGCGGGCCGAAGGCCCGCCGCGCCTTATATTCTTTTTGGCTCTAATGGCGAGGTCGTAAGACCGAGTAGATATTGAGTCGCAGACCAATTTATTGCGGGCCGAAGGCCCGCGCGCCTTAATTTCTTTTTGGGCATAATGGCGAGGTCGAAAGACCGAGTAGATATTGAGCCGCAGACCAATTTATTGCCGGCCGAAGGCCCGCCGCGCCTTATTTTCTTTTTGGGCCTAATGACGAGGTCGTAAGACCGAGTAGATATTGAGTTGCAGACCATTTTATTGCGGGCCGAAGGCCCGCCGCGCCTTAATTTCCTTTTGTGCCTAATGGCGAGGTCGTAAGGCCGAGTAGATATTGAGCCGCACCAATTTATTGCGGGCCGAAGGCCCGCCGCCCCTTATTTTCTTTTTGGGCCTAATGCCGAGGTCGTAAGACCGAGTAGATATTGAGTTGCAGACCAATTTATTGCGGGCCGAAGGCCCGTGTGCCCTAATTTTTTTTTGGGTCTAAGACCGAGTAATCGCAGATGAATTTTTTTGGGACCACATGGCGAGGCCGGTAGGCCGAGTAATTATTGGGTCCCAGACAAATTTTATAACACTTTGATATTGGAGAACTATTCTAAAGACACATTCAAAAAAGTTTTGTGTATGCCAGCAATGGTAATTGGCGCCGCAGGCGTGATTCTAAACACATCGATATTAGAAAACTATTGGAGAAACACATTTAAAAAAGTTTTGCGTACCCCGTTAAAGATAATTGGCGCCGCAGGCGTGATTCAAATCACAGTGATCTTTACAAACCATGGCAAACACGAATGCAAAAAAAAAATTTTGTAAAAAAAATTTTTTTCCGCAGACCCATACCAAAAACATTGATCTTGGAAAGCGGTGTTAAGTTGCCTGCAAAAAGGTTTTGCACAGGTCAACTAGTCCACTTGTATTAAAAGGCAAAAAATGAAAAAAAAAAAACTTTTGCAGCTATACAAATTCGCATTTTCGGACGAAAAAATTTGCTAAAAAAACTGCTCAGAGAGGACTTTTTGACTCGATGCGTAGCGCTATTCGGGTGTCTTGCGTTTGCGGGGCGTAGCCCCGGCGATTTTTCAAAGTCGACCCCGTCTCCCGTAAGGATAACGTTGAGAGGCGTCTTTAAACGCTCGGCTAAAATCGTAAAAAAATCGCCCAGCGGCGAGTTCGGTCTTGAATTGCAGACTTTTTTCGCCTCTTTTTAAAGAGTTTTCGCGCGGACGGTTTTCGGCGAAAATTCGGGCGCCGACGCGGAAACAAAAAACTCCCATTTGATTAACCCGTCGTCCGGAATCGGTCGTATCTCGGCGAGTTTTCGTCGCACGACGTCGAGACCGGTTTTAAACGAAGCGCGAGAAAAAACTCTAACTGCAAAGTGCAAAAGACGCGTCGAAAACGACTTTTTTAACGCCGTTAATTCGCAAATAAAAGTCGGCGTTATTGTTTTTTTGTTCCGTTCCTATGACGGTGACCGTGTGGGGTTCTCACTTAGCATGGCAAAAAAAATTAAAAGTCACAGTCTAACTTAAATGCGAAATTAACACGCGACAAATCGATCAAATTTTTTTAAAAACATACGTCGCTAAACTACATGAAAGTGACGGGGACACAAGTTTATTTTTTGTCGCATTTTGATTCGTGAAACGAGTCAATTCTATTTTGAAATGTCAAATTTAAAACAAATGATTGATAAAATTTGAATTTTTTCTAGCTGTCAGTCGAATCGGTTTTTAACATTGTTTAGCGAAATTACACCCATCGGACGTAAACTTTTTGCCAAAATCGTGTAAATTGATAATTATAGAACATTTTGACAGACGTCCGAGACAAATCGGGTGATTTTTGCTGAGATATTTCGAAAAATTATTCCGCCAAGAGGTCGCCATATATGCAATTGGTTAGAGAGAGACGACGTATAAAATCGAGTCGCGTAATGTCGATTACGACGTATGTCAGTGAGCAGTTTAGATAAAATTAAAAATGGCGTGAGATTATTTTGACAGCTCTATGAAAATAAATACACATCTTACTATGGAAATTGATGTATTTTGGGATATTTTCAATTATAAAACGGTTTGTTTATACGTTATTTTATATATTATTACCTTTTTGTATAACGATTAAGAAAAAAAAAACATTTTTTAACCTTGATAATTTTTTGGTTACAATATGAAAACTAATATTTTGTTTCCTAAAATATAGAAATTAGTCATATACGAATTTATTTACAGATCTATTGAAACAGATTACAAATTGATATCCTGTATCTTCTACCTATTATATATTTTGAATATTTACCTACAGTGAATTCGAATGTGTGAAATTGATGGAATGAGAAGATTGGAATTTTAAACGAGAAGACTACATTTGTCAATCGGATTTGTTGCAAAATATAATCATATTTAATAACGATATTATCGTATATAAAATATTATTTGTCATGAATTATGTTTTTAAAAATGTGAGGCTATGTAAATATTTCTTTTTGTTATGATTTGACAATTGTTAATAAAATTATTTTTATTGATAATATTTGAATTACGCATTTTTTTAAATATGTTTTTCCTTTAAAATAATGAAAACAGTTCGCTCTCAATACCGAAACAGATATAGGTAACTGCGTTCGAAATTGCTTTAATTCAGCGTGTTTTGTGGTACAAAATTAGTCAACTATGTATAAGCTAGACGCTAATGGAAGGCCCGTGGAATGTTAAGAGACGGTAGTGCATAACAATAATAATATTTATTCAACAAAGGCAAAGCCATTGAATATGTCATACATTTTGTACATTAGATTATTAAAAAATATATAAAATATTAAATAACTATTAAAATATAAGTTAATGTTCATATATTATAGCCAAGTAATAGATTAAACATAATCGGCAGTATAATAGCGATCGTTAGCTATAATTGTTGCGAAACAACCATTGTTACAATGCTATATAAGAAAAAAATATTTTCAAACGACTGTCACCGTCTATGAAATATTACAATTTATATAAAATATGGATATAGATTAAAATATTGTTATTTTTGTTGGAGCTGAACAGTGAAGTCACTGACACTGTAAAAGCAATTGTTAACTAAATGTTGATATAGCACTGTTTTATATCTTTCAAGCTCAAGAATTTTTATGTCCGCTGGTACGTTATTGTAGATATTTATTTAATTGTTAATAACACTGTATGATATGTTAGGTCCTGCATATAAGTCTATTTTGTGTCGTGTTTGGTAGTTCAAAATGTTTCTTAACGTAACAGGCGCATTCAAATATATATATTGACGGCAAAGGTAGTATTTCAAGTTTTTTGAATAGCGGAATACACGAGTCTCTATAGCCGACTTTCATGATGATGCGAATGCATTTTTTTGTAGTCTGAACAGTTTGATTAGGTGTTTGGAGCTTCCCCAAAAGATTATACTGTATTTTGAAATTGAGGTGACATAAGCATGATATTATGTTTGTGATAAGGATCTTAGCAAACAAGAGTAGGAGCTGACTTTGTTACAAAGATATGTTTATGAAAATTTAAATTATTTTATTTTGACAAATCCTCATATACATATTTCCTTATGCAATAGTATACAGAGTTGCAATACAAAATAATGATGATTGTGATAAATTATGAAATTAATATGCGTGTAAATATTAGCCATCGAAGTATTTGCAAAATGTCAGTTTTGAGATAAATCGCAATTAGGGTTTTTACTTTTGCCAGAAAATGTTATGGTTATTTGCAATGTAATTACACGATTCTGATAGTTTTTTCAACCGAAATTCATCTTTTGGATCATATGAGCTCTAATCAATTTACTTTTAATACGACTTAATAGAGAAAAATAGTGTTTACCATATGAAATTTTGGAGTTGACCTCAGTCCCCCGCAAGTGTACCCCCTAAAGGGGAAATATTTGTCATCAAAATAAGCGTTGATTGGAATTGAGAAACTCTTATTCGAAACATTTTCCAAAAAATACTATTTCTTTGCGATATTTTAGCGTTTCCGAATTTTTTGAACACGCTGTATATGATTCTATTATTACTGACAGCATTTAATTTGTGTGATTGTACAGCAGTAGTGGAGCCTTCGTTTCTACCATATTATAATTTGCCTCTCGGGGCAGCGACCTGCTCGACAACAACAACAACAATAGTAGAGCCGCCGGCTAGAGCATATTAGTTTAGCGTCGCGGGGCTTTGGCATGGATATAAGAAGAATAGATACCATAGAAAATATTAATCAATATTTTTCTGATTTTGAGACAAAATTAGCCAAATCGGTCCTGCCGTTTTCAAGTGCTGTGCCTACCAGTGAACAGCATTCCTTTTTTATTACATAGAATAATCCGTGAAATGAGATTAAGAGGCGTATCTGTTATTTTAAAATAATTTTCAACTCGGATGGCCATCAAATTTTATAGTTGGTTTGAAAACACACCGTTCATTTAATCAAATAGAGACCAACTTACGAGTGGTATTTTTCATGTAAATAAAAGATGGTAAATTTCAAAATGACGCCGAAATTTACAGAGGGTGGTCACCGAGGTTAACTTAGGGGAAAAGGCGCCGATGAATTATAATGGCTCAAAATTGGCTACCATATAAATAAATGGCATCATATTTACAGACTTTTTTCGAATCGAACATTTAAAAAAATCGGCCCCTATCTCTTTAAAAATCGATGAAGGATTTTTTTTTCAGAATATCAAAAAAAAAAAATCAACGCTCAAATACAGACTTCATTGTGATAAATTTACCTCTGTATGTCACAGATGAGAAAAAAACCGGGCAAGAATGAGTCGAGCTCGCGTGAAGATGGTTCGATACCATTCAGTTTTCCGTGAGATATTTAAGACTTGGATTTTCGTTTAGGTTTTCCTATAAACTATATTTCCTATTTTCTAAAATTGAAGTTCAGTTTTCACCGTGATGGGGGAGATGGTTAACGCTCGATTTTTGTATATTTTCTTTAATATCTTTCGAGCTACGCATTTTAAAATTATAAAGGAAATATATTAGTATTTCTCATAGCGAACCCTTTCATATGATACGTCCATGATGCACTTGAAATATATATATATATATATATATATATATATATATATTTTTTTTTTTTTTTTCTTATGGACGCTGTTTTGGAGTTTCAGATATTCAAATTCTGCTTATTTTTTTGAATAATTTGACCTAGCACATCCTATATTTAAACGAACCAAAAGCTACAAAACTGACCAAAATAGCTTTTTGACGTTATCCATACTGATCAGTGTGCCGTGTAAAACAAAATTTGTTGAAACAAATACATACCGACAGGTTAACAATCTGTCGAGCGATCGCTACAGTTTTGCTAATTCATTTTGTTTGATTTACTCTCTAAGAAGGCTCAAGCATTTTCAAATTTGAAGAAACGAGCTATTTTTGCGCACACATTCAGCGTAACAAAAACACCACGTGGGTTCAAGCAGAATAGAAATTTAATGGTATACGGTTTATTTTCAAAGAAAAAAAGCAACATTCAAAACTGTGAAGACGAATTAGTTTTAGCAAGCTTTGAAATTAATGGAGAAAAGTCAACGAGACAACTTGCAGAATAGGTATAAAAAAATGTATAAAAAACGTATCTTAAAGGCCCGTCTAAAAACATTGATCATTGAAAACGGTGTAAACTCGCAAGGTTTTGCAAAGGTCGTCTATTTGGATACTAAAGTAAATAAATGGTATAAGTGAAAATTATTTTATTTAGACAGATATAAAAAAACAAAAACTGTCTTCTTGGACTGATCGGCGAGATCGTAAGACCAAGTAGATATTGAGTCGCAGATCAATTTATTGCGGGCCGAAGGCCCGCCGCGCCTTATATTCTTTTTGGCTCTAATGGCGAGGTCGTAAGACCGAGTAGATATTGAGCCGTAGACCAATTTATGCGGGCCGAAGGCCCGCCGCGCCTTATTTTCTTTTTGGCTCTAATGGCGAGGTCGTAAGACCGAGTAGATATTGAGTCGCAGACCAATTTATTGCGTGCCGAAGGCCCGCCGCGCCTTAATTTCTTTTTGGGCCTAATGGCGAGGTCGTAAGACCGAGTAGATATTGAGCTGCAGACCAATTTATTGCGGGCCGAAGACCCGCCGCGCCTTATTTTCTTTTTGGGCCTAATGACGAGGTCGTAAGACCGAGTAGATATTGAGTCGCAGACCAATTTATTGCGTGCCGAAGGCCCGCCGCGCCTTAATTTCCTTTTGGGCCTAATGGCGAGGTCGTAAGGTCGAGTAGATATTGAGCCGCACCAATTTATTGCGGGCCGAAGGCCCGCCGCGCCTTATTTTCTTTTTGGGCCTAATGCCGAGGTCGTAAGACCGAGTAGATATTGAGTTGCAGACCAATTTATTGCGGGCCGAAGGCCCGTGTGCCCTAATTTTTTTTTGGGTCTAAGACCGAGTAATCGCAGATGAATTTTTTTGGGACCACATGGCGAGGCCGTCAGGCCGAGTAATTATTGGGTCCCAGACAAATTTTATAACACTTTGATATTGGAGAACTATTCTAAAGACACATTCAAAAAAGTTTTGTGTATGCTAGCAATGGTAACTGGCGCCGCAGGCGTGATTCTAAACACATCGATATTAGAAAACTATTGGAGAAACACATTTAAAAAAGTTTTGCGTACCCCGTTAAAGATAATTGGCGCCGCAGGCGTGCTTCAAATCACAGTGATCTTTACAAACCATGGCCAAAACGAATGCAAAAAAAAAATTTTGTAAAAAAAAATTTTTTCCGCAGACCCATACCAAAAACATTGATCTTTGAAAGCGGTGTTAAGTTGCCTGCAAAAAGGTTTTGCACAGATCAACTAGTCCACTTGTATTAAAAGGCAAAAAATGAAAAAAAAAAAACTTTTGCAGCTATACAAATTCGCATTTTCGGATGAAAAAATTCGCTAAAAAAAGTGCTCAGAGAGGACTTTTTGACTCGATGCGTAGCGCTATTCGGGTGTCTTGCGTTTGCGGGGCGTAGCCCCGGCGATTTTTCAAAGTCGACCCCGTCTCCCGTAAGGATAACGTTGAGAGGCGTCTTTAAACGCTCGGCTAAAATCGTAAAAAAATCGCCCAGCGGCTAGTTCGGTCTTGAATTGCAGACTTTTTTCGCCTCTTTTTAAAGAGTTTTCGCGCGGACGGTTTTCGGCGAAAATTCGGGCGCCGACGCGGAAACAAAAAACTCCCATTTGATTAACCCGTCGTCCCGAATCGGTCGTATCTCGGCCAGTTTTCGTCGCACGACGTCGAGACCGGTTTTAAACGAAGCGCGAGAAAAAACTCTATCTGCAAAGTGCAAAAGACGCGTCGAAAACGACTTTTTTAACGCCGTTAATTCGCAAATAAAAGTCGGCGTTATTGTTTTTTTGTTCCGTTCCTATGACGGTGACCGTGTGGGGTTCTCACTTAGCATGGCAAAAAAAATTAAAAGTCACAGTCTAATTTAAATGCGAAATTAACACGCGACAAATCGATCAAATTTTTTTTAAAACATACGTCGCTAAACTACATGAAAGTGACGGGGACACAAGTTTATTTTTTGTCGCATTTTGATTCGTGAAACGAGTCAATTCTATTTTGAAATGCGAAATTTAAAACAAATGATTGATAAAATTTGAATTTTTTCTAGCTGTCAGTCGAATTGGTTTTTAACATTGTTTAGCGAAATTACACCCATCGGACGTAAACTTTTTGCCAAAATCGTGTAAATTGATAATTATAGAACATTTTGACAGACGTCCGAGACAAATCGGGTGATTTTTGCTGAGATATTTCGAAAAATTATTCCGCCAAGAGGTCGCCATATATGCAATTGGTTAGAAAGAGACGACGTATAAAATCGAGTCGCGTAATGTCGATTACGACGTATGTCTATGAGCAGTTCAGATAAAAGTAAAAATGGCGTGAGATTATTTTGACAGCTCTATGAAAATAAATACACATCTTACTAGGGAAATTGATGTATTTTGGGATATTTTCAATTATAAAACGGTTTGTTTATACGTTATTATATATATTATTAGCTTTTTGTATAACGATTAAGAAAAAAAAAACATTTTTTAACAGTGATAATCTTTTGGTTACAATATGAAAACTATAAATATTTTGTTTCCTAAAATATAGAAATTAGTCATATATGAATTTATTTACAGATCTATTGAAACAGATTACAAATTGATTTCATGTGTCTTCTACCTACAGTGAATTCGAATGTGTGAAATTGATGGAATGACAAGATTGGAATTTTAAATGAGAAGACTTCATTGGTCAATCGGATTTGTTGCAAAATATAATCATATTTAATAACGATATTATCGTATATATAATATTATTTGTCATGAATTATGTTTTTAAAAATGTGAGGCTATGTAAATATTTCTTTTTGTTATGATTTGACAATTGTTAATAAAATTATTTTTATTGATAATATTTGAATTACGCATTTTTTTAAATATGTTTTTCCTTTAAAATAATGAAAATAGTTCGCTCTCAATACCGAAACAGATATAGGTAACTGCGTTCGAAATTGCTTTAATTCAGCGTGTTTTGTGGTACAAAATTAGTCAACTATGTATAAGCTAGACGCTAATGGAAGGCCCGTGGAATGTTAAGAGACGGTAGTGCATAACAATAATAATATTTATTCAACAAAGGCCAAGCCATTAAATATGTCATACATTTTGTACATTAGATTATTAAAAAATATATAAAATATTAAATAACTATTAAAATATAAGTTAATGTTCATATATTATAGCCAAGTAATAGATTAAACATAATCGGCAGTATAATAGCGATCGTTAGCTATAATTGTTGAGAAACAACCATTGTTACAATGCTATATAAGAAAAAAATATTTTCAAACGACTGTCACCGTCTATGAAATATTACAATTTATATAAAATATGGATATAGATTAAAATATTGTTATTTTTGTTGGAGCTGAACAGTGAAGTCACTGACACTGTAAAAGCAATTGTTAACTAAATGTTGATATAGCACTGTTTTATATCTTTCAAGTTCAAGAATTTTTATGTCCGCTGGTACGTTATTGTAGATATTTATTTAATTATTAATAACACTGTATGATATGTTAGGTCCCGCATATAAGTCTATTTTGTGTCGTGTTTGGTAGTTATGTCCGTTTATGTGTAGTACAAACTACAAAGTACCTATTCAAAATGTTTCTTAACGTAACAGGCGCATTCAAATATATATATTGACGGCAAAGGTAGTATTTTAAGTTTTTTGAATAGCGGAATACACGAGTCTCTATAGCCGACTTTCATGATGATGCGAATGCATTTTTTTTTAGTCTGAACAGTTTGATTAGGTGTTTGGAGCTTCCCCAAAAGATTATACTATATTTTGAAATTGAGGTGACATAAGCATGATATTATGTTGTCAGAAGGACATCGTGGCTTAGCATTTGTGATAAGGATCTTAGCAAACAAGAGTAGGAGCTGACTTTGTTACAAAGATATGTTTATGAAAATTTAAATTATTTTATTTTGACAAATCCTCATATACATATTTCCTTTTGCAATAGTATACAGAGTTGCAATACAAAATAATGATGATTGTGATAAATTATGAAATTAATATGCGTGTAAATATTAGCCATCGAAGTATTTGCAAAATGTCAGTTTTGAGATAAATCGCAATTAGGGTTTTTACTTTTGCCAGAAAATGTTATGGTTATTTGCAATGTAATTACACGATTCTGATAGTTTTTTCAACCGAAATTCATCTTTTGGATCATATGAGCTCTAATCAATTTACTTTTAATACGACCTAATAGAGAAAAATAGTGTTTACCATATGAAATTTTAGAGTTGACCTCAGTCCCCCGCAAGTGTACCCCCCAAAGGGGAAATATTTGTCATCAAAATAAGCGTTGATTGGAATTGAGAAACTCTTATTCGAAACATTTTCCAAAAAATACTATTTCTTTGCGATATTTTAGCGTTTCCGAATTTTTTGAACACGCTGTATATGATTCTATTATTACTGACAGCATTTAATTTGTGTGATTGTACAGCAGTAGTGGAGCCTTCGTTTCTACCATATTATAATTTGCCTCTCGGGGCAGCGACCTGCTCGACAACAACAACAACAATAGTAGAGCCGCCGGCTCAAGCATATTAGTTTAGCCTCGCGGGGCTTTGGCATGGATATAAGAAGAATAGATACCATAGAAAATATTAATCAATATTTTTCTGATTTTGAGAAAAAATTAGCCAAATCGGTCCTGCCGTTTTCAAGTGCTGTGCCTACCAGTGAACAGCATTCCTTTTTTATTACATAAAATAATCCGTGAAATGAGATTAAGAGACGTATCTGTTATTTTAAAATAATTTTCAACTCGGATGGCCATCAAATTTTATAGTTGGTTTGAAAACACACCGTTTATTTAATCAAATAGAAACCAGCTTACGAGTGGTATTTTTCATGTAAATAAAAGATGGTAAATTTCAAAATGACGCCAAAATTTACAGAGGGTGGTCACCGAGGTTAACTTAGGGGAAAAGGCGCCGATGAATTATAATGGCTCAAAATTGGGTACCATATAAATAAATGGCATCATATTTACAGATTTTTTTCGAATCAAACATTTCAAAAAATCGGCCCCTATCTCTTTAAAAATCGATGTTGGATTTTTTTTCAGAATATCAAAAAAAAAAATCAACGCTCAAATACAGATTTCATTGTGATAAATTTACCTCTGTATGTCACAGATGAGAAAAAAACCGAGCAAGAATGAGTCGAGCTCGCGTGAAGATGGTTCGATACTATTCAGTTTTCCGTGAGATCTTTAAGACTTGGATTTTCGTTTAGGTTTTCCTATAAACTATATTTCCTATTTTCTAAAATTGAAGTTCAGTTTTCACCGTGATGGGGGAGATGGTTAACGCTCGATTTTTGTATATTTTCTTTAATATCTTTCGAGCTACGCATTTTAAAATTACAAAGGAAATATATTAGTGTTTCTCTTAGCGAACCCTTTCATATGATACGTCCATGATGCACTTATTTTCTTATGGACGCTGTTTTGGAGTTTCAGATATTCAAATTCTGCTTATTTTTTTGAATAATTTGACATAGCACATCCTATATCTAAACGAACCAGAAGCTACAAAACTGACCAAAATAGCTTTTTGACGTTATCCATACTGATCAGTGTGCCGTGTAAAACAAAATTTGTTGAAACAAATACATACCGACAGGTTAACAATCTGTCGAGCGATCGCTACAGTTTTGCTAATTCATTTTGTTTGATTTACTCTCTAAGATGGCTCAAGCATTTTCAAATTTGAAGAAACGAGCTATTTTTGCGCACACATTCAGCGTAACAAAAATACCACGTGGGTTCAAGCAGAATAGAAATTTAATGGTATACGGTTTATTTTCAAAGAAAAAAAGCAACAATCAACACTGTGAAGACGAATTAGTTTTAGCAAGCTTTGAAATTAATGGAGAAAAGTCAACGAGACAACTTGCAGAATAGGTATAAAAAATGTATAAAAAACGTATCTTAAAGGCCCGTCTAAAAACATTGATCATTGAAAACGGTGTAAACTCGCAAGGTTTTGCAAAAATTTGGATACTAAAGTAAACAAATGGTATTTAAGTGAAAATTATTTTATTTAGACAGATATAAAAAAACAAAAACTGTCTTCTTGGACTGATCGGCGAGATCGTAAGACCGAGTAAATATTCAGTCGCAGACCAATTTATGCGGGCCGAAGGCCCGCCGCTCCCTATTTTCTTTTTGGCTCTAATGACGAGGTCGTAAGACCGAGTAGATATTGAGTCGCAGACCAATTTATTGCGGGCCGAAGGCCCGCCGCGCCTTATTTTCTTTTTGGGCCTAATGACGAGGTCGTAAGACCGAGTAAATATTGAGTCGCAGACCAATATATTGCGGGCCGAAGGCCCGCCGCGCCTTAATTTCTTTTTGGGCCTAATGGCGAGGTCGTAAGACCGAGTAGATATTGAGCCGCAGACCAATTTATTGCGGACCGAAGGCCCGCCACGCCTTAGTTTCATTTTGGGCCTAATGGCGAGATCGTAAGGCCGAGTAGATATTGAGCCGCAGACCAATTTATTGCGGGCCGAAGGCCCACCGCGCCTTATTTTCTTTTTGGGCCTAATGCCGAGGTCGTAAGACCGAGTAGATATTGAGTTGCAGACCAATTTATGCCCTAATTTTTTTTGGGTCTAAGACCGAGTAATCGCAGATGAATTTTTTTGGGACTACATGGCGAGGCCGTTAGGCCGAGTAATTATTGGGTCCTAGACAAATTTTATAACACTTTGATATTGGAGAACTATTCTAAAGACACATTCAAAAAAGTTTTGTGTATGCCAGCAATGGTAATTGGTGCCGCAGGCGTGATTCTAAACACATCGATATTAGAAAACTATTGGAGAAACACATTTAAAAAAGTTTTGCGTACCCCGTTAAAGATAATTGGCGCCGCAGGCGTAATTCAAATCACAGTGATCTTTACAAACCATGGCAAAAACGAATGCAAAAAAAAAATTTTGTAAAAAAAAATTTTTCCGCAGACCCATACCAAAAACATTGATCTTGGAAAGCGGTGTTAAGTTGCCTGCAAAAAGGTTTTGCACAGGTCAACTAGTCCACTTGTATTAAAAGGCAAAAAATGAAAAAAAAAAAACTTTTGCAGCTATACAAATTCGCATTTTCGGACGAAAAAATTCGCTAAAAAAACTGCTCAGAGAGGACTTTTTGACTCGATGCGTAGCGCTATTCGGGTGTCTTGCGTTTGCGGGGCGTAGCCCCGGCGATTTTTCAAAGTCGACCCCGTCTCCCGTAAGGATAACGTTGAGAGGCGTCTTTAAACGCTCGGCTAAAATCGAAAAAAAATCGCCCAGTGGCGAGGGCGGTCTTGAATTGCGGACTTTTTTCGCCTCTTTTTAAAGAGTTTTCGCGCGGACGGTTTTCGGCGAAAATTCGGGCGCCGACGCGGAAACAAAAAACTCCCATTTGATTAACCCGTCGTCCGGAATCGGTCGTATCTCGGCGAGTTTTCGTCGCACGACGTCGAGACCGGTTTTAAACGAAGCGCGAGAAAAAACTCTAACTGCAAAGTGCAAAAGACGCGTCGAAAACGACTTTTTTAACGCCGTTAATTCGCAAATAAAAGTCGGCGTTATTGTTTTTTTGTTCCGTTCCTATGACGGTGACCGTGTGGGGTTCTCACTTAGCATGGCAAAAAAAATTTAAAGTCACAGTCTAACTTAAATGCGAAATTAACACGCGACAAATCGATCAAATTTTTTTTAAAACATACGTCGCTAAACTACATGAAAGTGACGGGGACACAAGTTTATTTTTTGTCGCATTTTGATTCGTGAAACGAGTCAATTCTATTTTGAAATGCGAAATTTAAAACAAATGATTGATAAAATTTGAATTTTTTCTAGCTGTCAGTCGAATTGGTTTTTAACATTGTTTAGCGAAATTACACCCATCGGACGTAAACTTTTTGCCAAAATCGTGTAAATTGATAATTATAGAACATTTTGACAGACGTCCGAGACAAATCGGGTGATTTTTGCTGAGATATTTCGAAAAATTATTCCGCCAAGAGGTCGCCATATATGCAATTGGTTAGAAAGAGACGACGTATAAAATCGAGTCGCGTAATGTCGATTACGACGTATGTCTGTGAGCAGTTTAGATAAAATTAAAAATGGCGTGAGATTATTTTGACAGCTCTATTAAAATAAATACACATCTTACTAGGGAAATTGATGTATTTTGGGATATTTTCAATTATAAAACGGTTTGTTTATACGTTATTATATATATTATTAGCTTTTTGTATAACGATTAAGAAAAAAAAAAACATTTTTTAACAGTGATAATTTTTTGGTTACAATATGAAAACTAATATTTTGTTTCCTAAAATATAGAAATTAGACATATATGAATTTATTTACAGATCTATTGAAACAGATTACAAATTGATTTCCTGTGTTTTCTACCTACAGTGAATTCGAATGTGTGAAATTGATGGAATGACAAGATTGGAATTTTAAATGAGAAGACTTCATTGGTCAATCGGATTTGTTGCAAAATATAATCATATTTAATAACGATATTATCGTATATATAATATTATTTGTCATGAATTATGTTTTTAAAAATGTGAGGCTATGTAAATATTTCTTTTTGTTATGATTTGACAATTGTTAATAAAATTATTTTTATTGATAATATTTGAAGTAATTAGGCATTTTTTTAAATATGTTTTTCCTTTAAAATAATGAAAATAGGTCGCTCTCAATACCGAAACAGATATAACTGCGTTCGAAATTGCTTTAATTCAGCGTGTTCTGTGGTACAAAATTAGTCAACTATGTATAAGCTAGACGCTAATGGAAGGCCCGTGGAATGTTAAGGGACGGTAGTGCATAACAATAATAATATTTATTCAACAAAGGCAAAGCCATTGAATATGTCATACATATTGTACATTAGATTATTGAAAAATATATAAAATATTAAATAACTATTAAAATATAAGTAAATGTTCATATGTTATAGCCAAGTAATAGATTAAACATAATCGGCAGTATAATAGCGATCGTTAGCTATAATTGTTGAGAAACAACCATTGTTACAATGCTATATAAGAAAAAAATATTTTCAAACGACTGTCACCGTCTATGAAATATTACAATTTATATAAAATATGGATATAGATTAAAATATTGTTATTTTTGTTGGAGCTGAACAGTGAAGTCACTGACACTGTAAAAGCAATTGTTAACTAAATGTTGATATAGCACTGTTTTATATCTTTCAAGCTCAAGAATTTTTATGTCCGCTGGTACGTTATTGTAGATATTTATTTAATTGTTAATAATACTGTATAATATGTTAGGTCCTGCATATAAGTCTATTTTGTGTCGTGTTTGGTAGTTATGGCCGTTTATGTGTAGTACAAACTACAAAGTACCTATTCAAAATGTTTCTTAACGTAACAGGCGCATTCAAATATATATATTGACGGCAAAGGTAGTATTTTAAGTTTTTTGAATAGCGGAATACACGAGTCTCTATAGCCGACTTTCATGATGATGCGAATGCATTTTTTTTGTAGTCTGAACAGTCTGATTAGGTGTTTGGAGCTTCCCCAAAAGATTATACTGTATTTTGAAATTGAGGTGACATAAGCATGATATTATGTTGTCAGAAGGACATCGTGGCTTAGCATTTGTGATAAGGATCTTAGCAAACAAGAGTAGGAGCTGACTTTGTTACAAAGATATGTTTATGAAAATTTAAATTATTTTATTTTGACAAATCCTCATATACATATTTCCTTTTGCAATAGTATACAGAGTTGCAATACAAAATAATGATGATTGTGATAAATTATGAAATTAATATGCGTGTAAATATTAGCCATCGAAGTATTTGCAAAATGTCAGTTTTGAGATAAATCGCAATTAGGGTTTTTACTTTTGCCAGAAAATGTTATGGTTATTTGCAATGTAATTACACAATTCTGATAGTTTTTTCAACCGAAATTCATCTTTTGGATCATATGAGCTCTAATCAATTTACTTTTAATACGACCTAATAGAGAAAAATAGTGTTTACCATATGAAATTTTAGAGTTGACCTCAGTCCCCCGCAAGTGTACCCCCTAAAGGGGAAATATTTGTCATCAAAATAAGCGTTGATTGGAATTGAGAAACTCTTATTCGAAACATTTTCCAAAAAATACTATTTCTTTGCGATATTTTAGCGTTTCCGAATTTTTTGAACACGCTGTATATGATTCTATTATTACTGACAGCATTTAATTTGTGTGATTGTACAGCAGTAGTTGAGCCTTCGTTTCTACCATATTATAATTTGCCTCTCGGGGCAGCGACCTGCTCCACAACAACAACAACAATAGTAGAGCCGCCGGCTCAAGCATATTAGTTTAGCCTCGCGGGGCTTTGGCATGGATATAAGAAGAATAGATACCATAGAAAATATTAATCAATATTTTTCTGATTTTGAGAAAAAATTAGCCAAATCGGTCCTGCCGTTTTCAAGTGCTGTGCCTGCCAGTGAACAGCATTCCTTTTTTATTACATAGAAAAATCCGTGAAATGAGATTAAGAGACGTATCTGTTATTTTAAAATAATTTTCAACTCGGATGGCCATCCAATTTTATAGTTGGTTTGAAAACACACCGTTCATTTAATCAAATAGAGACCAACTTACGAGTGGTATTTTTCATGTAAATAAAAGATGGTAAATTTCAAAATGACGCCAAAATTTACAGAGGGTGGTCGCCGAGGTTAACTTAGGGGAAAAGGCGCCGACGAATTATAATGGCTCAAAATTGGCTACCATATAAATAAATGGCATCATATTTACAGATTTTTTTCGAATCGAGCATTTAAAAAAATCGACTCCTATCTCTTTAAAAACCGATGAAGCATTTTTTTTCAGAATATCAAAAAAAAATCAACACTCAAATACAGGCTTCATTGTGATAAATAAACCTCTGTATGTCACAGATGAGAAAAAAACCGGGCAAGAATGAGACGAGCTCGCGTGAAGATGGTTCGGTACCATTCAGTTTTCCGTGAGATTTTTAAAACTTGGATTTTCGTTTAGGTTTTCCTATAAACTATATTTCCTATTTTCTAAAATTGAAGTTCAGTTTTCACCGTGATGGGGGAGATGGTTAACGCTCGATTTTTGTATATTTTCTTTAATATCTTTCGAGCTACGCATTTTAAAATTATAAAGGAAATATATTTGTATTTCTCATAGCGAACCCTTTCATATGATACGTCCATGATGCACTTGACACATATATATATATATATATATATATATATATATATATATAAGTATGTGTAGCATACATATTGGAACCTCCGATAATCATTTAATATATCGTTTGGGGTCTTTTGCCGTCTTAAGGAGACGGTCCTCAATGAACAAGTTCGTTTGATTGTCAACTTTGGAACCTTCACCCTGAGACGTCTATTGATAAAAATTAAAACTACATAGAACCATTTTGTGAAATGAGAGGTCGCTGCGAGTATTATTTCAGCGGTTTTTTATGACAAAAAGTATGCAACCTTTGCAGGAATCTATTGGAGTATGGGGTATTTCATAATAAAATAATATTTTTTACTGTCAAAAACCGTAAAAATTTCTAAATGAAGTATGGTTAGGTTTCACACATAAAGAAAAGGGAAGTAAGTAGTCAAGAATAAATGTAAGTAAAATTCATATAATTCTATAAAAAAGTGAATTATTAATATAATTTACACAAAAAATAAATTTAATTATTTTCAGTCATTTATTAACGTAGAAAGACGAAAATTACGCGACAACTCAAATATACATTTGAATATTCTGATACGTTTATGAACGTAATACATCTTATAGAAACTGCCCGCAAATTTGATCTTTTTATATACAAGGAACATTTGAACAACATTAAATAAAGGTAAATATTTATTTTTATAAGTGTTTATTTCCAGATAATCAAAGCGTTGTTATGTCAATTCTTTTTAAACAGTACTAGTTACTTTGTCAAATTATCGCCAAGGCTCCCGATATCATGTAAACTGAATCTTTTCACTCTAACAACATATCAAACCCATGTCGAATATTAGATTTACATGAGATTCGTCGACTAGCGTTAAAACGTCCGTACTGACGATGCAAAACATTTTCATCTATTGACATTGGAAAATTTTCATATCGATGGAAATACCTTTCCATTCGAATAATTTCATCGAAAAAATTAACTCGAAACGATCTTAGTAATAAGTATTAATAGACCAGTGATAATTGAGAGTATTGTATTAAAATTATGTTCTCATATTCACAGGTTATTCAAGTACTATCCAACAATGGATGTTCAACAATATCTGCAAATATAGGGCCCGAAACCAACAACGATTCTGTAAATTACTCTGTTTATGTTTTAATGTAAAATTGATATATTTGCTTTTTTTAATAAAAAACTAGACAACAGAATATATCTTTAATTTTTTCATACATTTTTATTTATTATTTATTTTGACGTAGCATCTACATTGCGGAATGCGTATTATGACTAATTAACAACGAAATCTAATATTTGATAACAGAAATAAACAAATTTATTAACGAAATGATAAAACAAAAATAGGTATTTCTTATTTCAGTCTTAACATATTTAAAAAAAACACGTATTAAAATATTGTACATGCAATTGTTGACGAAATATGTAAATAAACCGTAAGCCTTGTTTACCCGAGTAAACAAGGCTTACGGTTTATTTACATACGAGTACTCGGCCGAGACACTGAACTCGGCATCGACTATTAATTTTGCTGATGAGATACTGCTGATTTTCTCTGTCGTTTCGATTCGGCTTGTACCCAGGATTTTACATGAGCGACAGTTCGTTTTTTCAATTCACTATGCTTTGTTATCGTGTCGAAGCATTTCTGCGAATTCGGAACCTTTCCTGTAGCTATCTCAGTATCAAAAAGTTTTCGCGCAACTGTCCTTTCTGGTGTAGACCATGTGTTGCGAGTCTTATCTGGAGAGAAAAAATATTAAGAATATACTATTTAAAAGTTATAATATTATAAAAAGTTATGGTAGTTTTTAACTTAGTGAGATTTCATTTAGCATAGTTTCACTGCAGCCAAAACTTAATTTACCGAGGACCAAATGCTCAATGAAAAGGTAAGAAGGTTTCACGTTCCGATGGGAATGAGCACAGGGTCCACGAACAAGTGTTTACAATGAAAAGCATACTGTACGTACCTTTCGATTTGTGTTTGTTGATTTCATTATTTATCCATAAACGAAGCTGCATTGCAGTTCATTTTTGTAAGTTATTATCAGATTTGACAATCATTTCGCATTCATTTAAAGGGAGGATTTTTCGATTTCGAATATAACCAGACAAGTATTTTCTCGCCGCAAATTTCTCTGGAGTACTCCAAGTTCTTCTAATAATTTGCGGTTTGAGATCTAGTTCTAAAAACAATAGAAAATTTCAGTGAACAATAAGATATGAAAATCAAACAGATACAAAAATATTAAATCGGTTTGTGTTTCGTTTGTTTAGAAAAGCTTTTGAAAATTTACCCAGTTCTGAGTCACTGGAAGCCGAAACGTTTTCATCGACCGGTAACTCCTATTCATCGTCAACACGATCTGCTGTTCGTTTTCGTAAGTCAGTAGTCGATTTTACAGGAAGCAGTATTTTTTTTTCGGAGTAGACCACATCCTAGTAATTTGCGACCTGAAATGTAATTCTAAAAACAATAAAAATTCGCAGTTGTAGAATATAGAACCGTGTTTCGTTTATTTAGAAAAGGTTTTGAGAATTTACCCAAATCCAGTGAATCACTGTCACTCGAAGCGGAAGGGTTTTTATCATCCGGTAAATCAAGTGCGCTCGTGTCTTGTAATCTGTCCGATCTGTTTTCGGTGACATTGGCGTGTACTTCGGTATTGCAGTTGATAGACTCGTTTTCGTCGACACCATACGATATGTTAGGAAGCGAATCGTTAATATAAATGTCTGTCCCATCGTCATTCGAAATAAATATATTGTCAAGTTTTGCATTTGAATCGTCGGCATTATTAGATGATTCTGACGTATGTTTGTTGACATTTTTTTTCTTTTCGGGATCAATCATGTTTATTTCGTCACTTGTTCGTGTACCGCCACGGTATTTAACGATACAAATATTTCCATTTTCTATGCGCACGTCTTTTTCTTTGCACATATAATATGGATTATGGTCTCAAAATTGAACCATGTAGGTAATACATTTTGTATTTGTTTTATGTAATGAAAGTATGGCCTTTTCAACGAGCAAGAGTAACGACGGCTGAAAAAGAAAACAAAACAGTAAATTAAAAGTGTACTGTAGTTCTATAACGTACATATATTATGTTAAACACTTACTTTTATAATTGTTCTATTATATCGCCTTCTGTTCGGCAAACAGGACAGCACAGTGAAATTCTATCGACAGTCACTGTCGGTTCCAACAAACACCCGAGCGAAGTTTGGAATGAGGTATCTCTTCCAGACACACTGGACACTTAATTTTGTTTAATTGTGCGCAATAATGTAATTTTGAACAATTATTGTGCGGACAAGTTTTGTTCATATGATAGGTCATACACACGTACACTTTTCTGTTTGTAGATATATTAGTTCCTCTCCTTTCGTGACATGAACTAAATTACAAATTGACCGGGAGCATTTAGCGCCCTGATAGTCCTTGCAAAAATGTATTTTCAAATGGTTGCAAGCACCCGAACAGTTACTGTTTCAGTAACTTGAAACTGATATAGTTAACGTAGTTTTGTTATAAAGAAACGTAAAATAGTAATATTACTTTATTATTATTATTATTAGAGAACGTTTTAATTGAACAAAATAAAGAATCACGTAAGAATGACGACGGACTTGACTTAACTGAAACTAGGAACACATTCATCAAAACCTAAATATACGTAAATAACCAAGTACAATTCTGTGGCTTGATCGAAAAAGGGCCTAAGTGCATTTTTTTCATTTTTGATTTATTGGTCCTATCTTACTAATGTCGACATGCTCTTTTCAATGAAAAAGGTTCTATCTCATTATCTTTAACGCTTACCGAGATGAAAAATGTAAAAAGATCCTAACTGAGACTACGTCAATGAAATAAAGGCTTATATTCACTTTAGGCCCTTCATATTGGGGCCTAAGTGTTTTTATAAATTTTTTTCTATATTTAAAAACAACCTAAGTGACATATAAGCCCTTAAATATTGGGCCTATTTACTCTTAGGCCCTTTTCGTAATAATAATTTTATATCAAGAAAGTGCTAACTGCGACTTAGTAAAATGTGACGGTAATTGTCGGTGGCCTATGTTAACATAGGCCTTTTTTAAATAGATTTGTACATTTTGTAAGAAGACCTAAGTGTCACATTGGTTATGGAATCGAAACAAAAAGAAAAAAACTGGAAGATATCTTAAGCTTATTACCATTTATACATCCAAAAAGCAGATTATTTTATTCAAATTTGAAGAGTGATGAATCAAAAAATGACGACGATGTTTGTCCTACAGAATTAATATTGGAAATTATAGATTAATTATACTTATTTTGTCATCACGATGTCCTAAGAATTTTATTTTCATCTGCACGGTTTTCGTGTTACAATAAATATTATTGTTTATTTTTGTATTTTTAATTCTTATTCGAATAAAACCAATATTTTTGTAGAAGTGTTTTACATTTTAACTACAACCATGAATTTCTCAATATGTGTTTTCTAAGCGGTATTGTCTTATTTAATAATATTTTATCATATACTATTATTAATTTTCAAATATCTAAAAAAGGGTAGGTGAAAATCGCTTACTTTTTATACAAAGTACCTCTTATAAAAGGGCTTAAGTGCAACTACATTTAAAGAAAGGGCCAAAGTACATTATTTGGAGCCTATATGCTAGTTTTAGTGCCCTATTGCATAGGCCTATGTAACACCATATACATTTTCTGGGGCCTATGTGACAAAAACTTCTGGATTTTTTAAGAATTTTATTTTTTTTTACAAAAAATCAAAAAATATGCGCTAAAAAAGCAGTATTACAATTATCAGACATTTTGGACAGAATTTCGCTGATTTACAATAGTTTGAAAAAAATAACTTCAACTCCAATTACCTTAAAACTACGTTTTTGTAGTTAGGCACTTTTGCGACCAAGCCACAGAATTTACACACTATAAACTTAACAGTACAGCCATGTTCATAAAATACATAGTGGTGCACCAGAAGAAACACAACAATAATAAATATGACATATTATTATCTGTAAAACAGTTTAGATCAGGGGTGGTCAACCCAAATGATCTTACGGACCATTTTGGAAATGCATCATAAGGGGACATTCATTAATTACGTGAGTCGATTTTGGCGATTGTTCGACCCCCCCCCTTCCCCTTTGGTAAGATGACGGGCGAAACCGGGTCGGACCATAAGTACAAAAAATTTCATCAAAATCGGTTCAGCCGTTTAGGCGGAATAGATTGACAAACGCTTGTACAGAAATATTATTTTTATATACAAAAAAATATTAAATTTTCAATCAAAATTGTTGTGGTAATTTCCTTTTGACAGATCTTCAGAACAAAAAAAGAGCAGATTTTTTTTTGTTTTCAAAATATTTCTAAAATTAAATTTAGAAAAAAAATGTGTCTCCGACAAATTTTTTTTCTAAATTTAATTTTGGAAATATTTTGAAAACAAAAAAAAAAATCTGCTCTTTTTTTGTTCTGAAGATCTGTCAAAAGGAAATTACCAAAACAATTTTGATTGAAAATTTGATATTTTTTTGTATATAAAAATAATATTTCTGTACAAGCGTTTGTCAATCTATTCCGCCTAAACGGCTGAACCGATTTTGATGAAATTTTTTGTACTTATGGTCCGACCCGGTTTCGCCCGAGTGCGTTTCGGGTCCAATTTAGAATTTAAACTATCTACGGACCGACGCAAACGCACACACAAAATTTCATTAAAATCGGTCCAGCAGTTTGGAGGAATAGAGTCCGTAGATAGTTTAAATTCTAAATTGGACCCAAAACGCACTCGGGCGAAACCGGGTCGGACCATAAGTACAAAAAATTTCATCAAAATCGGTTCAGCCGTTTAGGCGGAATAGATTGACAAACGCTTGTACAGAAATATTATTTTTATATACAAAAAATATTAGGTAAATAATCGTTAGTCCAACCTTGTATAATTTCTTAAAAACACAAATACTATTATTTAAGTTTTAAAATTTCTGTGTTTTACAAAAAGCAACGCTCGTAACTATATAAGGATTTCATGTCACGTATTTGTGAAATCTAAAATTTTTTCATTTCATCCAAAGTTACCGAAAAGTTATAATAATTCTCAAAGTCCTCATAAATTTTAGAATAATATGTTTTTGTGTAAAATTTCAAGCATTTCTGTACTAATAAACCATTAATTAAGTAAAAATTAAATAAATTATTAGTATTAAAAGTTGCCTACATTTAGAATTTAAACTGCCGCGCTGAAAATAACGAGTTGCATATCTCGAAAGTAAAGAAGTACCTTTATAAGTTTTATTAAAATTCGATTTAAATCTTTAATAATCATAACATAAACTAATTATTATTAAATTTTTAAAGACATACCTATGTTCTTTTAAGTACATATTTTTAATCTTTTGACGATTATTAAGGTTATAAAAAAAGAACAGTCTAAGTTCCCTGAAACTTATATTTTCCATTTAAAAAAACATTAGACGGTGACGCAACAAAAAAATTTTTTGCCCAAATATTCATCAACTGTATTAGAACATCTGTCAAATTACCAGAAATATTTTACGCCCCCCTCAAATTCTTAACAGGTACGTTAAAATAGCGAAAACAATTATGGCACATATGACATATTATATATATGTATTATATCTGCAAAACAGCTTAGATCAGGGGTGGTCAACCCAAATGATCTTGAGGACCATTTTGGAAATGCATCATAAGGGGACATTCATTAATTACGTGAGGCGATTTTGGCGATTGTTCGACCCCCCTGCCCCCTTCCCCTTTGGTAAGATGACGTGAGATTTATCTCGACCCCCCCCCCTCTACCATTAATCTCACGTGAGATTTTTTAAAATGCTTATTTTTAATGTAAATATGTTAATCGGTGCTTGATTGCGTTGGATTTATTTAATTTGCTTAATTCTTTTTTTTTCAGACTAGTATTTAAGACTTTAATTTTTTCTCATAATTTCGACAGTTAATTTTTCAATATATTTTGATGCGCAAATAAGGTATTTTTTGATACATTGATTTTCACTACTTAGGCAACTTTAAAATAAATATATTTTGTAAAAGTGCGATGAATCTCGCAGGCCGGAAAAATATTCAAGGCAGGTCGCATGCGGCCCGCGGGCCACGGGTTAGCCACCCTTGGTTTAGATGTGACTATTTGGTGTTTTGGTAACACCTACATAACAGCAAGAGGCATACGAAAGGTCGTATGAAGGAGTTATGCAAAAAAGATGGTGATTTTACAATAAATTTCTTCGATTCACGTTATTGAATCAGTGGTTGAGTTCCACATGGACAGGTTATACAGACGTTTAATTATTTATTACCAATCGGTACCCGCGACTTCGCACACGATTGAGATAAAACAATCTGATGTAGCTTTTTCCCGTGGCAATTTAATTTTGCTGTTTAAATCTTATGTGTTATAGCGACCCGGCCCGGCCCCCGGCTTCGCCCGAGTGCGACAACAGTAGTGAAGCATTCGGCTCCACCATATTACAGTCTTGCATCGTGGGGCTGCGCCCCGCTCTGCAAGACATTAATTTATAAAGCTTTCGACTCCCCCAAATGCATATTCTCTAAATAGTGTATTTTCTGACATTTTCATACATTTTGTAAAGTCAACATAAGTCGCTAGTTGAATAACACCGTCCAAATATTTATTTTAGTAAACATAACAGTATACCTACTGAAATGAGACAAGCGCACGGCATCGTTGTAGTTTTTTCCAGAGCTGCATTATCGATTTTATACTGTTTCAATATTAAATTTTCAATCAAAATTGTTTTGGTAATTTCCTTTTGACAAATCTTCAGAACAAAAAAAGAGCAGATTTTTTTTATTTTCAAAATATTTCCAAAATTAAATTTAGAAAAAAAATGTGTCTCCGACAAACAGATAAACAGAAACACACGAACTGACAGCAGTCACTCTATTCCTTCAAACTGCTGGACCGATTGTAATGAAATTTTGTGTGTGCGTTTGCGTCGGTCCGTAGATAGTTTAAATTCTAAATTGGACCCGAAACGCACTCGGGCGAAACCGGGTCGGACCATAAGTACAAAAAATTTCATCAAAATCGGTTCAGCCGTTTAGGCGGAATAGATTGACAAACGCTTGTACAGAAATATTATTTTTATATACAAAAAATATTAAGGTAAATTAATCGTTAGTCCAACCCTGTATAATTTCTTAAAAACGTACAAACACTATTATTTAGTTTTAAAATTTCTGTGTTTTACAAAAAGCAGCACTCGAATCTATATAAGAATTTCATGTCACGTATTTGTGAAATCTAAAATTTTTTCATTTCATCCAAAGTTACCGAAAAGTTATAATAATTCTCAAAGTCTTCATAAATTTTAGAATAATATGTTTTTGTGTAAAATTTCAAGCATTTCTGTACAAATAAACTATTAATTAAGTAAAAATTAAATAAGTTATTAGTATTAAAAGTTGCCTACATTTAGAATTTAAACTGCCGCGCTGAAAATAACTTTAGTTGAATTTCTCTATGGGAAAGAATAGAAATACCCTAGATGACACTGACGTAAGGTTTTACAATACAATTAATTTATTATTTCAGAGAAAATACAATGAAATATTTGTCAAATAAGAAACAGTTATCAGTTATAAGTATCATTGACAAAAATACGTATGTAATTTTATACTTCTGTCACATATAAATTGTTTCGAATATTGCGAAATATTAATTATTCGACTGAATAAGTTGTTTTTATGTTATTATGTGTAATTTTTTCAGATCCAAACGTGCGACCCATTAGTAATGATTGTCGAAATCTGCATAAAATTGCCATGTATTGATGTGAAAGTCGTCTCTGTTCGGGTGTCAAGTTTTGAAGTTTGGTCAAAGTGATACGAATGTGCTTTTCTGTCAACGTAACGCTGGGTACGCATGGAAAAATGGTAACCGATAACAATTTTAATATTTTGAAACGAAGACAACCATTAATCAGATATAGACAGCACAGGATTCGGTTCAACCGATGGAGCTATTTACCGCTAATCTAGGATATTCGTATACCGAACAGTCATATTTTGTCATAGTCAGCTACTGATCCGAAAAGACGAAGTAAATTATAATGTACGACAATTTGAACAGCCACAGAAATGAGTATGACCTGCTTTCTTTAAATATTTTGTGTGATTTGAAAAAATCCGGCGCCAATTTGTTCAAAGCGTTCCCCATTGGGTGCTCTGAAATTTTTTAAAAAATTGGTGTAGCCGTTTTCAACTGATTTCAGAAAGAGTATTTTTTTATATCTTACTGTATATTTCCTACATTTATGAACCGATTTGAAAAAAATCGATGCCACTGTGTTCAGAACTTTGCACACTTTATGTGCTCTATTTTTTTTTTACTATGACTTACGGCTTCGTAACAGCGGAGGTGGTTTTATCGGAACTGATAAACTCTGCCTTCGGGTTTTTGTCCTACAATGCCTTTAAATAATAAATTGTATAATAATGAATTTCATACTATTTCAGGATCGGATTGACGCCATGGCTTTCTTGATCTCACTGAACAGAGGTGAAACGACGACCTACTATCTGCCAGTTTTTGTTAAGGCAATATAACTTGGCGACGTTTAAAAAACTTAGGTCTTCTGTTTTATAGGATAATTAGCTAATAAAATATTATAATAGTGGGGCGAAAGAGATAATTGTGCACTGAACGATAAAATCACTAAATTTGAGCTGCTTTATATTGTTAAAAGATGTAGATATTAATACAAATTATATCTATTGTATCGCTTATCAGAAAGTGCACAATACTGGTATATTTTTAGTCTCATCTGTTCGACTATAAAGAATTCTAAGATAATAATATTAATAAGTGTTTGTTAATTGAATGTCAAAATAAAACTTGGTAATATATAAAAGTTTTCATTAATTGTTGTTTTCATATTTCCTTTTACAGTAGCAATAATATTTTCTACCATACGTTTTAAATGAAATTCACTATAGATAATATGGTAACTACGGAAATCAAAAATGCATTATAGAAAATCGTTTGTTTCAATTTTTTGTGGAACGATTTTCTATAATGAGTTTTTGGTTTCCATGATTACTATATCAACAAAACTCATGTATATATTGCGTCTTAAATGAAATTTCCAGTATAATATACATTTTTTAATCAAATCATTGAAACTTTGACAGGATTGTCAATTTCCTATTATAAAATTTATGTAGGTTTTTTCAACATTTATTAATCTTATTAAACTGCCAATTTGCTTTATTTTTTCATAAATAAGCCTTTTATAAGAAGCAGATTCTTCTGTCAGATGTTAGCTTTGAATAAAATTACAAATGTGCGCTTAAAAAGTTAATTAAAAATTGCAACAATAATGTAATGTCTTATTGTAGATATTTCTTTTTTTATGAAAACACGGTTATAGTGGCAGATACTCAACTGATTATTATGAATCTAATGCCTACAAAAGGTGTGGGTGTTGGTAGTATAAACAGTTTTTATATATAATTAATGATTATTAATCTTTTGAACAAAAAAATATTTTTTTAAATATTATGGGTTATCTATTGTAAAGTACGGAGACTTCTATTTTGAACAATGCCGGTAATGCAGTTCTCGATTTTAGAGGTTCCAAACTACACAATATATCATTAAAGTGAAATAACTTTAAAATCTATTGATGTACATTAATTTGCTCTTAATATAATGTTTACTAATTAGTTTCACGTAGTTCGAATGCAGTTTTGAACTCGGTCCCCAATGATACTGCTACACATACATATATATATATATATATATATATATATATATATATATATATATATATATATATATATATTTTTTTTTTTTTTCCTTATGGACGCTGTTTTGGAGATTCAGATATTCAAATTCTGCTTATTTTTTCGAATAATTTGACATAGCACATCCTATATCTAAACGAACCAGAAGCTACAAAACTGACCAAAATATCTTTTTGACTTTATCCATACTGATCAGTGTGCCGTGTAAAACAAAATTTGTTGAAACAAATACATACCGACAGGTTAACAATCTGTCGAGCGATCGCTACAGTTTTGCTAATTCATTTTGTTTGATTTACTCTCTAAGATGGCTCAAGCATTTTCAAATTTGAAGAAACGGGCTATTTTTGCGCACACATTCAGCGTAACAAAAACACCACGTGGGTTCAAGCAGAATAGAAATTTAATGGTATACGGTTTATTTTCAAAGAAAAAAAGCAACATTCAACACTGTGAAGACGAATTAGTTTTAGCAAGCTTTGAAATTAATGGAGAAAAGTCAACGAGACAACTTGCAGAATAGGTATAAAAAAATGTAGAAAAAACATATCTTAAAGGCCCGTACTAAAAATATTGATCATTGAAAACGGTGTAAACTCGCAAGGTTTTGCAAAGGTCGTCTATTTGGATACTAAAGTAAATAAAAGGTATAAGTGAAAATTATTTTATTTAGACAGATATAAAAAACAAAAACTGTCTTCTTGGACTGATCGGCGAGATCGTAAGACCGAGTAGATATTGAGTCGCAGACTAATTTATTGCGGGCCGAAGGCCCGCCGCGCCTTAATTTCTTTTTGGGCCTAATGGCGAGGTCGTAAGGCCGAGTAAATATTGAGCCGCAGACCAATTTATTGCGGGCCGAAGGCCCGCCGCGCCTTATTTTCTTTTTGGGCCTAATGCCGAGGTCGTAAGACCGAGTAGATATTGAGTTGCAGACCAATTTATTGCGGGCCGAAGGCCCGCCGTGCACTAATTTTTTTTGGGTCTAAGACCGAGTAATCGCAGATGAATTTTTTTGGGACCACATGGCGAGGCCGTTAGGCCGAGTAATTATTGGGTCCCAGACAAATTTTATAACACTTTGATATTGGAGAACTATTCTAAAGACACATTCAAAAAAGTTTTGTGTATGCCAGCAATGGCAATTGGCGCCGCAGGCGTGATTCTAAACACATCGATATTAAAAAACTATTGGAGAAACACATTTAAAAAAGTTTTGCGTACCCCGTTAAAGATAATTGGCGCCGCAGGCGTGATTCAAATCACAGTGATCTTTACAAACCATGGCAAAAACGAATGCAAAAAAAAAATTTTGTAAAAAAAATTTTTTTCCGCAGACCCATACCAAAAACATTGATCTTTGAAAGCGGTGTTAAGTTGCCTGCAAAAAGGCTTTGCACAGGTCAACTAGTCCCCTTATATTAAAGCTACTAATTTTTTCGAGGTACAAACGGGGGGTCTATAGAAAAGTGCAATTTTTGACGGATTTTTACGAAAAAAAATTACGAAAAGGGTGCATTATTTCTACATCTCAACTTCGCATCGGCAAAATTTGCGTTTCGAGGGGGGCCGCAGGGCGATTTTTTAAAGGGGCGCCCGATCGCCTATCTCTTAACGTTGAAAAAATTTTCAATCGCCCGGCTAAAATCGTAAAAAAATCGCCCAGCGGCGAGGCCGGCCTTGAATTGCAGACTTTTTTCGCCTCTTTTTAAAGAGTTTTTGTGCGGACGGTTTTCGGCGAAAATTCGGGCGCCGACGCGGAAACAAAAAAGTCCCATTTGATTAACCCGTCGTCCGGAATCGGTCGTATCTCGGCGAGTTTTCGTCGCACGACGTCGAGACCGGTTTTAAACGAAGCGCGAGAAAAAACTCTAACTGCAAAGTGCAAAAGACGCGTCGAAAACGACTTTTTCAACGCCGTTAATTCGCAAATAAAAGTCGGCGTTATTGTTTTTTTGTTCCGTTCCTATGACGGTGACCGTGTGGGGTTCTCACTTAGCATGGCAAAAAAAATTAAAAGTCACAGTCTAACTTAAATGCGAAATTAACACGCGACAAATCGATCAAATTTTTTTAAAAACATACGTCGCTAAACTACATGAAAGTGACGGGGACAGAAGTTTATTTTTTGTTGCATTTTGATTCGTGAAACGAGTCAATTCTATTTTGAAATGTCAAATTTAAAACAAATGATTGATAAAATTTGAATTTTTTCTAGCCGTCAGTTGAATTGGTTTTTAACATTGTTTAGCGAAATTACGGCCATCGGACGTAAACTTTTTGCCAAAATCGTGTAAATTGACAATTATAGAACCTTTTGACACACGCCCGAGACAAATCCGGTAATTTTTGCTGAGATATTTCGAAAAATTATTCCGCCAAGAGGTCGCCATATATGCAATTGGTTAGAAAGAGACGACGTATAAAATCGAGTCGCGTAATGTCGATTACGACGTATGTCTATGAGCAGTTCAGATAAAATTAAAAATGGCGTGGGGTTATTTTGACAGCTCTATGAAAATAAATACACATCTTACTATGGAAATTGATGTATTTTGGGATATTTTCAATAATAAAACGGTTTGTTTATACGTTATTTTATATATTATTAACTTTTTGTATATAAAGATTAAGAAAAAAAAAACATTTTTTAACCTTGATAATTTTTTGGTTATAATATGAAAACTAATATTTTGTTTCCTAAAATATAGAAATTATTCATATATACCTATATATACATTTATTTACAGATCTATTGAAACAGATTACAAATTGATTTACCTACAGTGAATTCGAATATTGTGTAAAATTGATGGAATGACAAGATTAGAATTTTAAACCAGAAGACTATCTTGGTCAATCAGATTTATTGCAAAATATGATCATATTTAATAACGATATTATCATATATATAATATTATTTGTCATGAATTATGTTTTTAAAAACGTGAGGTTATGTAAATATTTCTTTTTGTTATGATTTGACAATTGTTAATAAAATTATTTTTATTGATAATATTTAAAGTAATTACGCATTTTTTTAAATATGTTTTTCCTTTGAAATAATGAAAATAGTTCGCTCTCAATACCGAAACAGATATAACTGCGTTCGAAATTGCTTTAATTCAGCGAGTTCTGTGGTACAAAATTAGTCAGCTATGTATAAGCTGGACGCTAATGGGAGGCCCGTGGAATGTTAAGAGACGGTAGTGCATAATAATAATAATATTTATTCAACAAAGGCAAAGCCATTGATTCGATGAAGTTAGTATTCGGTACACAGGCTTAAAAACAAGTGTAGAAATACATAAAATCTGACGAAAAATACCCGATTTCTTTAAAATTTGAATATTAATGCGAGAAGTCAAATTCACTTTATTTATACATAATATATACAGGGTGTTTCAACCGACGTGGGCTAACACGGTTAACTTTGTTGTTAGTGGAGATATAAAGTCGGTTAAAGAGGCAAAGTAGTGCAGAAAAATTAATTTATTCAGAAAATAGTGAAAATTTCCATTTAGAAAAACTGGCCATAACTTTTTTATTTATGAAGATATATGAAAATTTCATTTACCATTTTATAATAACTTTTTAAAGTCTTTTCAGTGGCGTAAATTTAATTTTTTTATTTCCACTACGTAATGAGATATTGACATGAACTTTGATTTTTCTTATAGACGCTGTTTTGGATTTTCAGATATTCAAAATCTGCTTATTGTTTTGAATAATTTGACATTGCACATCCTATATCTAAACGAACCCGAAGCTATAAAACTGACCAAAATAGCTTTTTGACGTTATTCATACTGATCAGTGTGCCGTGTAAAACAAAATTTGTTGAAACAAATACATACCGACAGGTTAACAATATGTCGAGCGAGTTTTGCTAATTCATTTTGTTTGATTTACTCTTTAAGATGGCTCAAGCATTTTCAAATTTGAAAAACAGGCTATTTTTGCGCACACATTCAGCGTAACAAAAACACCACGTGGGTTCAAGCAGAATACTTGAACGTTTATCCAGAAAAGCGACAACCTTATTCCATAACTTTAAGGAACTTAAATAGAAACGGCTTACGGTTTATTTTCAAAGAAAAAAAAACAACATTCAACACTGTGAAGACGAATTAGTTTTAGCAAGCTTTGAAATTAATGGAGAAAAGTCAACGAGACAACTTGCAGAATAGGTATAAAAATGTATAAAAAAACGTATGTTAAAGGCCCGTACTAAAAACATTGATCATTGAAAACGGTGTAAACTCGCAAGGTTTTGCAAAGGTCGTCTATTTGGATACTAAAGTAAATAAATGGTATAAGTGAAAATTATTTTATTTAGACAGATATAAAAAAACAGAAACTGTCTTCTTGGACTGATCGGCGAGATCGTAAGACCGAGTAGATATTGAGTCGCAGACCAATTTATTGCGGGCCGAAGGCCCGCCGCACCTTAATTTCTTTTTGGGCCTAATGGCGAGGTCGTAAGACCGAGTAGATATTGAGCCGCAGACCAATTTATTGCGGGCCGAAGGCCCGCCGCGCCTTAATTTCTTTTTGAGCCTAATGGCGAGGTCGTAAGACCGAGTAGATATTGAGTCGCAGACCAATTTATTGCGGGCCGAAGGCCCGCCGCGCCTTAATTTCTTTTTGGGCCTAATGGCGAGGTCGTAAGACCGAGTAGATATTAAGTCGCAGACCAATTTATTGCGGGCCGAAGGTCCGCCGCGCCTTAATTTCTTTTTGGGCCTAATGGCGAGGTCGTAAGACCGAGTAGATATTGAGCCGCAGACCAATTTATTGCGGGCCGAAGGCCCGCCGCGCCTTAATTTCTTTTTGGACCTAATGGCGAGGTCGTAAGACCGAGTAGATATTGAGTTGCAGACCAATTTATTGCGGGCCGAAGGCCCGCCGCGCCTTAATTTCTTTTTGGGCCTAATGGCGAGGTCGTAAGACCGAGTAGATATTGAGCCGCAGACCAATCAATTGCGGGCCGAAGGCCCGCCGCGCCTTATTTTCTTTTTGGGCCTAATGCCGAGGTCGTAAGACCGAGTAGATATTGAGTTGCAGACCAATTTATTGCGGGCCGAAGGCCCGCTGTGCCCTAATTTCTTTTTGGGCCTAACGGCGAGGTCGTAAGACCGAGTAATCGTAGACGAATTTTTTTGGGACCATATGGCGAGGCCGTTAGGCCGAGTAATTATTGGGTCCCAGACAAATTTTATAACACTTTGATATTGGAGAACTATTCTAAAGACACATTCAAAAAAGTTTTGTGTATGCTAGCAATGGTAATTGGCGCCGCAGGCGTGATTCTAAACACATCGATATTGGAAAACTATTTTAGAAACACATTTAAAAAAGTTTTGCGTACCCCGTTACAAACCATGGCAGAAACCGATGCAAAAAAAAAAAAATTTTGTAAAAAAAAAATTTTTCCGCAGACCCATACCTTAAACATTGATCTTTGAAAGCGGTGTTAAGTTGCCTGCAAAAAGGTTTTGCACAGGTCAACTAGTCCCCTTATATTAAAGCTGAAAAAATTTTCGAGGTACAAACGGGCGGTCTATAGAAAAGTGCAATTTTTGAGGGATTTTTACGAAAAAAAATTACGACGAGGGCGCATTATTTCTACATCTCAACGTCGCATCGGCTAAATTTGCATATTTAGGGGGGCCGCAGGGCGATTTTTTAAAGGGACGCCCGATCGCCTATCTCTTAACGTTGAAAAAATTTTCAATCGCCCGGCTAAAATCGTAAAAAAATCGCCCAGCGGCGAGGGCGGTCTTGAATTGCAGACTTTTTTCGCATCTTTTTAAAGAGTTTTCGCGCGGACGGTTTTCGGCGAAAATTCGGGCGCCGACGCGGAAACAAAAAAGTCCCATTTGATTAACCCGTCGTCCGGAATCGGTCGTATCTCGGCGAGTTTTCGTCGCACGACGTCGAGACCGGTTTTAAACGAAGCGCGAGAAAAAACTCCAACTGCAAAGTGCAAAAGACGCGTCGAAAACGACTTTTTTAACGCCGTTAATTCGCAAATAAAAGTCGGCGATATTGTTTTTTTGTTCCGTTCCTATGACGGTGACCGTGTGGGGTCCTCACTTAGCATGGCAAAAAAAATTAAAAGTCACAGTCTAACTTAAATGCGAAATTAACACGCGACAAATCGATCAAATTTTTTTAAAAACATACGTCGCTAAACTGCATGAAAGTGACGGAAACAGAAGTTTATTTTTTGTCGCATTTTGATTCGTGAAACGAGTCAATTCTATTTTGAAATGTCAAATTTAAAACAAATGATTGATAAAATTTGAATTTTTTCTAGCTGTCAGTTGAATTGGTTTTTAACATTGTTTAGCGAAATTACGCCCATCGGACGTAAACTTTTTGCCAAAATCGTGTAAATTGATAATTATAGAACATTTTGACAGACGTCCGAGACAAATCCGGTGATTTTTGCTGAGATATTTCGAAAAATTATTCCGCCAAGAGGTCGCCATATATGCAGTTGGTTAGAGAGAGACGACGTATAAAATCGAGTCGCGTAATGTCGATTACGACGTATGTCTGTGAGCAGTTTAGAGAAAAATGAAAAATGGCGTGAGATTATTTTGACAGCTCTATGAAAATAAATACACATCTTACTATGGAAATTGATGTATTTTGGGATATTTTCAATTATAAAACGGTTTGTTTATACGTTATTTTATATATTATTAACTTTTTGTATAACGATTAAGAAAAAAAAAACATTTTTTAACCTTGATAATTTTTTGGTTACAATATGAAAACTAATATTTTGTTTCCTAAAATATAGAATTTAGTCATATACGAATTTATTTACAGATCTATTGAAACAGATTACAAATTGATATCCTGTATCTTCTACCTATTATATATTTTGAATATTTACCTACAGTGAATTCGAATGTGTGAAATTGATGGAATGAGAAGATTGGAATTTTAAACGAGAAGACTACATTTGTCAATCGGATTTGTTGCAAAATATAATCATATTTAATAACGATATTATCGTATATATAATATTATTTGTCATGAATTATGTTTTTAAAAATGTGAGGCTATGTAAATATTTCTTTTTGTTATGATTTGACAATTGTTAATAAAATTATTTTTATTGATAATATTTGAATTACGCATTTTTTTAAATATGTTTTTCCTTTAAAATAATGAAAATAGTTCGCTCTCAATACCGAAACAGATATAGGTAACTGCGTTCGAAATTGCTTTAATTCAGCGTGTTTTGTGGTACAAAATTAGTCAACTATGTATAAGCTAGACGCTTATGGAAGGCCCGTGGAATGTTAAGAGACGGTAGTGCATAACAATAATAATATTTATTCAACAAAGGCAAAGCCATTGAATATGTCATACATTTTGTACATTAGATTATTAAAAAATATATAAAATATTAAATAACTATTAAAATATAAGTTAATGTTCATATATTATAGCCAAGTAATAGATTAAACATAATCGGCAGTATAATAGCGATCGTTAGCTATAATTGTTGAGAAACAACCATTGTTACAATGCTATATAAGAAAAAAATATTTTCAAACGACTGTCACCGTCTATGAAATATTACAATTTATATAAAATATGGATATAGATTAAAATATTGTTATTTTTGTTGGAGCTGAACAGTGAAGTCACTGACACTGTAAAAGCAATTGTTAACTAAATGTTGATATAACACTGTTTTATATCTTTCAAGCTCAAGAATTTTTATGTCCGCTGGTACGTTATTGTAGATATTTATTTAATTGTTAATAACACTGTATGATATGTTAGGTCCTGCATATAAGTCTATTTTGTGTCGTGTTTGGTAGTTATGTCCGTTTATGTGTAGTACAAACTACAAAGTACCTATTCAAAATGTTTCTTAACGTAACAGGCGCATTCAAATATATATATTGACGGCAAAGGTAGTATTATAAGTTTTTTGAATAGCGGAATACACGAGTCTCTATAGTCGACTTTCATGATGATGCGAATGCATTTTTTTGTAGTCTGAACAGTTTGATTAGGTGTTTGGAGCTTCCCCAAAAGAATATACTGTATTTTGAAATTGAGGTGACATAAACATGATATTATGTGGTCAGAAGGACATCGTGGCTTAGCATTTGTGATAAGGATCTTAGCAAACAAGAGTAGGAGCTGACTTTGTTACAAAGATATGTTTATGAAAATTTAAATTATTTTATTTTGACAAATCCTCATATACATATTTCCTTTTGCAATAGTATACAGAGTTGCAATACAAAATAATGATGATTGTGATAAATTATGAAATTAATATGCGTGTAAAAATTAGCCATCGAAGTATTTGCAAAATGTCAGTTTTGAGATAAATCGCAATTAGGGTTTTTACTTTTGCCAGAAAATGTTATGGTTATTTGCAATGTAATTACACGATTCTGATAGTTTTTTCAACCGAAATTCATCTTTTGGATCATATGAGCTCTAATCAATTTACTTTTAATACGACCTAATAGAGAAAAATAGTGTTTACCATATGAAATTTTAGAGTTGACCTCAGTCCCCCGCAAGTGTACCCCCTAAAGGGGAAATATTTGTCATCAAAATAAGCGTTGATTGGAATTGAGAAACTCTTATTCGAAACATTTTCCAAAAAATACTATTTCTTTGCGATATTTTAGCGTTTCCGAATTTTTTGAACACGCTGTATATGATTCTATTATTACTGACAGCATTTAATTTGTGTGATTGTACAGCAGTAGTGGAGCCTTCGTTTCTACCATATTATAATTTGCCTCTCGGGGCAGCGACCTGCTCGACAACCACAACAACAATAGTAGAGCCGCCGGCTCAAGCATATTAGTTTAGCCTCGCGGGGCTTTGGCATGGATATAAGAAGAATAGATACCATAGAAAATATTAATCAATATTTTTCTGATTTTGAGAAAAAATTAGCCAAATCGGTCCTGCCGTTTTCAAGTGCTGTGCCTACCAGTGAACAGCATTCCTTTTTTATTACATAGAATAATCCGTGAAATGAGATTAAGAGACGTATCTGTTATTTTAAAATAATTTTCAACTCGGATGGCCATCAAATTTTATAGTTGGTTTGAAAACACACCGTTCATTTAATCAAATAGAGACCAACTTACGCGTGGTATTTTTCATGTAATTAAAAGATGGTAAATTTCAAAATGACGCCGAAATTTACAGAGGGTGGTCACCGAGGTTAACTTAGGGGAAAAGGCGCCGATGAATTATAATGGTTCAAAATTGGCTACTATATAAATAAATGGCATCATATTTACAGATTTTTTTCGAATCGAACATTTAAAAAAATCGGCCCCTATCTCTTTAAAAATCGATGAAGATTTTTTTTTTCATAATATCAAAAAAAAAATCAACGCTCAAATACAGACTTCATTGTGATAAATTTACCTCTGTATGTCACAGATGAGAAAAAAACCGAGCAAGATGGTTCGATACCATTCAGTTTTCCGTGAGAACTTTAAGACTTGGATTTTCGTTTAGGTTTTCCTATAAACTATATTTCCTATTTCCTAAAATTGAAGTTCAGTTTTCACCGTGATGTGGGAGATGGTTAACGCTCGATTTTTGTATATTTTCTTTAATATCTTTCGAGCTACGCATTTTAAAATTATAAAGGAAATATATTAGTATTTCTCATAGCGAACCCTTTCATATGATACGTCCATGATGCACTTGAAATATATATATATATATATATATATATATATATATATTTTTTTTTTTTTTCTTTTCTTATGGACGCTGTTTTGGAGATTCAAATATTCAAATTCTGCTTATTTTTTTGAATAATTTGACATAGCACATCCTATATCTAAACGAACCAAAAGCTACAAAACTGACCAAAATAGCTTTTTGACGTTATCCATACTGATCAGTGTGCCGTGTAAAACAAAATTTGTTGAAACAAATACATACCGACTGGTTAACAATCTGTCGAGCGATCGCTACAGTTTTGCTAATTCATTTTGTTTGATTTACTCTCTAAGATGGCTCAAGCATTTTCAAATTTGAAGAAACGAGCTATTTTTGCGCAAGCAGAATAGAAATTTAATTGTATACGGTTTATTTTCAAAGAAAAAAAGCAACATTCAACACTGTGAAGACGAATTAGTTTTAGCAAGCTTTGAAATTAATGGAGAAAAGTCAACGAGACAACTTGCAGAATAGGTATAAAAAAATGTATAAAAAACGTATCTTAAAGGCCCGTCTAAAAACATTGATCATTGAAAACGGTGTAAACTCGCAAGGTTTTGCAAAGGTCGTCTATTTGTATACTAAAGTAAATAAATGGTATAAGTGAAAATTATTTTATTTAGACAGATATAAAAAAACAAAAACTGTCTTCTTGGACTGATCGGCGAGATCGTAAGACCGAGTAGATATTGAGTCGCAGACCAATTTCTTGCGGGCCGAAGGCCCGCCGCGCCTTATATTCTTTTTAGCTCTAATGGCGAGGTCGTAAGACCGAGTAGATATTGAGTCGCAGACCAATATAATGCGGGCCGAAGGCCCGCCGCGCCTTTATTTATTTTTGGGCCTAATGGCGAGGTCGTAAGACCGAGTAGATATTGAGCCGTAGACCAATTTATTGCGGGCCGAAGGCCCGCCGCGCCTTATTTTCTTTTTGGGCCTAATGACGAGGTCGTAAGACCGAGTAGATATTGAGTCGCAGACCAATTTATTGCGGGCCGAAGGCCCGCCGCGCCTTAATTTCCTTTTGGGCCTAATGGCGATGTCGTAAGGCCGAGTAGATATTGAGCCGCACCAATTTATTGCGGGCCGAAGGCCCGCCGCGCCTTATTTTCTTTTTGGGCCTAATGCCGAGGTCGTAAGACCGAGTAGATATTGAGTTGCAGACCAATTTATTGCGGGCCGAAGGCCCGTGTGCCCTAACTTTTTTTTGGGTTCTATGACCGAGTAATCGCAGACGAATTTTTTTGGGACCACATGGCGAGGCCGTTAGGCCGAGTAATTATTGGGTCCCAGACAAATTTTATAACACTTTGATATTGGAGAACTATTCTAAAGACACATTCAAAAAAGTTTTGTGTATGCCAGCAATGGTAATTGGCGCCGCAGGCGTGATTCTAAACACATCGATAATAGAAAACTATTGGAGAAACACATTTAAAAAAGTTTTGCGTACCCCGTTAAAAATAATTGGCGCCGCAGGCGTGATTCAAATCACAGCGATCTTTACAAACCATGGCAAAAACGAATGCAAAAAAAAAATTTTGTAAAAAAAAATTTTTTCCGCAGACCCATTCCAAAAACATTGATCTTTGAAAGCGGTGTTAAGTTGCCTGCAAAATGGTTTTGCACAGGTCAACTAGTCCCATATATTAAAGTTGAAAAATTTTCCGAACCCAAATCCTGCGGTCTATAGAAAAGTGCAATTTCGGACGGATTTTTACGAAAAAAAATTACGACGAGGGCGCATTATTTCTACATCGCAACGTCGCATCGGCAAAATTTGCGTTTCGAGGGGGGCCGCAGGGCGATTTTTTAAAGGGGCGCCCGATCGCCTATCTCTTAACGTTGAAAAAATTTTCAATCGCCCGGCTAAAATCGTAAAAAAATCGCCCAGCGGCGGGGGCGGTCTTGAATTGCAGACTTTTTTCGCCTCTTTTTAAAGAGTTTTCGTGCGGACGGTTTTCGGCGAAAATTCGGGCGCCGACGCGGAAACAAAAAAGTCCCATTTGATTAACCTGTCTGCCGGAATCGGTCGTATCTCGGCGACTTTTCGTCGCACGACGTCGAGAACGGTTTTAAACGAAGCGCGAGAAAAAACTCTAACTGCAAAGTGCAAAAGACGCGTCGAAAACGACTTTTTTAACGCCGTTAATTCGCAAATAAAAGTCGGCGTTATTGTTTTTTTGTTCCGTTCCTATGACGGTGACCGTGTGGGGTTCTCACCTAGCATGGCAAAAAAAATTAAAAGTCACAGTCTAACTTAAATGCGAAATTAACACGCGACAAATCGATCAAATTTTTTTAAAAACATACGTCGCTAAACTACATGAAAGTGACGGGGACAGAAGTTTATTTTTTGTCGCATTTTGATTCGTGAAACGAGTCAATTCTATTTTGAAATGTCAAATTTAAAACAAATGATTGATAAAATTTGAATTTTTTCTAGCTGTCAGTTGAATTGGTTTTTAACATTGTTTAGCGAAATTATACCCATCGGACGTAAACTTTTTGCCAAAATCGTGTAAATTGACAATTATAGAACATTTTGACAGACGTCCGAGACAAATCGGGTGATTTTTGCTGAGATATTTCGAAAAATTATTCCGCCAAGAGGTCGCCATACATGCAATTGGTTAGAAAGAGACGACGTATAAAATCGAGTCGCGTAATGTCGATTACGACGTATGTCTGTGAGCAGTTTAGATAAAATTAAAAATGGCGTGAAATTATTTTGACAGCTCTATGAAAATAAATACACATCTTACTATGGAAATTGATGTATTTTGGGATATTTTCAATTATAAAACGGTTTGTTTATACGTTATTTTATATATTATTAACTTTTTGTATAACGATTACGAAAAAAAAAAAAACATTTTTTAACCTTGATAATTTTTTGGTTATAATATGAAAACTAATATTTTGTTTCCTAAAATATAGAAATTATTCATATATATATACATTTATTTACAGATCTATTGAAACAGATTACAAATTGATTTCCTGTATCTTATAATAGCGATCGTTAGCTATAATTATTGAGAAACAACCATTGTTACAATGCTATATTAGAAAAAAATATTTTCAAACGACTGTCACCGTCTATGAAATATTAGAATTTATATAAAATATGGATATAGATTAAAATATTGTTAGTTTTGTTGGAGCTGAACAGTGAAGTCACTGACACTGTAAACGCAATTGTTAACTAAATGTTGATATAGCACTGTTTTATATCTTTCAAGCTCAAGAATTTTTATGTCCGCTGGTACGTTATTGTAGATATTTATTTAATTGTTAATAACACTGTATGATATGTTAAGTCCTGCATATAAGTCTATTTTGTGTCGTGTTTGGTAGGTATGTCCGTTTATGTGTAGTACAAACTACAAAGTACCTATTCAAAATGTTTCTTAACGTAACAGGCGCATTCAAATATATATATTGACGGCAAAGGTAGTATTTTAAGTTTTTTGAATAGCGGAATACACAAGTCTCTATAGCCGACTTTCATGATGTTGCGGATGCATTTTTTTTTTGTAGTCTGAACAGTTTGATTAGGTGTTTGGAGCTTCCCCAAAAGATTATACTGTATTTTGAAATTGAGGTGACATAAGCATGATATTATGTTGTCAGAAGGACATCGTGGCTTAGCATTTGTGTTAAGGATCTTACCAAATAAGAGTAAGAGCTGACTTTGTTACAAAGATATGTTTATGAAAATTTAAATTATTTTATTTTGACAAATCCTCATATACATATTTCCTTTTGCAATAGTATACAGAGCTGCAATACAAAATAATGATGATTGTGATAAATTATGAAATTAATATGCGTGTAAATATTAGCCATCGAAGAATTTGCAAAATGTCAGTTTTGAGATAAATCGCAATTAGGGTTTTTACTTTTGCCAGAAAATGTTATGGTTCTTTGCAATCTAATTACACGATTATGATAGTTTTTTTAACCGAAATTCATCTTTTGGATCATATGAGCTCTAATCAATTTACTTTTAATACGACCTAATAGAGAAAAATAGTGTTTACCATATGAAATTTTATAGTTGACCTCAGTCCCCCGCAAGTGTACCCCCTAAAGGGGAAATATTTGTCATCAAAATAAGCGTTGATTGGAATTGAGAAACTTTTATTCGAAACATTTTCCAAAAAATATTATTTCTTTGCGATATTTTAGCGTTTCCGAACTTTATGAACACGCTGTATATGATTCTATTATTACTGACAGCATTTAATTTGTGTGATTGTACAGCAGTAGTGGAGCCTTCGTTTCTACCATATTATAATTTGCCTCTCGGGGCTTAGGCATAGTAATTATTGGGTCCCAGACAAATTTTATAACACTTTGATATTGGAGAACTATTCTAAAGACACATTCAAAAAAGTTTTGTGTATGCCAGCAATGGTAATTGGCGCCGCAGGCGTGATTCTAAACACATCGATATTGGAAAACTATTGTAGAAACACATTTAAAAAAGTTTTGCGTATCCCGTTAAAGATAATTGGCGCCGCAGGCGTGATTCAAATCACAGTGATCTTTACAAACCATGGCAAAAACGGATGCAAAAAAAAAATTGTTTAAAAAAAAAATTTTTCCGCAGACCCATACCAAAAACATTGATCTTTGAAAGCGGTGTTAAGTTGCCTCCAAAAAGGTTTTGCACAGGTCAACTAGTCTTATATATTAAAACGCTTAAATTTAGGGCCAAAAAGTTCTGTGTCTATAGAAATTGACACTTTTGGAGGAAAAAATTCAGGAAAATTACCGGTTGTAGAGCTCGCGACGCTCTATTGTATAGGGGGGTGGGCTTTTTTTGCATTTTAGGGGCGCGGTCGGGGCGATTTTTCAAACAGGCCCTCGGCCCCATTTGAAACGCATTGGGCCGATTTGAAATCGACGGCTAAAATGGTAAAAAAAATCGCACGAGGATGCGCTTTTGGGACGATTTTCGCTCATTTTTCTATTTTTACGAGACGCTTCGAACGCGAAATTCGAGCGTGCGGTTCGGCCGCCAAAGCCAAAAGTTCGGACCCGCGCAGAGTCACCATAGGACGTTTAACATGGGGAAATTTTAATTGCTCATATCTCGGCCATTTTTGGTCGTACGACGTCGTGACGCGTTTTAAACGATTCAGTAGCAAAAAGACTAACTGAAAAGTGCAAAAGATGCGTTCGAAGCGACTTTTTTCAAGTATTTAATTCGCCGATAAAAGTATTCGTTTCTCTTTTTTTTTCTGTCGTTTAGACTGTGAAACAGTCGTTTTGCTAGGGCAATAGCAAAAAAAAAAATAAAAGTCACAGTCTAACTTAAGCGGGAAGTTAACATGCGATCAGTCGAACCGATAGTTTTGAAAAACATACGTCGCTAAATCACATGAAACTGACGGGGACAGAAGTTTATTTTTTGTCGCATGTTCATTCGTCGAACAAATCAATTTCTATTTTGACATGTAAAATAAAAAACAAAAGATTGAAAAATTATGATAATTTTATAGCTGTCAAATGGTTGACTTTTGACATTATTTAGCGAAATTATGGCCATCTGGCATAAACTTTTTGCCAAAATCATGTACATTGATAATTATAGAACCTTTTGACAGACGCTCGAGACAAATCCGGTAATTTTTGCTGAGATATCTCGAAAAATAATTTCGCCAAGGACCTGCCATATAAGTAGTTAGTAAGAAAGAGACGGACTTATAATTTTGAGTACGGCCACAAATCTTACACATTTGCAATTTTAAACAAACGACTAACAAACAATGACATTGAATTTATCTGTCAAACGGTTGGTTTTTAACATTATTTAACAAAATTGTGACCATCGACCGTAAATTTTTTGCTAAAATCATGTAAATTATTAATTATAGAACCTTTTGACAGACACCCGAGACAGACTCGATAATTTTTGCTGAGAAATCTTCAAATTTAATTGGGCCAAAAGGATGACATAATATATACAATTAGTAAGATAGAGACGGACATATAATTGTGATCTCAATCTCAATTTTTTGTAAACGACGATAATTCAAAGTTTCTAATCAGTAAGCGGTAGACTATCGTTATTTAAAAGCGAAATTTAAGATAATTCGACATAATATTATAATGGTAAATATAATATATCGTTTATTGGCGAAATAAGCACTTTGTGTAGGTTGTCGTGTACTGAACACACAATTAGATGTCAGACGTGAACATACGTTCCATGTGTCAAATTAAAGAAGAAAAAAATTATAGAGCTGCAATTTGGAATATAGAAAATTATAATACGGTTTGTTTAAACATTTTTTCTTAAATATTATACACTTCTTATGTGAATTAGTTCATATTTAAATATATTTACAGATGCCGAAAAAGGGTTATAAATTCATATCTACGTATTCTGGAAAATTTACTTATAATGAATGCGAATTGTTGGAAAGACAACATTGGAATTTTAAAACAAAAATACTACATTGGTCAGTCGGAATTGTTTTAAAAAATTATCGTATTTAATAACTACAACATTTATTTGACATTAATATTATGTTGTTAAAAATGAGGTTATGTATTTTTTCTCTTATCTGTTATAACTTCGATGTTAATTGTAACAATCATTTCTGAACAATTGTTAATAAAGTTATTTTTATTGATAATATTTGAAGTAATTACGCATTTTTTCTAATAATTCTTTTTTAAATAATAAAAATAGTTTGCTCTCAATACAGAAACAGATATAATTGCCTTCGAAATTGCAATAAATTCATAGACAAAGTATGATACATTTAAATTAATTTGCGATTAACTGAAAAGGAGTACGTCGAACAAAGATGATTATTGATCAAGACAGAAGCCTTCACTTAGGCATCGTTGTCAAATTACTGCATTCAATGAATTATTACTAATTGTACGAGTGTGCGAATTTCAAAAAATGTTTCATTGTTAAGACGTTTCAAAAACCATTACTATGAATATAGATAGTTAAAATCTGTAAAAAAAAGTAAATATACTCCTCATATGTATTTTTTCCAGAAGTTGACGTCAAAAAAAACTTTCAAAATCATGCAGTAAATGTATCGTTACAGACTATATTTTTCTTCCATACTTGAAGTTCCGTTTTCACTGTGATGGGGTAGAGGGTTAACGCTTGATTTTTGTATATTTTTTTCAATATCTTTCGAGCTACGCATTCTAAAATTATAAAGGAAATATATTTGTATTTCTCATAGCGAACCCTTTCATATGATAAGTCCATGATGCACTTGAAATATATATTTTCTAATTTAGCCCCTAAAATTTACCCTAAACTCGGAATTCGTTTATTTACGCTATACATCCGTCATTGCGTCATCTGACATTTATATAAGAATCAAATTTGAACACTTTTCGTCCCGTAGAATCGGAGAGAGCTGTGACAAACGAAAAGATAGACACAAGAGTGATCCTATAAGGACTCCGCTTTTTACACAGGCTTAAAAAAGCTTAACAAGTGTAAAAATAGATAAAATCTGACGAAAAATACCCTATTTCTTTAAAATTTGAATATTAAAGCGAAAAGTCAAATTCACTTTATTTACACATAATATAATATACAGGCTGTCTCAACCGACGTGGGCTAACACGGGTAACTTTGTTTTTAGTGGAGATAGAAAGTCGGTTGAATAGGCAAAGTAGTGCAGAAAAATGAATTTATTCAGAAAATAGTGAAAATTGCCATTTAGGAAAACTAGCTATAACTTTTTTATTTATGAGGATATCTGAAAATTTCATGAACTATTTTATTTTTATTTTAATTTCTTTTGGGCCTAATGGCGAGGTCGTAAGACCGAGTAGATATTGAGTCGCAGACCAATTTATTGCGGGCCGAAGGCCCGCCGCGCCTTATTTTCTTTTTGGGCCTAATGACGAGGTCGTAAGACCGAGTAGATATTGAGTTGCAGACCAATTTATTGCGGGCCGAAAGCCCGCCGCGCCTTAATTTCTTTTTGGGCCTAATGGCGAGGTCGTAAGACCGAGTAGATATTGAGCCGCAGACCAATTTATTGCGGGCCGAAGGCCCGCCGCGCCTTATTTTTTTTTTGGGCCTAATGCCGAGGTCGTAAGAGCGAGTAGATATTGAGTTGCAGACCAATTTATTGCGGGCCGAAGGCCCGCCGTGCCCTAATTCGCTTTTGGGCCTAACCGCGAGGTCGTAAGACCGAGTAATCGCAGACGAATTTTTTTGGGACCATATGGCGAGGCCGTTAGGCCGAGTAGTTATTGGGCCCCAGACAAATTTTATAACACTTTGATATAGGAGAACTATTCTAAAGACACATTCAAAAAAGTTTTTTGTATGCCAGCAATGGTAATTGGCGCCGCAGGTGTGATTCTAAACACATCGATATTGGAAAACTATTGTAGAAACACATTTAAAAAAGTTTTGCGTACCCCGTTAAAGATAATTGGCGCCGCAGGCGTGATTCAAATCACATAGTGATCTTTACAAACCATCGCAAAAACGGATGGAAAAAAAAATTGTAAAAAAAAATTTTTCCGCAGACCCATACCAAAAACATTGATCTTTGAAAGCGGTGTTAAGTTGCCTGCAAAAAGGTTTTGCACAGGTCAACTAGTATATTTTAAATGCCTATCGGCAACTATATCTGATATGCCTAACGGCACATATATCTGAAATGCCTATCGGCACCTATTTTTGAAATGCCTATCGGAAACTACATCTAAAATGCCTATCGGCACATATTTTTAAAATGCCAATCGGTAAGTATATCTGAAATGCCTATCGGCACCTATATCTGAAATGCCTATCGGAACCTATTTTTAAAATGCCTATCGGAAACTACATTTGAAATGACTATCAGCACCTATATTTGAAATGCCTATCGGCAACCATATCTGAAATGCCTATCCATACCTATATTTGAAATACCTATCGGCTTCTATATCTGAAATGCCTATCGGCACCTATTTTTAAAATGCCAATCGGCAACTATATCTGAAATGCCTATCGGCACCTATATCTGAAATGCCTATCGGTACCTATTTTTGAAATGCCTATCGGAAACTACATCTAAAATGATTATCAGCGCTTATATTTGATATGCCTATCGGCAACCATATCTGGAATGCCTATAGGCAACTATATTTGAAATGCCTATCGGCTTCTATATCTGAAATGCCTATCGGCACCTATTTTTAAAACACCAATCGGCAACTATATCTGAAATGCCTTTTGCCACCTATATCTGAAATGCCTATTATCATATATTTTTGAAATGTCTTTCGGAAACTACATCTGAAATGCCTATCTGCTCCTATATTTGAAATGCCTATCGGCAACCATATCTGAAATGCCTATCGACACCTATATTTGAAATACCTATCGGCTTCTATATCTGAAATGCCTATCGGCATCTGTTTTTAAAATGCCAATCGGCAACTATATCTGAAATGCCTTTCGGCATTTATATCTGAAATGCCGGTCGACACCTATATTTGAAATTCCTATCGGCACATATATTTTAAATGCCTATCGGCAACTATATCTGATATGCCTAACGGCACATATATCTGAAATGCCTATCGGCACCTATTTTTGAAATGCCTATCGGAAACTACATCTAAAATGCCTATCGGCACATATTTTTAAAATGCCAATCGGTAAGTATATCTGAAATGCCTATCGGCACCTATATCTGAAATGCCTATCGGAACCTATTTTTAAAATGCCTATCGGAAACTACATCTGAAATGACTATCAGCACCTATATTTGAAATGCCTATCAGCAACCATATCTGAAATGCCTATCCACACCTATATTTGAAATACCTATCGGCTTCTATATCTGAAATGCCTATCGGCACCTATTTTTAAAATGCCAATCGGCAACTATATCTGAAATGCCTATCGGCCCCTATATCTGAAATGCCTATCGGTACCTATTTTTGAAATGCCTATCGGAAACTACATCTAAAATGCCTATCAGCACCTATATTTGAAAAGCCTATCGGCAACATTATCTGGAATGCCTATCGGCACCTATATTTGAAATGCCTATCGGCTTCTATATCTGAAATGCCTATCGGCACCTATTTTTAAAATGCCAATCGGCAACTATATCTGAAATGCCTATCGGCACCTATATCTGAAATGCCTATCGGCACATATTTTTGAAATGCCAATCGGTAACTATATCTGAAATGCCTATCGGCACCTATATCTGAAATGCCTATCGGCACCATTTTTTGAAATGTCTATCTGAAACTACATCCGGAATGCCTATCAGCACCTATATTTGAAATGCCTATCGGCAACCATATCTGGAATGCCTATCGGCACCTATATTTGAAATGCCTATCGGCTTCTATATCTGAAATGCCTATCGACACCTATTTTTAAAATGCCAATCGGCAACTATATCTGAAATGCCTATCGGCACCTATATCTGAAATGCCTATCGGCACCTATTTTTGAAATGCCTATTGGAAACAACATCTGAAATGCCTATCAGCCCCTATATTTGAAATGCTTATCGGCAACCATATCTGGAATGCCTATCGGCACCTATATCTAAAATGCCTATCTGCACCTATTTTTGAAATGCCTATCGGAAACTACATCTAAAATGCCTATCGGCACCTATTTTTAAAGTGCCAATCGGAAAGTATATCTGAAATGCCTATCGGCACCTATAATTGAAATGCCTATCGGAACCTATTTTTGAAATGCCTATCAGAAACAACATCTGAAATGACTATCAGCACCTATATTTGAAATGCCTATCGGCAACCATATCTGAAATGCCTATCCACACCTGTATTTGAAATACCTATCGGCTTCTATATCTAAAATGCCTATCAGCACCTATTTTAAAAATGCCAATCGGCAACTATATCTGAAATGCCTATCGGCACCTATATCTGAAATGCCTATCGGCACCAACTTTTGAAATGCCTATCGGAAACTCCATCTGAAATGCCTATCGGAAACTCCATCTGAAATGCCTATCAGCACCTATATTTGAAATGCCTATCGGCAACCATATCTGGAATGCCTATCGGCACCTATATTTGAAATGCCTATCGGGTTCTATATCTGAAATGCCTATCGACACCTATTTTTAAAATGCCAATTGGCAACTATATCTGAAATGCCTATCGGCACCTATATCTGAAATGCCTATCGGTACCTATTTTTGAAATGCCTATCGGAAACTACATCTGAAATGATTATCAGCGCTTATATTTGATATGCCTATCGGCAACCATATCTGGAATGCCTATCGGCAACTATATTTGAAATGCCTATCGGCTTCTATATCTGAAATGCCTATCGGCACCTATTTTTAAAATACCAATCGGCAACTATATCTGAAATGCCTATCGGCACCTATATCTGAAATGCCTATCGGCATATATTTTTGAAGTGCCTTTCGGAAACTACATCTGAAATGCCTATCTGCTTCCTATATTTGAAATGCCTATCGGCAACCATACCTGAAATGCCTAAATACACCTATATTTGAAATACCTATCGGCTTCTATATCTGAAATGCCTATCGGCACCTATTTTTAAAATGCCAATCGGTAACTATATCTGAAATGCCTATTGGCACCTATATCTGAAATGCCTATCGGCACCATTTTTTGAAATGTCTATCGGAAACTACATCCGGAATGCCTATCAGCACCTATATTTGAAATGCTTATCGGCAACCATATCTGGAATGCCTATCGGCACCTATATTTGAAATGCCTATCGGCTTTTATATCTGAAATGCCTATCGACACCTATTTTTAAAATGCTAATCGGCAACTATATCTGAAATGCCTATCGGCACCTATATCTGAAATGCCTATCGGCACCTATTTTTGAAATGCCTATCGGAAACTACATCTGAAATGCCTATCAGCACCTATATTTGAAATGCCTATCGGCAACCATATCTGGAGTGCCTATCGGCGCCTATATTTGAAATGCCTATCGGCTTCTATATCTGAAATGCCTATCGGCACCTATTTTTAAAATGCCAATCGGCATTTATATCTGAAGTGCCTATCGGCACCTATATCTGAAATGCCTATCGGCACCTATTTTTTAAATGCCTATCGAAAACTACATCTGAAATGCCTATCAGCACCTATATTTGAAATGCCTATCGGCAACCACATCAGAAATGCCTATCGGCACCTATATCTGAAATGCCTTTCGGCATTTATATCTGAAATGCCGATCGACACCTATATTTGAAATGCCTATCGGCACTTTTATTTTAAATGCCTATCGGCAACTATATCTGATAAGCCTATCGGCACCTATATCTAAAATGCCTATCGGCACCTATTTTTGAAATGCCAATCTTTAAGTATATCTGAAATGCCTATCGGCACCTATATCTAAAATGCCTATCGGAACCTATTTTTGAAATGCCTATCGGAAACTACATCTGAAATGACTATGAGCACCTATATTTGAAATGCCTATCGGCAACCATATCTGAAATGCCTATCCACAACTATATTTGAAATACCTATCGGCTTCTATATCGAAAATGCCTCTCGGCACCTATTTTTAAAATGCCAATCGGTAAGTATATCTGAAATGCCTATCGGCACCTATATCTAAAATGCCTATAGACACCAATTTTTGTAATGCCTATCGGAAACTACATCTGAAATGCCTATCAGCACCTATATTTGAAATGCCTATCGGCAACCATATCTGGAATGCCTATCGACACCTATATTTGAAATGCCTATCGGCTTCTATATCTGAAATGCCTATCGGCACCTATTTTTAAAATGCCAATCGGCAACTATATCTGAAATGCCTATCGGCTTCTATATCTGAAATGCCTATCGGCACCTATATCTGAAATGCCTATCGGCACCTATTTTTGAAATGCCTATCGAAAACTACATCTGAAATGCCTATCAGCACCTATATTTGAAATGCCTATCGGCAACCACATCAGAAATGCCTATCGGCACCTATATCTGAAATGCCTTTCGGCATTTATATCTGAAATGCCGGTCGACACCTATATTTGAAATGCCTATCGGCACATATATTTTAAATGCCTATCGGCAACTATATCTGATATGCCTATCGGCACCTTTATCTGAAATGCCTATCGGCACCTATTTTTGAAATGCCTATCGGAAACTACATCTAAAATGCCTATCGGCACATATTTTTAAAATGCCAATCGGTAAGTATATCTGAAATGCCTATCGGCACCTATATCTGAAATGCCTATCGGAACCTATTTTTGAAATGCCTATCGGAAACTACATCTGAAATGACTATCAGCGCCTATATTTGAAATGCCTATCGGCAACCATATCTGAAATGCCTATCCACACCTATATTTGAAATACCTATCGGTTTCTATATCTGAAATGCCTATCGGCACCTATTTTTAAAATGCCAATCGGCAACTATATCTGAAATGCCTATGGGCACCTATATCTGAAATGCCTATCGGTACCTATTTTTGAAATGCCTATCGGAAACTACATCTGAAATGATTATCAGCGCTTATATTTGATATGCCTATCGGCAACCATATCTGGAATGCCTATCGGCAACTATATTTGAAATGCCTATCGGCTTCTATATCTGAAATGCCTATCGGCACCTATTTTTAAAATACCAATCGGCAACTATATCTGAAATGCCTATCGGCACCTATATCTGAAATGCCTATCGGCATATATTTTTGAAATGCCTTTCGGAAACTACATCTGAAATGCCTATCTGCTCCTATATTTGAAATGCCTATCGGCAACCATATCTGAAATGCCTATCGACACCTATATTTGAAATACCTATCGGCTTCTATATCTGAAATGCCTATCGGCACCTGTTTTTAAAATGCCAATCGGCAACTATATCTGAAATGCCTATCGGCACCTATACCCGAAATTCCTATCGGAAACAATTTTTGAAATGCCTATCGGAAACTACATCTAAATTGACTATCAGCACCTATATTTGAAATGCCTATCGGCAAACATATCGGGAATGCCTATCGGCACCTATATCTAAAATGCCTATCGGCTTCTATATCTAAAATGCCTATCGGCACCTATTTTTAAAATGCCAATCGGTAAGTTTATCTGAAATGCCTATCGGCACCTATATCTAAAATGCCTATCGGAACCTATTTTTGAAATGCCTATCGGAAACTACATCTGAAATGACTATCAGCACCTATATTTGAAATGCCTATCGGCAACCATATCTGAAATGCCTATTCACACCTATATTTGAAATACCTATCGGCTACTATATCTAAAATGCCTATCGGCACCTATTTTTAAAATGCCAATCGGCAACTACATCTGAAATGCCTATCGGCTTATATATCTGAAATGCCTATCGGCACCTATTTTTAAAATGCCAATCGGCAAATATATCTGAAATGCCAATCAGCACCTATATTTGAAATGCTTATCGGCAACCATATCTGAAATGCCTATCGACACCTATATTTAAAATCCCTATCGGCTTCTATATCTGAAATGCCTATCGGCACCTATTTTTAAAATGCCAATCGGCAACTATATCTAAAATGCCTATCGGCACCTAAATCTGAAATGCCTATCGGCACCAATTTTTGAAATGCCTATCGGAAACTACATCTGAAATGCTTATCAGCACCTATATTTGAAATGCCTATCGGCAACCATATCTGGAATGCTCATCGGCACCTATATTTGAAATGCCTATCGGCTTATATATCTGAAATGCCTATCGGCACCTATTTTTAAAATGCCAATCGGCAACTATATCTGAAATGCCTATCGGCACCTATATCTGAAATGCCTATCGGCACATATTTTTAAAATGCCTATCGGAAACTACATTGAAATGCCTATTAGCACCTATATTTGAAATGCCTATCGGCAATCATATCTGAAATGCCTATCGACACCTATATTTGAAATACATATCGGCTTCTATATCTGAAATGCCTATCGGCACCTATTTTTAAAATGCCAATCGGCAACTATATCTAAAATGCCTATCGGCACCTATATCTGAAATGCCTATCGGCATATATTTTTGAAATGCCTTTCGGAAACTACATCTGAAATGCCTATCTGCTTCTTATATTTGAAATGCCTATCGGCAAGCATACCTGAAATGCCTAAATACACCTATATTTGAAATACCTATCGGCTTCTATATCTGAAATGGCTATCGGCACCTATTTTTAAAATGCCAATCGGTAACTATATCTGAAATGCCTATTGGCACCTATATCTGAAATGCCTATCGGCACCATTTTTTGAAATGTCTATCGGAAACTACATCCGGAATGCCTATCAGCACCTATATTTGAAATGCTTATCGGCAACCATATCTGGAATGCCTATCGGCACCTATATTTGAAATGCCTATCGGCTTTTATATCTGAAATGCCTATCGACACCTATTTTTAAAATGCTAATCGGCAACTATATCTGAAATGCCTATCGGCACCTATATCTGAAATGCCTATCGGCACCTATTTTTGAAATGCCTATCGGAAACTACATCTGAAATGCCTATCAGCACCTATATTTGAAATGCTTATCGGCAACCATATCTGAAATGCCTATAGACACCTATATTTGAAATCCCTATCGGCTTCTATATCTGAAATGCCTATCGGCACCTATTTTTAAAATGCCAATCGGCAACTATATCTGAAATGCCTATCGGCACCTATATCTGAAATGCCTATCGGCACCTATTTTTGAAATGCCTATCGGAAACTACATCTGAAATGCCTATCAGCACCTATATTTGAAATGCCTATCGGCAACCATATCTGGAATGCCTATCGGCGCCTATATTTGAAATGCCTATCGGCTTCTATATCTGAAATGCCTATCGGCACCTATTTTTAAAATGCCAATCGGCATTTATATCTGAAGTGCCTATCGGCACCTATATCTGAAATGCCTATCGGCACCTATTTGTGAAATGCCTATCGAAAACTACATCTGAAATGCCTATCAGCACCTATATTTGAAATGCCTATCGGCAACCACATCAGAAATGCCTATCGGCACCTATATCTGAAATGCCTTTCGGCATTTATATCTGAAATGCCGATCGACACCTATATTTGAAATGCCTATCGGCACTTTTATTTTAAATGCCTATCGGCAACTATATCCGATAAGCCTATCGGCACCTATATCTGAAATGCCTATCGGCACCTATTTTTGAAATGCCAATCTTTAAGTATATCTGAAATGCCTATCGGCACCTATATCTAAAATGCCTATCGGAACCTATTTTTGAAATGCCTATCGGAAACTACATCTGAAATGACTATCAGCACCTATATTTGAAATGCCTATCGGCAACCATATCTGAAATGCCTATCCACAACTATATTTGAAATACCTATCGGCTTCTATATCGAAAATGCCTCTCGGCACCTATTTTTAAAATGCCAATCGGTAAGTATATCTGAAATGCCTATCGGCACCTATATCTAAAATGCCTATAGACACCAATTTTTGTAATGCCTATCGGAAACTACATCTGAAATGCCTATCAGCACCTATATTTGAAATGCCTATCGGCAACCATATCTGGAATGCCTATCGGCACCTATATTTGAAATGCCTATCGGCTTCTATATCTGAAATGCTTATCGGCACCTATTTTTAAAATGCCAATCGGCAACTATATCTGAAATGCCTATCGGCTTCTATATCTTAAATGCCTATCGGCACCTATATCTGAAATGCCTATCGGCACTTATTTTTGAAATGCCTATCGTAAACTACATCTGAAATGCCTATCAGCACCTATATTTGAAATGCCTATCGGCAACCACATCAGAAATGCCTATCGGCACCTATATCTGAAATGCCTTTCGGCATTTATATCTAATATGCCGGTCGACACCTATATTTGAAATGCCTATCGGCACATATATTTTAAATGCCTATCGGCAACTATATCTGATATGCCTATCGGCACCTTTATCTGAAATGCCTATCGGCACCTATTTTTGAAATGCCTATCGGAAACTACATCTAAAATGCCTATCGGCACATATTTTTAAAATGCCAATCGGTAAGTATATCTGAAATGCCTATCGGCACCTATATCTGAAATGCCTATCGGAACCTATTTTTGAAATGCCTATCGGAAACTACATCTGAAATGACTATAAGCGCCTATATTTGAAATGCCTATCGGCAACCATATCTGAAATGCCTATCCACACCTATATTTGAAATACTTATCGGTTTCTATATCTGAAATGCCTATCGGCACCTATTTTTAAAATGCCAATCGGCAACTATATCTGAAATGCCTATCGGCACCTATATCTGAAATGCCTATCGGTACCTATTTTTGAAATGCCTATCGGAAACTACATCTGAAATGATTATCAGCGCTTATATTTGATATGCCTATCGGCAACCATATCTGGAATGCCTATCGGCAACTATATTTGAAATGCCTATCGGCTTCTATATCTGAAATGCCTATCGGCACCTATTTTTAAAATACCAATCGGCAACTATATCTGAAATGCCTATCGGCACCTATATCTGAAATGCCTATCGGCATATATTTTTGAAATGCCTTTCGGAAACTACATCTGAAATGCCTATCTGCTCCTATATTTGAAATGCCTATCGGCAACCATATCTGAAATGCCTATCGACACCTATATTTGAAATACCTATCGGCTTCTATATCTGAAATGCCTATCGGCACCTGTTTTTAAAATGCCAATCGGCAACTATATCTGAAATGCCTATCGGCACCTATACCCGAAATTCCTATCGGAAACAATTTTTGAAATGCCTATCGGAAACTACATCTAAAATGACTATCAGCACCTATATTTGAAATGCCTATCGGCAACCATATCGGGATTGCCTATCGGCACCTATATCTAAAATGCCTATCGGCTTCTATATCTGAAATGCCTATCGGCACCTATTTTTAAAATGCCAATCGGCAACTATATCTAAAATGCCTATCGGCACCTAAATCTGAAATGCCTATCGGCACCAATTTTTGAAATGCCTATCGGAAACTACATCTGAAATGCCTATCAGCACCTATATTAGAAATGCCTATCGGCAACCATATCTGGAATGCTCGTCGGCACCTATATTTGAAATGCCTATCGGCTTATATATCTGAAATGCCTATCGGCACCTATTTTTAAAATGCCAATCGGCAACTATATCTGAAATGCCTATCGGCACCTATATCTGAAATGCCTATCGGTACCTATTTTTGAAATGCCTATCGGAAACTACATCTGAAATGATTATCAGCGCTTATATTTGATATGCCTATCGGCAACCATATCTGGAATGCCTATCGGCAACTATATTTGAAATGCCTATCGGCTTCCATATCTGAAATGCCTATCGGCACCTATTTTTAAAATACCAATCGGCAACTATATCTGAAATGCCTATCGGCACCTAGATCTGAAATGCCTATCGGCATATATTTTTGAAATGCCTTTCGGAAACTACATCTGAAATGCCTATCTGCTTCCTATATTTGAAATGCCTATCGGCAACCATACCTGAAATGCCTAAATACACCTATATTTGAAATACCTATCGGCTTCTATATCTGAAATGGCTATCGGCACCTATTTTTAAAATGCCAACCGGTAACTATATCTGAAATGCCTATTGGCACCTATATCTAAAATGCCTATCGGCACCATTTTTTGAAATGTCTATCGGAAACTACATCCGGAATGCCTATCAGCACCTATATTTGAAATGCTTATCGGCAACCATATCTGGAATGCCTATCGGCACCTATATTTGAAATGCCTATCGGCTTTTATATCTGAAATGCCTATCGACACCTATTTTTAAAATGCTAATCGGCAACTATATCTGAAATGCCTATCGGCACCTATATCTGAAATGCCTATCGGCACCTATTTTTGAAATGCCTATCGGAAACTACATCTGAAATGCCTATCAGCACCTACATTTGAAATGCTTATCGGCAACCATATCTGAAATGCCTATAGACACCTATATTTGAAATCCCTATCGGCTTCTATATCTGAAATGCCTATCGGCACCTATTTTTAAAATGCCAATCGGCAACTATATCTGAAATGCCTATCGGCACCTATATCTGAAATGCCTATCGGCACCTATTTTTGAAATGCCTATCGGAAACTACATCTGAAATGCCTATCAGCACCTATATTTGAAATGCCTATCGGCAACCATATCTGGAATGCCTATCGGCGCCTATATTTGAAATGCCTATCGGCTTCTATATCTGAAATGCCTATCGGCACCTATTTTTAAAATGCCAATCGGCATTTATATCTGAAGTGCCTATCGGCACCTATATCTGAAATGCCTATCGGCACCTATTTTTGAAATGCCTATCGAAAACTACATCTAAAATGCCTATCAGCACCTATATTTAAAATGCCTATCGGCAACCATATCTGAAATGCCTATCCACAACTATATTTGAAATACCTATCGGCTTCTATATCGAAAATGCCTCTCGGCACCTATTTTTAAAATGCCAATCGGTAAGTATATCTGAAATGCCTATCGGCACTTATATCTAAAATGCCTATAGACACCAATTTTTGTAATGCCTATCGGAAACTACATCTGAAATGCCTATCAGCACCTATATTTGAAATGCCTATCGGCTTCTATATCTGAAATGCATATCGGCACCTATTTTTAAAATGCCAATCGGCAACTATATCTGAAATGCCTATCGGCTTCTATTGTAACGATGCCGGTCCTGTACAATTTTATAACGTAATTTTGTGTTAGTTATAAAACTTATAAAACGAATTATGCAAGACCGTCGTCGTTACTCACAAATGCAGCTATCAAATTATTTTTGTAAATTTTAGTTTAAAACACTTCTGTTAAAAGATTCTTACTAATAAGACGTTTACAATAAAATTGCAGTCACAATCACTGAAATTATTATACATCTTACAGTAAAAAATTAATCATTATCTACGCTATATTTTATTAAAAAAATAAAATACATTTATATATATTTTTTTAAATTCTATTCGTCATTTTTTTAAAACCAACCAAAACCATCACATAAAAATTCCACTGCGCTACACTATATCTGAAATGCCTATCGGCACCTATATCTGAAATGCCTATCGGCACCTATTTTTGAAATGCCTATCGAAAACTACATCTGAAATGCCTATCAGCACCTATATTTGAAATGCCTATCGGCAACCACATCAGAAATGCCTATCGGCACCTATATCTGAAATGCCTTTCGGCATTTATATCTGAAATGTCGGTCGACACCTATATTTGAAATGCCTATCGGCACATATATTTTAAATGCCTATCGGCAACTATATCTGATATGCCTATCGGCACCTTTATCTGAAATGCCTATCGGCACCTATTTTTGAAATGCCTATCGGAAACTACATCTAAAATGCCTATCGGCACATATTTTTAAAATGCCAATCGGTAAGTATATCTGAAATGCCTATCGGCACCTATATCTGAAATGCCTATCGGAACCTATTTTTGAAATGCCTATCGGAAACTACATCTGAAATGACTATAAGCGCCTATATTTGAAATGCCTATCGGCAACCATATCTGAAATGCCTATCCACACCTATATTTGAAATACTTATCGGTTTCTATATCTGAAATGCCTATCGGCACCTATTTTTAAAATGCCAATCGGCAACTATATCTGAAATGCCTATCGGCACCTATATCTGAAATGCCTATCGGTACCTATTTTTGAAATGCCTATCGGAAACTACATCTGAAATGATTATCAGCGCTTATATTTGATATGCCTATCGGCAACCATATCTGGAATGCCTATCGGCAACTATATTTGAAATGCCTATCGGCTTCTATATCTGAAATGCCTATCGGCACCTATTTTTAAAATACCAATCGGCAACTATATCTGAAATGCCTATCGGCACCTATATCTGAAATGCCTATCGGCATATATTTTTGAAATGCCTTTCGGAAACTACATCTGAAATGCCTATCTGCTCCTATATTTGAAATGCCTATCGGCAACCATATCTGAAATGCCTATCGACACCTATATTTGAAATACCTATCGGCTTCTATATCTGAAATGCCTATCGGCACCTGTTTTTAAAATGCCAATCGGCAACTATATCTGAAATGCCTATCGGCACCTATACCCGAAATTCCTATCGGAAACAATTTTTGAAATGCCTATCGGAAACTACATCTAAAATGACTATCAGCACCTATATTTGAAATGCCTATCGGCAACCATATCGGGATTGCCTATCGGCACCTATATCTAAAATGCCTATCGGCTTCTATATCTGAAATGCCTATCGGCACCTATTTTTAAAATGCCAATCGGCAACTATATCTAAAATGCCTATCGGCACCTAAATCTGAAATGCCTATCGGCACCAATTTTTGAAATGCCTATCGGAAACTACATCTGAAATGCCTATCAGCACCTATATTAGAAATGCCTATCGGCAACCATATCTGGAATGCTCGTCGGCACCTATATTTGAAATGCCTATCGGCTTATATATCTGAAATGCCTACCGGCACCTATTTTTAAAATGCCAATCGGCAACTATATCTGAAATGCCTATCGGCACCTATATCTGAAATGCCTATCGGTACCTATTTTTGAAATGCCTATCGGAAACTACATCTGAAATGATTATCAGCGCTTATATTTGATATGCCTATCGGCAACCATATCTGGAATGCCTATCGGCAACTATATTTGAAATGCCTATCGGCTTCCATATCTGAAATGCCTATCGGCACCTATTTTTAAAATACCAATCGGCAACTATATCTGAAATGCCTATCGGCACCTAGATCTGAAATGCCTATCGGCATATATTTTTGAAATGCCTTTCGGAAACTACATCTGAAATGCCTATCTGCTTCCTATATTTGAAATGCCTATCGGCAACCATACCTGAAATGCCTAAATACACCTATATTTGAAATACCTATCGGCTTCTATATCTGAAATGGCTATCGGCACCTATTTTTAAAATGCCAACCGGTAACTATATCTGAAATGCCTATTGGCACCTATATCTAAAATGCCTATCGGCACCATTTTTTGAAATGTCTATCGGAAACTACATCCGGAATGCCTATCAGCACCTATATTTGAAATGCTTATCGGCAACCATATCTGGAATGCCTATCGGCACCTATATTTGAAATGCCTATCGGCTTTTATATCTGAAATGCCTATCGACACCTATTTTTAAAATGCTAATCGGCAACTATATCTGAAATGCCTATCGGCACCTATATCTGAAATGCCTATCGGCACCTATTTTTGAAATGCCTATCGGAAACTACATCTGAAATGCCTATCAGCACCTACATTTGAAATGCTTATCGGCAACCATATCTGAAATGCCTATAGACACCTATATTTGAAATCCCTATCGGCTTCTATATCTGAAATGCCTATCGGCACCTATTTTTAAAATGCCAATCGGCAACTATATCTGAAATGCCTATCGGCACCTATATCTGAAATGCCTATCGGCACCTATTTTTGAAATGCCTATCGGAAACTACATCTGAAATGCCTATCAGCACCTATATTTGAAATGCCTATCGGCAACCATATCTGGAATGCCTATCGGCGCCTATATTTGAAATGCCTATCGGCTTCTATATCTGAAATGCCTATCGGCACCTATTTTTAAAATGCCAATCGGCATTTATATCTGAAGTGCCTATCGGCACCTATATCTGAAATGCCTATCGGCACCTATTTTTGAAATGCCTATCGAAAACTACATCTAAAATGCCTATCAGCACCTATATTTAAAATGCCTATCGGCAACCATATCTGAAATGCCTATCCACAACTATATTTGAAATACCTATCGGCTTCTATATCGAAAATGCCTCTCGGCACCTATTTTTAAAATGCCAATCGGTAAGTATATCTGAAATGCCTATCGGCACTTATATCTAAAATGCCTATAGACACCAATTTTTGTAATGCCTATCGGAAACTACATCTGAAATGCCTATCAGCACCTATATTTGAAATGCCTATCGGCTTCTATATCTGAAATGCATATCGGCACCTATTTTTAAAATGCCAATCGGCAACTATATCTGAAATGCCTATCGGCTTCTATTGTAACGATGCCGGTCCTGTACAATTTTATAACGTAATTTTGTGTTAGTTATAAAACTTATAAAACGAATTATGCAAGACCGTCGTCGTTACTCACAAATGCAGCTATCAAATTATTTTTGTAAATTTTAGTTTAAAACACTTCTGTTAAAAGATTCTTACTAATAAGACGTTTACAATAAAATTGCAGTCACAGTCACTGAAATTATTATACATCTTACAGTAAAAAATTAATCATTATCTACGCTATATTTTATTAAAAAAATAAAATACATTTATATATATTTTTTTAAATTCTATTCGTCATTTTTTTAAAACCAACCAAAACCATCACATAAAAATTCCACTGCGCTACATTGGTAGCAGAGCATACTTAACTGTGCTATTATAATCAAAATTTTCAACAATGCCTACAACGCGTCTTCAGACAAAAAATTCGCCAGAAGAGACTGATGAAGAAACATCGCCGCAAGGAGAACAATTTTTATCACCTGATGCTGAATCACCGACTTCCTTCGACTTCGCTCAGAACACGGGGGCAGTTAAGAAAAATTTTAAAAATGAAGCCACAAATTCGCAAAATAAAGTTACTCCTGCTATGGAACTTGCGTATAGTAATCATCAAGCGATCAAAGATATTCAGCGACAATTAGATACGCTCACAAGTCAAAACGAAACTAATAATGAAGCAACATCACCAGTAAACTGCTATCAAGCCATATTAAATCTGCAACAACAGTTAAATAACCTAACTACTCAACAGGACACTGCAACAAGTTTTTAAATCAAGCCAGCAGAACTCATGTCAAACATTAAAATTTGCGATGGATCATCGGCCGAAAAGATAATAGACTTTATCAAAGAAACCGATGAAGTCTACATTCTCAAGATGTGTACGCAGTCTCAACTTCTATCGTATTTAGCAATCAAAACAGCTGGGAGATTTCGTACTTGGTGGAGCTCGGTCGCCCATAATCAGCACGAGTGGAAAGAAGTAAAGAAGCTGATATTAACACAACTAATTCCGAAACCGTATTATGAGCAACTAGTGGTGAAACTAGTACGAAGACAGCAGTTAGTCAACGAATCGCTTCACGAATTTATTGATTCGATAAAGAAAAATGTTGAATCATTAAATTATGACATTCCAGAACAGGAATTAACATATACAATATGGTCTAACGTTAATCTAAAAACCTTCAAATATCTGCACGTTATTCCAATACCAACAAGTATAGAAGAATTAACCAAAGCTGCTGATACTGTGGAAGTTTTGAAATTTCACGGAGAAAAGAAGGAAGAATCATCGCAACAATCATCAAGTTCCCAAAGAAAATATTGCTCTTTCCACAAAGTTGATACTCACAATACAAGTGAGTGCAGAGCCAAATCCAGATCAACTGTTTCAAAAAACTAGAAAACTGCATCCGCTACATTCATCCTGCCGTCAATACCATATCAAATACCGATATATCACCCAAACCGCCTATTATAAACATTTCCATACAAAACAAATCATTTCCATGTCTATTCGATTCTGGAGCATCCAACAATTTCATCAGCAGGGATGTATTCACAAAACTGCAAACGCTGCCAAATATAAAAATTGAAGCCACATCGACTCACGTTATTACTGCAAATGGTCAACGCATATTTATTCGAAAAATGGTTACTTCATACGTCCATATTAAGAAATATTCCTGGAAGCTGACTTTTCTTGTAACTCCGAAATTAGCGTTACCGATAATTGTGGGGAACATCGCCATGAAGAAGATGAAAATAATTCTGGACTTTTATCACAGTGAAATGCGCTTCAGTTTCGATAAATTTACGGCAATACCATTTCAAAATACGGCTTATGAAAACAAATACGACTTAAATTATATCTTGGAAAAGCCGCTACTTCTATCGGATAAACAACAAGAGACGTTACAGCAGACATTACAGAAATTCAATGACGTTTTGACAAATAAAATTGGTCATGTCAAACGCTACAAATACGCAATTCAATTAAAAAACAACATACCTGTTCGTAAAAATCCGTTTCCGCTCACGCCACCTAAAGCTCACGAAATGGAAAATCATATCAAAGAGTTGCTAGATCAAGGTATCATCAAGCGTTGTATATCTCCTTACGCAGCGCCAGCTTTTTTGGTAAAGAAGAAAGATGGTACTAATAGATTATGTATCGACTACCGCCACTTAAATAAAAACATAATCTATGATAGTTTTCCAACGCCACGTATAGACGAGATGTTTCAAAGCTTGAATGGATCAAAAATTTTTTCGGTAGTGGATTTGAAGACCGCATTTTACCAGATTGAATTGACTGAAGAATCTAAGCTCACAACTGCATTCTGTGTTCCTGGCGGCCAATACGCATTCGAGGCTGTCCCATTCGGCATGGCTGTAAGCTGTCAAGCTTTAAATCGAATAATGACTGACGTCTTCGGAGATCTTCGACATAAATACGTACTTCCATATTTTGATGACATTCTTATTCACTCCAAGTCTTTTGATGAGCATGTCCTTCACATAGAAGAGGTGTTAAAACGACTGCAATATACAGGCTTCACAGCAAATCCCGACAAATCAAAATTTGCTATGTCAAGCTTAAAATTTCTTGGTCATATCATTTCAGCCAATGGTATTCAAGCAGATCCTGAAAAAACTGCAGCAATTCGCAATCTACCTGTACCTAAAAAAATTAAAGACTTACGTGTTTTCATCGGTATGGCATCATTTTTTCGACGATTCGTTCCAAACATGGCTGAAAAATTGGCTCCGCTTCAAAATCTGAAAAAGAAAAATGTTAAATTTAAGATGGGTGAAAAAGAAATAGACGCATTTAATAATGTCAAGCAGTTACTTACCTCACCAGAAGTTCTTCGTTTTCCGGACTTCTCAAAACAATTTATTCTGAGAACTGATGCTAGTGATCGAGCTTTGGGTGCATGTGTTTTCCAACATTTTGAAGATGGATTACATCCTATTGCCTACGCAAGTCGAAAAATGACAGACACGGAAACTAAATATGCATCAACGTACGAAAAAGAAGCTCTTGCTATCATATGGGCTCTCGATAAATTCAGAGAATATTTAATTAGCAGCAAATTTATTTTACAAACGGATAACGCGGCACTTACCTGGCTGTACAAGCATCCAAAGCAGCTCGGAAAAGTCGCACGTTGGATTCTAAAAATATCAGAATACAACTTTGACATTCAACATATTCGCGGCGAACTTAACAATGTAGCAGATGCACTCTCACGATTATACGAAACCGAACCTGAAACAGAAACAATCAATCAAGACGCAGACAATTCTAATAATCACATTAATTATTTAAACGAGATACCTGCAGCTTTTATCTCCATCTCTTCTCATCAGAAGCAAGATCCCTATTGTCGTGGCATCGTTCAAGCGCTAAAAGCTGGACAAGATGTAGACAACTACGATATTAAGGACGGCGTACTTCGAAGAAGAGTCGGAAAGAAAAAACTGCCACGTATTTTTGTTCCTGAAAATATCAGAAACATTCTAATTTATTATTTCCACGACACGGATATAAGCGCACATACCGGAATTACCAAGACGTACCGCAATATCGCCAAAAGGTTCTGGTGGCCGGACATATACAATACTGTTAAACAATATGTAAAATCCTGCACGATATGTCAACAACACAAACCGATCAACGCACAATCAGGTGCTCCGATGGCATCAACTATTCCGGACGATACTTGGTCACATGTTTATATCGACCATATTGGTCCTCTGACGCTGACAAAAAATAAAAAACGATACTGTTTAGTGATAGTTGACGGATTTTCAAAATGGTTAGAGGTTGTTCCTGTCACTAGAGCAACAGCAGAAACTACGAAGCAAACTCTTGAGAAGATATGGTCAAGATATGGTCCACCAAAATTTCTCATTTCCGACAATGCACGCTGTTTTACCGGAAAAATTCTTCGCCAGTCATGTCTAAAATGGGGAATCAAGCACGTGAAGACATCTCCGTATCAACCGTCCAGTAATGCTGCTGAAAGAGCGATAAGAAACATCAACACAGGCTTATCAACAGTTTTGCGACAACACAGCTCCCGGCACAACAATTGGGACACCTACGTAGATTCAATTTGTTACGCATATAATAATGCTCACCACGAGTCGACTAATACAACTCCAGCTTCAGTATTCTTGAGAAAACAACCGTCAAACCCGTTAGATTTACAATGGAACATTCAGAATTTCATTTCACCAGATACCATTCCAACGAAAAATGAAGTGAAATGCGCATTAGAAAAATCATACCACCATCGTCAAAAATATTACAATAACAGAAGACCAGGACAACATAGTTTCGAAGAAGGACAAGTGGTACTGCAAAAGCTTAACGCGCCGAACACAGATCCAGCAATAACTTCAAAATTTCGCCCCAAGTGGTCACACCCAAGAATTATTGTACGCTTCACCTCGCCTGTATCCTGTGTCGTCAGGGATCGCACATCACGAAAATTGTTTAAAGTCCACATTGATCAGTTGCGACCATATCATGATAGACATTAAAATTAATTTTATTCATTTATTTGTTGTATTTTTTTTTGTGTAAAAAGGAAAATTTGCATTTTCTTTTTTTTCCCACCCGGGGGAGAATGTAACGATGCCGGTCCTGTACAATTTTATAACGTAATTTTGTGTTAGTTATAAAACTTATAAAACGAATTATGCAAGACCGTCGTCGTTACTCACAAATGCAGCTATCAAATTATTTTTGTAAATTTTAGTTTAAAACACTTCTGTTAAAAGATTCTTACTAATAAGACGTTTACAATAAAATTGCAGTCACAGTCACTGAAATTATTATACATCTTACAGTAAAAAATTAATCATTATCTACGCTATATTTTATTAAAAAAATAAAATACATTTATATATATTTTTTTAAATTCTATTCGTCATTTTTTTAAAACCAACCAAAACCATCACATAAAAATTCCACTGCGCTACACTATATCTGAAATGCCTATCGGCACCTATATCTGAAATGCCTATCGGCACCTATTTTTGAAATGCCTATCGAAAACTACATCTGAAATGCCTATCAGCACCTATATTTGAAATGCCTATCGGCAACCACATCAGAAATGCCTATCGGCACCTATATCTGAAATGCCTTTCGGCATTTATATCTGAAATGTCGGTCGACACCTATATTTGAAATGCCTATCGGCACATATATTTTAAATGCCTATCGGCAACTATATCTGATATGCCTATCGGCACCTTTATCTGAAATGCCTATCGGCACCTATTTTTGAAATGCCTATCGGAAACTACATCTAAAATGCCTATCGGCACATATTTTTAAAATGCCAATCGGTAAGTATATCTGAAATGCCTATCGGCACCTATATCTGAAATGCCTATCGGAACCTATTTTTGAAATGCCTATCGGAAACTACATCTGAAATGACTATCAGCGCCTATATTTGAAATGCCTATCGGCAACCATATCTGAAATGCCTATCCACACCTATATTTGAAATACCTATCGGTTTCTATATCTGAAATGCCTATCGGCACCTATTTTTAAAATGCCAATCGGCAACTATATCTGAAATGCCTATCGGCACCTATATCTGAAATGCCTATCGGTACCTATTTTTGAAATGCCTATCGGAAACTACATCTGAAATGATTATCAGCGCTTATATTTGATATGCCTATCGGCAACCATATCTGGAATGCCTATCGGCAACTATATTTGAAATGCCTATCGGCTTCTATATCTGAAATGCCTATCGGCACCTATTTTTAAAATACCAATCGGCAACTATATCTGAAATGCCTATCGGCACCTATATCTGAAATGCCTATCGGCATATATTTTTGAAATGCCTTTCGGAAACTACATCTGAAATGCCTATCTGCTCCTATATTTGAAATGCCTATCGGCAACCATATCTGAAATGCCTATCGACACCTATATTTGAAATACCTATCGGCTTCTATATCTGAAATGCCTATCGGCACCTGTTTTTAAAATGCCAATCGGCAACTATATCTGAAATGCCTATCGGCACCTATACCCGAAATTCCTATCGGAAACAATTTTTGAAATGCCTATCGGAAACTACATCTAAAATGACTATCAGCACCTATATTTGATATGCCTATCGGCAACCATATCGGGAATGCCTATCGGCACCTATATCTAAAATGCCTATCGGCTTCTATATCTAAAATGCCTATCGGCACCTATTTTTAAAATGCCAATCGGTAAGTATATCTGAAATGCCTATCGGCACCTATATCTAAAATGCCTATCGGAACCTATTTTCGAAATGCCTATCGGAAACTACATCTGAAATGACTATCAGCACCTATATTTGAAATGCCTATCGGCAACCATATCTGAAATGCCTATTCACACCTATATTTGAAATACCTATCGGCTTCTATATCTAAAATGCCTATCGGCACCTATTTTTAAAATGCCAATCGGCAACTACATCTGAAATGCCTATCGGCTTATATATCTGAAATGCCTATCGGCACCTATTTTTAAAATGCCAATCGGCAACTATATCTGAAATGCCAATCAGCACCTATATTTGAAATGCTTATCGGCAACCATATCTGAAATGCCTATCGACACCTATATTTAAAATCCCTATCGGCTTCTATATCTGAAATGCCTATCGGCACCTATTTTAAAATGCCAATCGGCAACTATATCTAAAATGCCTATCGGCACCTAAATCTGAAATGCCTATCGGCACCAATTTTTGAAATGCCTATCGGAAACTACATCTGAAATGCCTATCAGCACCTATATTTGAAATGCCTATCGGCAACCATATCTGGAATGCTCATCGGCACCTATATTTGATATGCCTATCGGCTTATATATCTGAAATGCCTATCGGCACCTATTTTTAAAATGCCAATCGGCAACTATATCTGAAATGCCTATCGGCACCTATATCTGAAATGCCTATCGGCACATATTTTTGAAATGCCTATCGGAAACTACATTGAAATGCCTATTAGCACCTATATTTGAAATGCCTATCGGCAACCATATCGGGAATGCCTATCGGCACCTATATCTAAAATGCCTATCGGCTTCTATATCTAAAATGCCTATCGGCACCTATTTTTAAAATGCCAATCGGCAACTATATCTGAAATGCTTATCGGCACCTATATCTAAAATGCCTATCGGAACCTATTTTTGAAATGCCTATCGGAAACTACATCTGAAATGACTATCAGCACCTATATTCGAAATGCCTATCGGCAACCATATCTGAAATGCCTATCCACACCTATATTTGAAATACCTATCGGCTTCTATATCGAAAATGCCTCTCGGCACCTATTTTTAAAATGCCAATCGGTAAGTATATCTGAAATGACTATCGGCACCTATATCTAAAATGCCTATCAGAACCTATTTTTGAAATGCCTATCGGAAACTACATCTGAAATGACTATCAGCACCTATATTTGAAATGCCTATCGGCAACCATATCTAAAATGCCTATCCACACCTATATTTGAAATACCTATCGGCTTCTATATCTAAAATGCCTATCGGCACCTATTTTTAAAATGCCAATCGGCAACTAAATCTGAAATGCCTATCGGCTTATATATCTGAAATGCCTATCGGCAGCTATTTTTAAAATGCCAATCGGCAACTATATCTGAAATGCCAATCGGCACCTATATCTGAAATGCCTATCGACACCTATTTTTGAAATGCCAATTGGCAACTATATCTGAAATGCCTATCGGCACATATATCTGAAATGCCTATCGGCACCTATTTTTGAAATGCCTTTTGGAAAATACATCTGAAATGCCTATCAGCACCTATATTTGAAATGCTTATCGGCAACCATATCTGAAATGCCTATCGACACCTATATTTAAAATCCCTATCGGCTTCTATATCTGAAATGCCTATCGGCACCTATTTTTAAAATGCCAATCGGCAACTATATCTGAAATGCCTATCGGCACCTATATCTGAAATGCCTATCGGCACCAATTTTTGAAATGCCTATCGGAAACTACATCTGAAATGCCTATCAGCACCTATATTTGAAATGCCTATCGGCAACCATATCTGGAATGCTCATCGACACCTATATTTGAAATGCCTATCGGCTTATATATCTGAAATGCCTATCGGCACCTATTTTTAAAATGCCAATCGGCAACTATATCTGAAATGCCTATCGGCACCTATATCTGAAATGCCTATCGGCACCTATTTTTGAAATGCCTATCGGAAACTACATCTGAAATGCCTATCGGCACCTATATTTGAAATGCTTATCGGCAATCATATTTGAAATGCCTATCGTTACCTATATTTGAAATACCTATCGGCTTCTATATCTGAAATGCCTATTGGCACCTATTTTTATAATGCCAATCGGCAACTATATCTGAAATGCCTATCGGCACCTATATCTGAAATGCCTATCGGCACCAGTTTTTGAAATGCCTATCGGAAACTACATGTGAAATGCCTATCAGCACCTATATTTGAAATGCCTATCGGCAACTATATCTGGAATGCCTATCGGCACCTATATTTGAAATGCCTATCGGCCTCTATATCTGAAATGCCTATCGGAACCTATTTTTGAAATGCCTATCGGAAACTACATCTGAAATTACTATCAGCACCTATATTTGAAATGCCTATCGGCAACCATATCTGAAATGCCTATCCACACCTATATTTGAAATACCTATCGGCTTCTATATCTGAAATGCCTATCGGCACCTATTTTTAAAATGCCAATCGGCAACTATATCTGAAATGCCTATCGGCACCTATATCTGAAATGCCTATCGGTACCTATTTTTGAAATGCCTATCGGAAAGTACATCTGAAATGATTATCAGCGCTTATATTTGATATGCCTATCGGCAACCATATCTGGAATGCCTATCGGCAACTATATTTGAAATGCCTATCGGCTTCTATATCTGAAATGCCTATCGGCACCTATTTTTAAAATACCAATCGGCAACTATATCTGAAATGCCTATCGGCACCTATATCTGAAATGCCTATCGGCATATATTTTTGAAATGCCTTTCGGAAACTACATCTGAAATGCCTATCTGCTTCCTATATTTGAAATGCCTATCGGCAACCATACCTGAAATGCCTAAATACACCTATATTTGAAATACCTATCGGCTTCTATATCTGAAATGGCTATCGGCACCTATTTTTAAAATGCCAATCGGTAACTATATCTGAAATGCCTATTGGCACCTATATCTGAAATGCCTATCGGCACTATTTTTTGAAATGTCTATCGGAAACTACATCCGGAATGCCTATCAGCACCTATATTTGAAATGCTTATCGGCAACCATATCTGGAATGCCTATCGGCACCTATATTTGAAATGCCTATCGGCTTTTATATCTGAAATGCCTATCGACACTTATTTTTAAAATGCTAATCGGCAACTATATCTGAAATGCCTATCGGCACCTATATCTGAAATGCCTATCGGCACCTATTTTTGAAATGCCTATCGGAAACTACATCTGAAATGCCTATCGGCACCTATATCTGAAATGCCTATCGGCACCTATTTTTGAAATGCCTATCGGAAACTACATCTGAAATGCCTATCAGCACCTATATTTGAAATGCCTATCGGCAACCATATCTGGAATGCCTATCGGCGCCTATATTTGAAATGCCTATCGGCTTCTATATCTGAAATGCCTATCGGCACCTATTTTTAAAATGCCAATCGGCATTTATATCTGAAGTGCCTATCGGCACCTATATCTGAAATGCCTATCGGCACCTATTTTTGAAATGCCTATCGAAAACTACATCTGAAATGCCTATCAGCACCTATATTTGAAATGCCTATCGGCAACCACATCAGAAATGCCTATCGGCACCTATATCTGAAATGCCTTTCGGCATTTATATCTGAAATGCCGATCGACACCTATATTTGAAATGCCTATCGGCACTTTTATTTTAAATGCCTATCGGCAACTATATCTGATAAGCCTTTTGGCACCTATATCTGAAATGCCTATCGGCACCTATTTTTGAAATGCCAATCTTTAAGTATATCTGAAATGCCTATCGGCACCTATATCTAAAATGCCTATCGGAACCTATTTTTGAAATGCCTATCGGAAACTACATCTGAAATGACTATCAGCACCTATATTTGAAATGCCTATCGGCAACCATATCTGAAATGCCTATCCACACCTATATTTGAAATACCTATCGGCTTCTATATCGAAAATGCCTCTCGGCACCTATTTTTAAAATGCCAATCGGTAAGTATATCTGAAATGCCTATCGGCACCTATATCTAAAATGCCTATCGGAACCTATTTTTGAAATGCCTATCGGAAACTACATCTGAAATGACTATCAGCACCTATATTTGAAATGCCTATCGGCAACCATATCTAAAATGCCTATCCACACCTATATTTGAAATACCTATCGGCTTCTATATCTAAAATGCCTATCGGCACCTATTTTTAAAATGCCAATCGGCAACTTTATCTGAAATTCCTATCGGCTTATATATCTGAAATGCCTATCGGCAGCTATTTTTAAAATGCCAATCGGCAACTATATCTGAAATGCCAATCGGCACCTATATCTGAAATGCCTATCGACACCTATTTTTGAAATGCCAATTGGCAACTATATCTGAAATGCCTATCGGTACATATATCTGAAATGCCTATCGGCACCTATTTTTGAAATGCCTTTTGGAAAATACATCTGAAATGCCTATCAGCACCTATATTTGAAATGCTTATCGGCAACCATATCTGAAATGTCTATCGACACCTATATTTAAAATCCCTATCGGCTTCTATATCTGAAATGCCTATCGGCACCTATTTTTAAAATGCCAATCGGCAACTATATCTGAAATGCCTATCGGCACCTATATCTGAAATGCCTATCGGCACCAATTTTTGAAATGCCTATCGGAAACTACATCTGAAATGCCTATCAGCACCTATATTTGAAATGCCTATCGGCAACCATATCTGGAATGCTCATCGACACCTATATTTGAAATGCCTATCGGCTTATATATCTGAAATGCCTATCGGCACCTATTTTTAAAATGCCAATCGGCAACTATATCTGAAATGCCTATCGGCACCTATATCTGAAATGCCTATCGGCACCTATTTTTGAAATGCCTATCGGAAACTACATCTGAAATGCCTATCGGCACCTATATTTGAAATGCTTATCGGCAATCATATTTGAAATGCCTATCGTTACCTATATTTGAAATACCTATCGGCTTCTATATCTGAAATGCCTATTGGCACCTATTTTTAAAATGCCAATCGGCAACTATATCTGAAATGCCTATCGGCACCTATATCTGAAATGCCTATCGGCACCAGTTTTTGAAATGCCTATCGGAAACTACATGTGAAATGCCTATCAGCACCTATATTTGAAATGCCTATCGGCAACCATATCTGGAATGTCTATCGGCACCTATATTTGAAATGCCTATCGGCTTCTATATCTGAAATGCCTATCGGCACCTATTTTTAAAATGCCAATCGGCAACAATATCTGAAATGCCTATCGGCGCCTATATCTGAAATGCCTATCGGCACTTATTTTTGAAATGCCTATCGGAAACTACATCTGAAATGCCTATCAGCACCTATATTTGAAATGCCTATCGGCAACCATATCTGGAATGCCTATCGACACCTATATTTGAAATACCTATCGGCTTCTATATCTGAAATGCCTATCGGCACCTGTTTTTAAAATGCCAATCGGCAACTATATCTGAAATGCCTATCGGCACCTATACCCGAAATTCCTATCGGAAACAATTTTTGAAATGCCTATCGGAAACTACATCTAAAATGACTATCAGCACCTATATTTGAAATGCCTGTCGGCAACCATATCGGGATTGCCTATCGGCACCTATATCTAAAATGCCTATCGGCTTCTATATCTGAAATGCCTATCGGCACCTATTTTTAAAATGCCAATCGGCAACTATATCTAAAATGCCTATCGGCACCTATATCTGAAATGCCTATCGGCACCAATTTTTGAAATGCCTATCGGAAACTACATCTGAAATGCCTATCAGCACCTATATTTGAAATGCCTATCGGCAACCATATCTGGAATGCTTATAAGCACCTATATTTGAAATGCCTATCGGCTTCTATATCTGAAAAGCCTATCGGCACCTATTTTTAAAATGCCAATCGGCAACTATATCTAAAATGCCTATCGGCACCTAAATCTGAAATGCCTATCGGCACCAATTTTTGAAATGCCTATCGGAAACTACATCTGAAATGCCTATCAGCACCTATATTAGAAATGCCTATCGGCAACCATATCTGGAATGCTCGTCGGCACCTATATTTGAAATGCCTATCGGCTTATATATCTGAAATGCCTATCGGCACCTATTTTTAAAATGCCAATCGGCAACTATATCTGAAATGCCTATCGGCACCTATATCTGAAATGCCTATCGGTACCTATTTTTGAAATGCCTATCGGAAACTACATCTGAAATGATTATCAGCGCTTATATTTGATATGCCTATCGGCAACCATATCTGGAATGCCTATCGGCAACTATATTTGAAATGCCTATCGGCTTCCATATCTGAAATGCCTATCGGCACCTATTTTTAAAATACCAATCGGCAACTATATCTGAAATGCCTATCGGCACCTAGATCTGAAATGCCTATCGGCATATATTTTTGAAATGCCTTTCGGAAACTACATCTGAAATGCCTATCTGCTTCCTATATTTGAAATGCCTATCGGCAACCATACCTGAAATGCCTAAATACACCTATATTTAAAATACCTATCGGCTTCTATATCTGAAATGGCTATCGGCACCTATTTTTAAAATGCCAACCGGTAACTATATCTGAAATGCCTATTGGCACCTATATCTAAAATGCCTATCGGCACCATTTTTTGAAATGTCTATCGGAAACTACATCCGGAATGCCTATCAGCACCTATATTTGAAATGTTTATCGGCGACCATATCTGGAATGCCTATCGGCACCTATATTTGAAATGCCTATCGGCTTTTATATCTGAAATGCCTATCGACACCTATTTTTAAAATGCTAATCGGCAACTATATCTGAAATGCCTATCGGCACCTATATCTGAAATGCCTATCGGCACCTATTTTTGAAATGCCTATCGGAAACTACATCTGAAATGCCTGTCAGCACCTACATTTGAAATGCTTATCGGCAACCATATCTGAAATGCCTATAGACACCTATATTTGAAATCCCTATCGGCTTCTATATCTGAAATGCCTATCGGCACCTATTTTTAAAATGCCAATCGGCAACTATATCTGAAATGCCTATCGGCACCTATATCTGAAATGCCTATCGGCACCTATTTTTGAAATGCCTATCGGAAACTACATCTGAAATGCCTATCAGCACCTATATTTGAAATGCCTATCGGCAACCATATCTGGAATGCCTATCGGCGCCTATATTTGAAATGCCTATCGGCTTCTATATCTGAAATGCCTATCGGCACCTATTTTTAAAATGCCAATCGGCATTTATATCTGAAGTGCCTATCGGCACCTATATCTGAAATGCCTATCGGCACCTATTTTTGAAATGCCTATCGAAAACTACATCTGAAATGCCTATCAGCACCTATATTTAAAATGCCTATCGGCAACCATATCTGAAATGCCTATCCACAACTATATTTGAAATACCTATCGGCTTCTATATCGAAAATGCCTCTCGGCACCTATTTTTAAAGTGCCAATCGGTAAGTATATCTGAAATGCCTATCGGCACTTATATCTAAAACGCCTATAGACACCAATTTTTGTAATGCCTATCGGAAACTACATCTGAAATGCCTATCAGCACCTATATTTGAAATGCCTATCGGCTTCTATATCTGAAATGCCTATCGGCACCTATTTTTAAAATGCCAATCGGCCACTATATCTGAAATGCCTATCGGCTTCTATATCTGAAATGCCTATCGGCACCTATATCTGAAATGCCTATCGGCACCTATTTTTGAAATGCCTATCGAAAACTACATCTGAAATGCCTATCAGCACCTATATTTGAAATGCCTATCGGCAACCACATCAGAAATGCCTATCGGCACCTATATCTGAAATGCCTTTCGGCATTTATATCTGAAATGTCGGTCGACACCTATATTTGAAATGCCTATCGGCACATATATTTTAAATGCCTATCGGCAACTATATCTGATATGCCTATCGGCACCTTTATCTGAAATGCCTATCGGCACCTATTTTTGAAATGCCTATCGGAAACTACATCTAAAATGCCTATCGGCACATATTTTTAAAATGCCAATCGGTAAGTATATCTGAAATGCCTATCGGCACCTATATCTGAAATGCCTATCGGAACATATTTTTGAAATGCCTATCGGAAACTACATCTGAAATGACTATCAGCGCCTATATTTGAAATGCCTATCGGCAACCATATCTGAAATGCCTATCCACACCTATATTTGAAATACCTATCGGTTTCTATATCTGAAATGCCTATCGGCACCTATTTTTAAAATGCCAATCGGCAACTATATCTGAAATGCCTAACGGCACCTATATCTGAAATGCCTATCGGTACCTATTTTTGAAATGCCTATCGGAAACTACATCTGAAATGATTATCAGCGCTTATATTTGATATGCCTATCGGCAACCATATCTGGAATGCCTATCGGCAACTATATTTGAAATGCCTATCGGCTTCTATATCTGAAATGCCTATCGGCACCTATTTTTAAAATACCAATCGGCAACTATATCTGAAATGCCTATCGGCACCTATATCTGAAATGCCTATCGGCATATATTTTTGAAATGCCTTTCGGAAACTACATCTGAAATGCCTATCTGCTCCTATATTTGAAATGCCTATCGGCAACCATATCTGAAATGCCTATCGACACCTATATTTGAAATACCTATCGGCTTCTATATCTGAAATGCCTATCGGCACCTGTTTTTAAAATGCCAATCGGCAACTATATCTGAAATGCCTATCGGCACCTATACCCGAAATTCCTATCGGAAACAATTTTTGAAATGCCTATCGGAAACTACATCTAAAATGACTATCAGCACCTATATTTGATATGCCTATCGGCAACCATATCGGGAATGCCTATCGGCACCTATATCTAAAATGCCTATCGGCTTCTATATCTAAAATGCCTATCGGCACCTATTTTTAAAATGCCAATCGGTAAGTATATCTGAAATGCCTATCGGCACCTATATCTAAAATGCCTATCGGAACCTATTTTTGAAATGCCTATCGGAAACTACATCTGAAATGACTATCAGCACCTATATTTGAAATGCCTATCGGCAACCATATCTGAAATGCCTATTCACACCTATATTTGAAATACCTATCGGCTTCTATATCTAAAATGCCTATCGGCACCTATTTTTAAAATGCCAATCGGCAACTACATCTGAAATGCCTATCGGCTTATATATCTGAAATGCCTATCGGCACCTATTTTTAAAATGCCAATCGGCAACTATATCTGAAATGCCAATCAGCACCTATATTTGAAATGCTTATCGGCAACCATATCTGAAATGCCTATCGACACCTATATTTAAAATCCCTATCGGCTTCTATATCTGAAATGCCTATCGGCACCTATTTTAAAATGCCAATCGGCAACTATATCTAAAATGCCTATCGGCACCTAAATCTGAAATGCCTATCGGCACCAATTTTTGAAATGCCTATCGGAAACTACATCTGAAATGCCTATCAGCACCTATATTTGAAATGCCTATCGGCAACCATATCTGGAATGCTCATCGGCACCTATATTTGATATGCCTATCGGCTTATATATCTGAAATGCCTATCGGCACCTATTTTTAAAATGCCAATCGGCAACTATATCTGAAATGCCTATCGGCACCTATATCTGAAATGCCTATCGGCACATATTTTTGAAATGCCTATCGGAAACTACATTGAAATGCCTATTAGCACCTATATTTGAAATGCCTATCGGCAACCATATCGGGAATGCCTATCGGCACCTATATCTAAAATGCCTATCGGCTTCTATATCTAAAATGCCTATCGGCACCTATTTTTAAAATGCCAATCGGCAACTATATCTGAAATGCTTATCGGCACCTATATCTAAAATGCCTATCGGAACCTATTTTTGAAATGCCTATCGGAAACTACATCTGAAATGACTATCAGCACCTATATTTGAAATGCCTATCGGCAACCATATCTGAAATGCCTATCCACACCTATATTTGAAATACCTATCGGCTTCTATATCGAAAATGCCTCTCGGCACCTATTTTTAAAATGCCAATCGGTAAGTATATCTGAAATGACTATCGGCACCTATATCTAAAATGCCTATCAGAACCTATTTTTGAAATGCCTATCGGAAACTACATCTGAAATGACTATCAGCACCTATATTTGAAATGCCTATCGGCAACCATATCTAAAATGCCTATCCACACCTATATTTGAAATACCTATCGGCTTCTATATCTAAAATGCCTATCGGCACCTATTTTTAAAATGCCAATCGGCAACTAAATCTGAAATGCCTATCGGCACCTATATCTGAAATGCCTATCGACACCTATTTTTGAAATGCCAATTGGCAACTATATCTGAAATGCCTATCGGCACATATATCTGAAATGCCTATCGGCACCTATTTTTGAAATGCCTTTTGGAAAATACATCTGAAATGCCTATCAGCACCTATATTTGAAATGCTTATCGGCAACCATATCTGAAATGCCTATCGACACCTATATTTAAAATCCCTATCGGCTTCTATATCTGAAATGCCTATCGGCACCTATTTTTAAAATGCCAATCGGCAACTATATCTGAAATGCCTATCGGCACCTATATCTGAAATGCCTATCGGCACCAATTTTTGAAATGCCTATCGGAAACTACATCTGAAATGCCTATCAGCACCTATATTTGAAATGCCTATCGGCAACCATATCTGGAATGCTCATCGACACCTATATTTGAAATGCCTATCGGCTTATATATCTGAAATGCTTATCGGCACCTATTTTTAAAATGCCAATCGGCAACTATATCTGAAATGCCTATCGGCACCTATATCTGAAATGCCTATCGGCACCTATTTTTGAAATGCCTATCGGAAACTACATCTGAAATGCCTACCGGCACCTATATTTGAAATGCTTATCGGCAATCATATTTGAAATGCCTATCGTTACCTATATTTGAAATACCTATCGGCTTCTATATCTGAAATGCCTATTGGCACCTATTTTTAAAATGCCAATCGGCAACTATATCTGAAATGCCTATCGGCACCAGTTTTTGAAATGCCTATCGGAAACTACATGTGAAATGCCTATCAGCACCTATATTTGAAATGCCTATCGGCAACCATATCTGGAATGCCTATCGGCACCTATATTTGAAATGCCTATCGGCCTCTATATCTGAAATGCCTATCGGAACCTATTTTTGAAATGCCTATCGGAAACTACATCTGAAATTACTATCAGCACCTATATTTGAAATGCCTATCGGCAACCATATTTGAAATGCCTATCCACACCTATATTTGAAATACCTATCGGCTTCTATATCTGAAATGCCTATCGGCACCTATTTTTAAAATGCCAATCGGCAACTATATCTGAAATGCCTATCGGCACCTATATCTGAAATGCCTATCGGTACCTATTTTTGAAATGCCTATCGGAAACTACATCTGAAATGATTATCAGCGCTTATATTTGATATGCCTATCGGCAACCATATCTGGAATGCCTATCGGCAACTATATTTGAAATGCCTATCGGCTTCTATATCTGAAATGCCTATCGGCACCTATTTTTAAAATACCAATCGGCTACTATATCTGAAATGCCTATCGGCACCTATATCTGAAATGCCTATCGGCATATATTTTTGAAATGCCTTTCGGAAACTACATCTGAAATGCCTATCTGCTTCCTATATTTGAAATGCCTATCGGCAACCATACCTGAAATGCCTAAATACACCTATATTTGAAATACCTATCGGCTTCTATATCTGAAATGGCTATCGGCACCTATTTTTAAAATGCCAATCGGTAACTATATCTGAAATGCCTATTGGCACCTATATCTGAAATGCCTATCGGCACTATTTTTTGAAATGTCTATCGGAAACTACATCCGGAATGCCTATCAGCACCTATATTTGAAATGCTTATCGGCAACCATATCTGGAATGCCTATCGGCACCTATATTTGAAATGCCTATCGGCTTTTATATCTGAAATGCCTATCGACACTTATTTTTAAAATGCTAATCGGCAACTATATCTGAAATGCCTATCGGCACCTATATCGGAAATGCCTATCGGCACCTATTTTTGAAATGACTATCGGAAACTACATCTGAAATGCCTATCGGCACCTATATCTGAAATGCCTATCGGCACCTATTTTTGAAATGCCTATCGGAAACTACATCTGAAATGCCTATCAGCACCTATATTTGAAATGCCTATCGGCAACCATATCTGGAATGCCTATCGGCGCCTATATTTGAAATGCCTATCGGCTTCTATATCTGAAATGCCTATCGGCACCTATTTTTAAAATGCCAATCGGCATTTATATCTGAAGTGCCTATCGGCACCTATATCTGAAATGCCTATCGGCACCTATTTTTGAAATGCCTATCGAAAACTACATCTGAAATGCCTATCAGCACCTATATTTGAAATGCCTATCGGCAACCACATCAGAAATGCCTATCGGCACCTATATCTGAAATGCCTTTCGGCATTTATATCTGAAATGCCGATCGACACCTATATTTGAAATGCCTATCGGCACTTTTATTTTAAATGCCTATCGGCAACTATATCTGATAAGCCTTTTGGCACCTATATCTGAAATGCCTATCGGCACCTATTTTTGAAATGCCAATCTTTAAGTATATCTGAAATGCCTATCGGCACCTATATCTAAAATGCCTATCGGAACCTATTTTTGAAATGCCTATCGGAAACTACATCTGAAATGACTATCAGCACCTATATTTGAAATGCCTATCGGCAACCATATCTGAAATGCCTATCCACACCTATATTTGAAATACCTATCGGCTTCTATATCGAAAATGCCTCTCGGCACCTATTTTTAAAATGCCAATCGGTAAGTATATCTGAAATGCCTATCGGCACCTATATCTAAAATGCCTATCGGAACCTATTTTTGAAATGCCTATCGGAAACTACATCTGAAATGACTATCAGCACCTATATTTGAAATGCCTATCGGCAACCATATCTAAAATGCCTATCCACACTTATATTTGAAATACCTATCGGCTTCTATATCTAAAATGCCTATCGGCACCTATTTTTAAAATGCCAATCGGCAACTTTATCTGAAATTCCTATCGGCTTATATATCTGAAATGCCTATCGGCAGCTATTTTTAAAATGCCAATCGGCAACTATATCTGAAATGCCAATCGGCACCTATATCTGAAATGCCTATCGACACCTATTTTTGAAATGCCAATTGGCAACTATATCTGAAATGCCTATCGGCACATATATCTGAAATGCCTATCGGCACCTATTTTTGAAATGCCTTTTGGAAAATACATCTGAAATGCCTATCAGCACCTATATTTGAAATGCTTATCGGCAACCATATCTGAAATGTCTATCGACACCTATATTTAAAATCCCTATCGGCTTCTATATCTGAAATGCCTATCGGCACCTATTTTTAAAATGCCAATCGGCAACTATATCTGAAATGCCTATCGGCACCTATATCTGAAATGCCTATCGGCACCAATTTTTGAAATGCCTATCGGAAACTACATCTGAAATGCCTATCAGCACCTATATTTGAAATGCCTATCGGCAACCATATCTGGAATGCTCATCGACACCTATATTTGAAATGCCTATCGGCTTATATATCTGAAATGCCTATCGGCACCTATTTTTAAAATGCCAATCGGCAACTATATCTGAAATGCCTATCGGCACCTATATCTGAAATGCCTGTCGGCACCTATTTTTGAAATGCCTATCGGAAACTACATCTGAAATGCCTATCGGCACCTATATTTGAAATGCTTATCGGCAATCATATTTGAAATGCCTATCGTTACCTATATTTGAAATACCTATCGGCTTCTATATCTGAAATGCCTATTGGCACCTATTTTTAAAATGCCAATCGGCAACTATATCTGAAATGCCTATCGGCACCTATATCTGAAATGCCTATCGGCACCAGTTTTTGAAATGCCTATCGGAAACTACATGTGAAATGCCTATCAGCACCTATATTTGAAATGCCTATCGGCAACCATATCTGGAATGTCTATCGGCACCTATATTTGAAATGCCTATCGGCTTCTATATCTGAAATGCCTATCGGCACCTATTTTTAAAATGCCAATCGGCAACAATATCTGAAATGCCTATCGGCGCCTATATCTGAAATGCCTATCGGCACTTATTTTTGAAATGCCTATCGGAAACTACATCTGAAATGCCTATCAGCACCTATATTTGAAATGCCTATCGGCAACCATATCTGGAATGCCTATCGGCGCCTATATTTGGAATGCCTATCGGCTTCTATATCTAAAATGCCTATCGGCACCTATTTTTAAAATGCCAATCGGAAAGTATATCTGAAATGCCTATCGGCACCTATAATTGAAATGCCTATCGGAACCTATTTTTGAAATGCCTATCGGCACCTATATTTTAAATACCTATCGGCAACTATATCTGATATGCCTATCGGCACCTATATCTGAAATGCCTATCGGCACCTATTTTTGAAATGCCTATCGGAAACTACATCTAAAATGCCTATCGGCACCTATTTTTAAAATGCCAATCGGAAAGTATATCTGAAATGCCTATCGGCACCTATAATTGAAATGCCTATCGGAACCCATTTTTGAAATGCCTATCGGAAACAACATCTGAAATGACTATCAGCACCTATATTTGAAATGCCTATCGGCAACCATATCTGAAATGCCTATCCACACCTGTATTTGAAACACCTATCGGCTACTATATCTAAAATGCCTATCGGCACCTATTTTTAAAATGCCAATCGGCAACTATATCTGAAATGCCTATCGGCACCTATATCTGAAATGCCTATCGGCACCTATTTTCGAAATGCCTATCGGAAACTACATCTAAAATGCCTATCGGCACCTATTTTTAAAATGCCAATCGGCAACTATATCTGAAATGCCTATCGGCACCTATTTTTTTTATGCTTATCGGAAACTCCATCTGAAATGCCTATCAGCACCTATATTTGAAATGCCTATCGGCAACCATATCTGGAATGCCTATCGGCACCTATATTTGAAATGCCTATCGGGTTCTATATCTGAAATGCCTATCGACACCTATTTTTAAAATGCCAATTGGCAACTATATCTGAAATGCCTATCGGCACCTATATCTGAAATGCCTATCGGTACCTATTTTTGAAATGCCTATCGGAAACTACATCTGAAATGATTATCAGCTCTTATATTTGAAATGCCTATCGGCAACCATATCTGGAATGCCTATCGGCACCTATATTTGAAATGCTTATCGGCAATCATATTTGAAATGCCTATCGTTACCTATATTTGAAATACCTATCGGCTTCTATATCTGAAATGCCTATTGGCACCTATTTTTAAAATGCCAATCGGCAACTATATCTGAAATGCCTATCGGCACCTATATCTGAAATGCCTATCGGCACCAGTTTTTGAAATGCCTATCGGAAACTACATGTGAAATGCCTATCAGCACCTATATTTGAAATGCCTATCGGCAACCATATCTGGAATGCCTATCGGCACCTATATTTGAAATGCCTATCGGCTTCTATATCTGAAATGCCTATCGGCACCTATTTTTAAAATGCCAATCGGCAACAATATTTGTAATGCCTATCGGCACCTATATCTGAAATGCCTATCGGCACCTATTTTTGAAATGCCTATAGGAAACTACATCTGAAATGCCTATTAGCACCTATATTTGAAATGCCTATCGGCAACCATATCTGGAATGCCTATCGGCGCCTATATTTGAAATGCCTATCGGCTTCTATATCTGAAATACCTATCGGCGCCTATATCTGAAATGCCTATCGGCACTTATTTTTGAAATGCCTATCGGAAACTACATCTGAAATGCCTATCAGCACCTATATTTGAAATGCCTATCGGCAACCATATCTGGAATGCCTATCGGCGCCTATATTTGGAATGCCTATCGGCTTCTATATCTAAAATGCCTATCGGCACCTATTTTTAAAATGCCAATCGGAAAGTATATCTGAAATGCCTATCGGCACCTATAATTGAAATGCCTATCGGAACCTATTTTTGAAATGCCTATCGGCACCTATATTTTAAATACCTATCGGCAACTATATCTGATATGCCTATCGGCACCTATATCTGAAATGCCTATCGGCACCTATTTTTGAAATGCCTATCGGAAACTACATCTAAAATGCCTATCGGCACCTATTTTTAAAAAGCCAATCGGAAAGTATATCTGTAATGCCTATCGGCACCTATAATTGAAATGCCTATCGGAACCTATTTTTGAAATGCCTATCGGAAACAACATCTGAAATGACTATCAGCACCTATATTTGAAATGCCTATCGGCAACCATATCTGAAATGCCTATCCACACCTGTATTTGAAACACCTATCGGCTTCTATATCTAAAATGCCTATCGGCACCTATTTTTAAAATGCCAATCGGCAACTATATCTGAAATGCCTATCGGCACCTATATCTGAAATGCCTATCGGCACCTATTTTTGAAATGCCTATCGGAAACTACATCTAAAATGCCTATCGGCATCTATTTTTAAAATGCCAATCGGCAACTATATCTGAAATGGCTATCGGCACCTATTTTTTTATGCCTATCGGAAACTCCATCTGAAATGCCTATCAGCACCTATATTTGAAATGCCTATCGGCAACCATATCTGGAATGCCTATCGGCACCTATATTTGAAATGCCTATCGGGTTCTATATCTGAAATGCCTATCGACACCTATTTTTAAAATGCCAATTGGCAACTATATCTGAAATGCCTATCGGCACCTATATCTGAAATGCCTATCGGTACCTATTTTTGAAATGCCTATCGGAAACTACATCTGAAATGATTATCAGCTCTTATATTTGAAATGCCTATCGGCACCTATATTTGAAATGCCTATTCGCTTCTATATCTGAAATGCCTATCGGCACCTATTTTTAAAATACCAATCGGCAACTATATCTGAAATGCCTATCGGCACCTATATCTGAAATGCCTATCGGCATATATTTTTGAAATGCCTTTCGGAAACTACATCTGAAATGCTTATCTGCTCCTATATTTGAAATGCCTATCGGCAACCATATCTGAAATGCCTATCGACACCTATATTTGAAATACCTATCGGCTTCTATATCTGAAATGCCTTTTGGCACCTGTTTTTAAAATGCCAATCGGCAACTATATCTGAAATGCCTATCGGCACCTATATCCGAAATGCCTATCGGCATCAATTTTTGAAATGCCTATCGGAAACTACATCTAAAATGCCTATCAGCACCAATATTTGAAATGCCTATCGGCAACTATATCTGCAATGCCTATCGGCACCTATATTTGAAATGCCTATCGGCTTTTATATCTGAAATGCCTATCGGCACCTATTTTTTAAATGCCAATTGGCAACTATATCTGAAATGACTATCGGCACCTATATCTGAAATGCCTATCGGCACCTATTTTTGAAATGCCTATCGGAAACTACATCTGAAATGCCTATCAGCACCTATATTTGAAATGCTTATCGGCAACCATATCTGAAATGCCTATCGACACCTATATTTGAAATCTCTATCGGCTTCTATATCTGAAATGCCTATCGGCACCTATTTTTAAAATGCCAATCGGCAACTATATCTGAAATGCCTATCGGCACTTATTTTTGAAATGCCTATCGGAAACTACATCTGAAATGCCTATCAGCACCTATATTTGAAATGCCTATCGGCAAACATATCTGGAATGCCTATCGGCGCCTATACTTGAAATGCCTATCGGCTTCTATATCTGAAATGCCTATCGGCACCTATTTTTAAAATGCCAATCGGCATTTATATCTGAAGTGCCTATCGGCCCCTATATCTGAAATGCCTATCGGCACCTATTTTTGAAATGCCTATCGAAAACTACATCTGAAATGCCTATCAGCACCTATATTTGAAATGCCTATCGGCAACCATATCAGAAATGCCTATCGGCACCTATATCTGAAATGCCTTTCGGCATTTATATCTGAAATGCCGATCGACACCTATATTTGAAATGCCTATCGGCACTTTTATTTTAAATGCCTATCGGCACTTTTATTTTAAATGCCTATCGGCAACTATATCTGATAATCCTATCGGCACCTATATCTGAAATGCCTATCGGCACCTATTTTTGAAATGCCAATCTTTAAGTATATCTGAAATGCCTATCGGCACCTATATCTAAAATGCCTATCGGAACCTATTTTTGAAATGCCTATCGGAAACTACATCTGAAATGACTATCAGCACCTATATTTGAAATGCCTATCGGCAACCATATCTGAAATGCCTATCCACACCTATATTTGAAATACCTATCGGCTTCTATATCTAAAATGCCTATCGGCACCTATTTTCAAAATGCCAATCGGTAAGTATATCTGAAATGCCTATCGGCACCTATATCTAAAATGCCTATCGGAACCTATTTTTGTAATGTCTATCAGAAAATACATCTGAAATGACTAACAGCACCTATATTTGAAATGCCTATCGGCAACCATATCTGAAATGCCTATCCACACCTATATTTGAAATACCTATCGGCTTCTATATCTGAAATGCCTATCGGCACCTATTTTTAAAATGCCAATCGGCAACTACATCTGAAATGCCTATCGGCTTATATATCTGAAATGCCTATCGGCACCTATTTTTAAAATGCCAATCGGCAACTATATCTGAAATGCCAATCGGCACCTATATCTGAAATGCCTATCGGCACCTATTTTTGAAATGCCTATCAGAAACTACATCTGAAATGCCTAACAGCACCTATATTTGAAATGCTTATCGGCAACCATATTTGAAATGCCTATCGACACCTATATTTGAAATCCCTATCGGCTTCTATATCTGAAATGCCTATCGGCACCTATTTTTAAAATGCCAATCGGCAACTATATCTGAAATGCCTATCGGCACCTATATCTGAAATGCCTATCGGCACCTATTTTTGAAATGCCTATCGGAAACTACATCTGAAATGCCTATCAGCACCTATATTTGAAATGCCTATCGGCAACCATATCTGGAATGCCTATCGGCGCCTATATTTGAAATGTCTATCGGCTTCTATATCTGAAATGCCTATCGGCACCTATTTTTAAAATGCCAATCGGCATTTATATCTGAAGTGCCTATCGGCACCTATATCTGAAATGCCTATCGGCACCTATTTTTGAAATGCCTATCGAAAACTACATCTGAAATGCCTATCAGCACCTATATGTGAAATGCCTATCGGCAACCACATCAGAAATGCCTATCGGCAACCACATCAGAAATGCCTATCGGCACCTATATCTGAAATGCCTTTCGGCATTTATATCTGAAATGCCGATCGACACCTATATTTGAAATACCTATCGGCACTTTTATGTTAAATGCCTATCGGCAACTATTACTGATAAGCCTATCGGCACCTATATCTGAAATGCCTATCGGCACCTATTTTTGAAATGCTAATCTTTATGTCTATCTGAAATGCCTATCGGCACCTATATCTAAAATGCCTATCGGAACCTATTTTTGAAATGCCTATCGGAAACTATATCTGAAATGACTATCAGCACCTATATTTGAAATGCCTATCGGCAACCATATCTGAAATGCCTATCCACACCTATATTTGAAATACCTATCGGCTTCTATATCTAAAATGCCTATCGGCACCTATTTTAAAAATGCCAATCGGTAAGTATAATGCCTATCGGCACCTATATCTAAAATGCCTATCGGAACCTATTTTTGAAATGCCTATCGGAAACTACATCTGAAATGACTATCAGCACCTATATTTGAAATGCCTATCGGCAACCATATCTGAAATGCCTATCCACACCTATATTTGAAATACCTATCGGCTTCTATATCTAAAATGCCTATCGGCACCTATTTTTAAAATGCCAATCGGCAACTACATCTGAAATGCCTATCGGCTTATATATCTGAAATGCCTATCGACACCTATTTTTAAATACCTATCGGCTTCTATATCTGAAATGCCTATCGGCACCTGTTTTTAAAATGCCAATCGGCAACTATATCTAAAATGCCTATCGGCACCTATATCCGAAATGCCTATCGGCATCAATTTTTGAAATGCCTATCGGAAACTACATCTAAAATGCCTATCAGCACCTATATTTGAAATGCCTATCGGCAACCATATCTGGAATGCCTATCGGCACCTATATTTGAAATGCCTATCGGCTTCTATATCTGAAATGCCTATCGGCACCTATTTTTAAAATGCCAATCGGCAACTATATCTGTAATGCCTATCGGCACCTATATCTGAAATGCCTATCGGCACATATTTTTGAAAGGCCTATCGGAAACTACATCTGAAATGCCTATCAGCACCTATATTTGAAATGATTATCGGCAACCATATCTGAAATGCCTATCGACACCTATATTAAATATAGGTGTCGATAGGCATTTCAGATATAAATGCCGATTGGCATCTTAAAAATAGGTGCCGATAGGCATTTCAGATATAGAAGCCGATAGGCATTTCAAATATAGGCGCCGATAGGCATTCCAGATATGGTTGCCGATAGGCATTTCAAATATAGGTGCTGATAGGCATTTCAGATGTAGTTTCCGATAGGCATTTCAAAAATAGGTGCCGATAGGCATTTCAGATATAGGTGCCGATAGGCATTTCAGATATAGTTGCCGACTGGCATTTTAAAAATAGGTGCCGATAGGCATTTTAGATATAGAAGCCGATAGGTATTTCAAATTTTGAAATACCTATCGGCTTCTATATCTAAAATGCCTATCGGCACCTATTTTTAAAATGCCAATCGGTAACTATATCTGAAATGCCTATCGGCACCTATATTTGAAATGCCTATCGGCACCATTTTTTGAAATGTCTATCGGAAACTACATCCGGAATGCCTATCAGCACCTATATTTGAAATGCCTATCGGCAACCATATCTAAAATGCCTATCGGCACCTATATTTAAAATGCCTATCGGCTTCTATATCTAAAATGCCTATCGACACCTATTTTTAAAATGCCAATCGGCAACTATATCTGAAATGCCTATCGGCACCTATATCTGAAATGCCTATCGGCACCTATTTTTGAAATGCCTATCGGAAACTACATCTGAAATGCCTATCAGCACCTATATTTGAAATGCTTATCGGCAACCATATCTGAAATGCCTATCGACACCTATATTTGAAATCCCTATCGGCTTCTATATCTGAAATGCCTATCGGCACCTATTTTTAAAATGCCAGTCGGCAACTATATCTGAAATGCCTATCGGCACCTATATCTGAAATGCCTATCGGCACCTATTTTTGAAATGCCTATCGGAAACTACATCTGAAATGCCTATCAGCACCTATATTTGAAATGCCTATCGGCAACCATATCTGGAATGCCTATCGGCGCCAAATTTGAAATGCCTATCGGCTTCTATATCTGAAATGCCTATCGGCACCTATTTTTAAGATGCCAATCGGCATTTATATCTGAAGTGCCTATCGACACCTATATCTGAAATGCCTATCGGCACCTATTTTTGAAAAGCCTATCGAAAACTACATTTGAAATGCCTATCAGCACCTCTATTTGAAATTCCTATCGTCAATCACATCAGAAATGCCTATCGGCACCTATATCTGAAATGCCTTTCGGCATTTATATCTGAAATGCCGATCGACACCTATATTTGAAATGCCTATCGGCACTTTAATTTTAAATGCCTATCGGCAACTATATCTGATAAGCCTATCGGCACCTATATCTGAAATGCCTATCGGCATTTTTTTTTTTTGAAATGCTAATCTTTAAGTATATCTGAAATGCCTATCGGCACCTATATCTAAAATGCCTATCGGAACCTATTTTTGAAATGCCTATCGGAAACTACATCTGAAATGACTATCAGCACCTATATTTGAAATGCCTATCGGCAACCATATCTGAAATGCCTATCCACACTTATATTTGAAATACCTATCGGCTTCTATATCTAAAATGCCTATCGGCACCTATTTTTAAAATGCCAATCGGTAAGTATATCTGAAATGCCTATCGGCACCTATATCTAAAATGCCTATCGGAACCTATTTTTGAAATGCCTATCGGAAACTACATCTGAAATGACTATCAGCACCTATATTTGAAATGCCCTTCGGAAACCATATCTGAAATGCCTATCCACACCTATATTTGAAATACCTATCGGCTTCTATATCTAAAATGCCTATCGGCACCTATTTTTAAAATGCCAATCGGCAACTACATCTGAAATGCCTATCGGCTTATATATCTGAAATGCCTATCGGCACCTATTTTTAAAGTGCCAATCGGCAACTATATCTGAAATGCCAATCGGCACCTATATCTGAAATGCCTATTGGCACCTATTTTTGAAATGCCTATCGGAAACAACATCTGAAATGCGTATCAGCACCTATATTTGAAATGCCTATCGGCAACCATATCTGAAAAGCCTATCGACACCTATATTTGAAATCCCTATCGGCTTCTATATCTGAAATGCCTTTTGGGACCCATTTTTAAAATGCCAATCGGCAACTATATCTGAAATGCCAATCGGCACCTATATCTGAAATGCCTATCGACACCTATTTTTAAAATGCCAATTGGCAACTATATCTGAAATGTCTATCGGCACCTATATCTAAAATGCCTATCGGAACCTATTTTTAAAATGCCTATCGGAAACTACGTCATAAATGACTATCAGCACCTATATTTGAAATGCCTATCGGCAACCATATCTGAAATGCCTATCCACACCTATATTTGAAATACCTATCGGCTTCTGTATCTAAAATGCCTATCGGCACCTATTTTTAAAATGCCAATCGGCAACTACATCTGAAATGCCTATCGGCTTATATATCTAAAATGCCTATCGGCACCTATTTTTAAAATGCCAATCGGCAACTATATCTGAAATGCCAATCGGCACCTATATCTGAAATGCCTATCGACACCTATTTTTAAAATGGCAATTGGCAACTATATCTGAAATGACTATCGGCACCTATATCTGAAATCCCTATCGACACCTATTTTTAAAATGCCAATTGGCAACTATATCTGAAATGCCTATCGGCACCTATATCTGAAATGCCTATCGGTACCTATTTTTGAAATGCCAATCGGAAACTACATCTGAAATGATTATCAGCACTTATATTTGAAATGCCTATCGGCAACCATATTTGGAATGCCTATCGGCACCTATATTTGAAATGCCTATCGGCAACCATATCTGGAATGCCTATCGGCACCTATATTTGAAATGCCTATCGGCTTCTATATCTGAAATGCCTATCGACACCTATTTTTAAAATGCCAATCGGCAACTATATCTGAAATGCCTATCGGCACCTATATCTGAAATGCCTATCGGCACCTATCTTTAAAAATATGTATCGGAAACTACATCTGAAATGCCTATCAGCACCTTTATTTGAAATGCTTATCGGCAACCATATCTGAAATAGCTATCGACACCTATATTTGAAATCCCTATCGGCTTTTATATCTGAAATGCCTATCGGCACCTATTTTTAAAATGCCAATCGGCAACTATATCTGAAATTCCAATCGGCACCTATATCTGAAATGCCTATCGGCACCTATTTTTGAAATGCCTATCGGAAACTACATCTGAAATGCCTATCAGCACCTATATTTGAAATGCCTATCGGCAACCATATCTGGAATGCCTATCGGCGCCTATATTTGAAATGCCTATCGGCTTCTATATCTAAAATGCCTATCGGCACCTATTTTTAAAATGCCAATCGGCAACTATATTTGAAGTGCCTATCGGCACCTATATCTCAAATGCCTATCGGCACCTATTTTTAAAATGCCTATCGAAAACTACATCTGAAATGCCTATCAGCATTTATATTTGAAATGCCTATCGGCAACCACATCAGAAATGCCTATCGGTACCTATATCTGAAATGCTCTACGGCATTTATATCTGAAATGCCGATCGACACCTATATTTGAAATGCCTATCGGCACCTATATTTTAAATGCCTATCGGCAACTATATCTGATATGCCTATCGGCACCTATATCTGAAATGCCTATCGGCACCTATTTTTGAAATGCCTATCGGAAACTACATCTAAAATGCCTATCGGCACCTATTTTTAAAATGCCAATCGGAAAGTATATCTGAAATGCCTATCGGCACCTATAATTGAAATGCCTATCGGAACCTATTTTTGAAATGCCTATCGGAAACAACATCTGAAATGACTATCAGCACCTATATTTGAAATGCCTATCGGCAACCATATCTGAAATGCCTATCCACACCTGTATTTGAAATACCTATCGGCTTCTATATCTAAAATGCCTATCGGCACCTATTTTTAAAATGCCAATCGGCAACTATATCTGAAATGCCTATCGGCACCTATATCTGAAATGCCTATCGGCACCAACTTTTGAAATGCCTATCGGAAACTCCATCTGAAATGCCTATCAGCACCTATATTTGAAATGCCTATCGGCAACCATATCTGGAATGCCTATCGGCACCTATATTTGAAATGCCTATCGGGTTCTATATCTGAAATGCCTATCGACACCTATTTTTAAAATGCCAATTGGCAACTACTATCTGAAATGCCTATCGGCACCTATATCTGAAATGCCTATCGGTTCCTATTTTTGAAATGCCTATCGGAAACTACATCTGAAATGATTATCAGCACTTATATTTGAAATGCCTATCGGCAACCACATCTGGAATGCCTATCGGCACCTATATTTGAAATGCCTATCGGCTTCTATATCTGAAATTCCTATCGGCACCTATTTTTAAAATACCAATCGGCAACTATATCTGAAATGCCTATCGGCACCTATATCTGATATGCCTGTCGGCATATATTTTTGAAATGCCTTTCGGAAACTACATCTGAAATGCCTATCTGCTCCTATATTTGAAATGCCTATCGGCAACCATATCTGAAATGCCTATCGACACCTATATTTGAAATACCTATCGGCTTCTATATCTGAAATGCCTATCGGCACCTGTTTTTAAAATGCCAATCAGCAACTATATCTGAAATGCCTATCGGCACATATATCCGAAATGCCTATCGGCATCAATTTTTGAAATGCCTATCGGAAACTACATCTAAAATTGCTATTAGCACCTATATTTGAAATGCCTATCGGCAACTATATCTGCAATGCCTATCGGCACCTATATTTGAAATGCCTATCGGCTTCTATATCTGAAATGCCTATTGGCACCTATTTTTTAAATGCCAATTGGCAACTATATCTGAAATGACTATCAACACCTATATCTGAAATGCCTATCGGCACCTATTTTTAAAATGCCAATCGGCAACTATATCTGAAATGCCAATCGGCACCTATATCTGAAATGCCTATCGACACCTATTTTTAAAATGCCAATTGGCAACTATATCTGAAATGCCTATCGGCACCTATATCTAAAATGCCTATCGGAATCTATTTTTGAAATGCCTATCGGAAACTACATCTGAAATGACTATCAGCACCTATATTTGAAATGCCTATCGGCAACCATATCTGAAATGCCTATCCACACCTATATTTGAAATACCTATCGGCTTCTATATCTAAAATGCCTATCGACACCTATTTTTAAAATGCCAATTGACAACTGTATCTGAAATGCCTATCGGCACCTATATCTGAAATGCCTATCGGTACCTATTTTTGAATTGCCTATCGGAAACTACATCTGAAATGATTATCAGCACTTATATTTGAAATGCCTATCGGCAACCATATCTGGAATGCCTATCGGCACCTGTATTTGAAATGCCTATCGGCAACCATATCTGGAATGCCTATCGGCACCTATATTTGAAATGCCTATCGGCTTCTATATCTGAAATGCCTATCGACACCTATTTTTAAAATGCCAATCGGCAACTATATCTGAAATGCCTATCGGCACCTATATCTGAAATGCCTATCGGCACCTATTTTTGAAATGCCTATCGGAAACTACATCTGAAATGCCTATCAGCACCTTTATTTGAAATGCTTATCAGCAACCATATCTGAAATAGCTATCGACACCTATATTTGAAATCCCTATCGGCTTCTATATCTGAAATGCCTATCGGCAACTATTTTTTAAATGCCAATCGGCAACTATATCTGAAATGCCAATCGGCACCTATATCTGAAATGCCTATTGGCACCTATTTTTGAAATGCCTATCGGAAACTACATCTGAAATGTCTATCAGCACCTATATTTGAAATGCCTATCGGCAACCATATCTGGAATGCCTATCGGCGCCTATATTTGAAATGCCTATCGGCTTCTATATCTAAAATGCCTATCGGCACCTATTTTTAAAATGCCAATCGGCTACTATAACTGAAGTGCCTATCGGCACCTATATCTCAAATGCCTATCGGCACCTATTTTTGAAATGCCTATCGAAAACTACATCTGAAATGCCTATCAGCATTTATATTTGAAATGCCTATCGGCAACTACATCAGAAATGCCTATCGGCACCTATATCTAAAATGCCCTACGGCATTTTTATCTGAAATGCCGATTGACACCTATATTTGAAATCCCTTCGGCACCTATATTTAAAATGCCTATCGGCAACTATATCTGATATGCCTATCGGCACCTATTTCTGAAATGCCTATCGGCACCTATTTTTGAAGTGCCTATCGGAAACTACATCTAAAATGCCTATGGGCACCTATTTTTAAAATGCCAATCGGAAAGTATATCTGAAATGCCTATCGGCACCTATAATTGAAATGCCTATCGGAACCTATTTTTGAAATGCCTATCGGAAACAACATCTGAAATGACTATCAGCATCCATGTTTGAAATGCCTATCGGCAACCATATCTGAAATGCCTATCCACACCTGTATTTGAAATACCTATCGGCTTCTATATCTAAAATGCCTATCGGCACCTATTTTTAAAATGCCAATCGGCAACTATATCTGAAATGCCTATCGGCACCTATATCTGAAATGCCTATCGGCACCAACTTTTGAAATGCCTATTGGAAACTCCATCTGAAATGCCTATCAGCACCTATATTTGAAAAGCCTATCGGCAACCATATCTGGAATGCCTATCGGCACCTATATTTGAAATGCCTATCGGGTTCTATATCTGAAATGCCTATCGACACCTATTTTTAAAATGCCAATTGGCAACTATATCTGAAATGCCTATCGGCACCTATATCTGAAATGCCAATCGGTACCTATTTTTGAAATGCCTATCGGAAACTACATCTGAAATGATTATCGGCACTTATATTTGAAATGCCTATCGGCAACCATATCTGGAATGCCTATCGGCACCTATATTTGAAATGCCTATCGGCTTCTATATCTGAAATGCCTATCGGCACCTATTTTTAAAATACCAATCTGCAACTATATCTGAAATGCCTATCGGCACCTATATCTGAAATGCCTATCGGCATATATTTTTGAAATGCCTTTCGGAAACTACATCTGAAATGCCTATCTGCTCCTATATTTGAAATGCCTATCGGCAACCATATCTGAAATGCCTATCGACACCTATATTTGAAATACCTATCGGCAACCATATCTGGAATGCTTATCGGCACCTATATTTGAAATGCCTACCGGCTTCTATATCTGAAATGCCTATCGGCACGTATATTTGAAATGCCTATCGGAAACTACATCTGAAATGCCTATCAGCACCTATATTTGAAATGCCTATCGGCAACCATATCTGGAATGCTTATCGGCACCTATATTTGAAATGCCTACCAGCTTCTATATCTGAAATGCCTATCGGCACGTATATCTGAAATGCCTTTCGGCATTTATATCTGAAATGCCGGTCGACTCCTATATTTGAAATGCCTATCGGCACATATATTTTAAATGCCTATCGGCAACTATATCTGATATGCCTATCGGCACCTATATCTGAAATGCCTATCGGCACCTATTTTTGAAATGCCTATCGGAAACTACATCTGAAATGACTATCAGCACCTATATTTGAAATGCCTATCGGCAAACATATCTGAAATGCCTATCCACACCTGTATTTGAAATACCTATCGGCTTCTATATCTGAAATGCCTATCGGCACCTATTTTTAAAATGCCAATCGGCAACTATATCTGAAATGCCTATCGGCACCTATATCTGAAATGCCTATCGGTACCTATTTTTGAAATGCCTATCGGAAACTACATCTGAAATGATTATCAGCGCTTATATTTGATATGCCTATCGGCAACCATATCTGGAATGCCTATCGGCAACTATGTTTGAAATGCCTATCGGCTTCTATATCTGAAATGCCTATCGGCACCTATTTTTAAAATACCAATCGGCAACTATATCTGAAATGCCTATCGGAACCTATATCTGAAATGCCTATCGGCATATATTTTTGAAATGCCTTTCGGAAACTACATCTGAAATGCCTATCTGCTCCTATATTTGAAATGCCTATCGGCAACCATATCTGAAATGCCTATCGACACCTATATTTGAAATACCTATCGGCTTCTATATCTGAAATGCCTATCGGCACCTGTTTTTAAAATGCCAATCGGCAACTATATCTGAAATGCCTATCGGCACCTATATCCGAAATGCCTATCGGCATCAATTTTTGAAATGCCTATCGGAAACTACATCTAAAATGCCTATAGCACCTATATTTGAAATGCCTATCGGCAACCATATCTGAAATGTCTATCGGCACCTATATTTGAAATGCCTATCGGCTTCTATATCTGAAATGCCTATCAGCACCTATTTTTAAAATGCCAATCGGCAAATATATCTGAAATGCCTATCGGCACCTATATCTGAAATGCCTATCGCCACCTATTTTTTTAATGCCTATCGGAAACTACATCTGAAATGCCTATCAGCACCTATATTTGAAATGCCTATCGGCAACCATATCTGGAATGCCTATCGGCGCCTATATTTGAAATGCCTGTCGGCTTCTATATCTGAAATGCCTATCCGCACCTATTTTTGAAATGCCTATCGAAAACTACATCTGAAACGCCTATCAGCACCTATATTTGAAATGCCTATCGGAAACTACATCTGAAATGCCTATCAGCACCTATATTTGAATTGCCTATCGGCAACCATATCTGGAATGCCTGTCGGCACCTATATTTGAAATGCCTATCGGCTTCTATATCTGAAATGCCCATGGGCACCTATTTTTAAAATGCCAATCGGCAAATATATCTGAAATGCCTATCGGCACCTATATCTGAAATGCCTATCGGCACCTATTTTTGAAATGCCTATCGGAAACTACATCTGAAATGCCTATCAGGACCCTATATTTGAAATGCCTATTGGCAACCATATCTGAAATGCCTATCGACACCTATATTTGAAATACCTATCGGCTTCTATATCTGAAATGCCTATCGGTACCTATTTTTAAAATGCCAATCGGTAACTATATCTGAAATCCCTATCGGCACCTATATCTGAAATGCCTATCGGCACCATTTTTTGAAATGCCTATCGGAAACTACATCTGGAATGCCTATCAGCACCTATATTTGAAATGCCTATCGGCAACCATATCTGGAATGCTTATCGGCACCTATATTTAAAATGCCTATCGGCTTCTACATCTGAAATGCCTATCGACACCAATTTTGGAAATGCCTATCGGAAACTACATCTGAAATGCCTATCAGCACCTATATTTGAAATGCCTATCGGCAACCATATCTGGAATGCTCATCGGCACCTATATTTGAAATGCCTATCGGCTTAAATATCTGAAATGCCAATCGGCACCTATTTTTAAAATGCCAATCGGCAGCTATATCTGAAATGCCTATCGGCACCTATATTTGAAATGCCTATCGGCACCTATTTTTGAAATGCCTATCGGAAACTACATCTGAAATGCCTATCAGCACCTATATTTGAAATGCTTATCGGCAACCATATCTGAAATGCCTATCGACACCTATATTTAAAATCCCTATCGGCTTCTATATCTGAAATGCCTATCGGCACCTATTTTTAAAATGCCAATCGGCAACTTTATCTGAAATGCCTATCGGCACCTATATCTGAAATGCCTATCGGCACCAATTTTTGAAATGCCTATCGGAAACTACGTCTGAAATGCCTATCAGCACCTATATTTGAAATGCCTATCGGCAACCATATCTGGAATGCTCATCGGCACCTATATTTGAAATGCCTATCGGCTTATATATCTGAAATATTTATCGGCACCTATTTTTAAAATGCCAATCGGCAACTATATCTGAAATGCCTATCGGCACCTATATCTGAAATGCCTATCGGCACCTATTTTTGAAATGCCTATCGGAAACTACATCTGAAATGCCGATCAGCACCTATATTTGAAATGCCTATCGGCAATCTTATCTGAAATGCCTATCGACACCTATATTTGAAATACCTATCGGCTACTATATCTGAAATGCCTATCGGCACCTATTTTTAAAATGCCAATCGGCAACTATATCTGAAATGCCTATCGGCACCTATATCTGAAATGCCTATCGGCACCAATTTTTGAAATGCCTATCGGAAACTACATCTGAAATGCCTATCAGCACCTATATTTGAAATGCCTATCGGCAACCATATCTGGAATGCCTATCGGCACCTATATTTGAAATGCCTATCGGCTTCTATATCTGAAATGCCTATCGGCACCTATTTTTAAAATGCCAATCGGCAACTATATCTGAAATGCCTATCAGCACCTATTTTTGAAATGCCTATCGAAAACACACATCTGAAATGCCTATCAGCACCTATATTTGAAATGCCTATCGGCAACCACATCAGAAATGCCTATCGGCACCTATATCTGAAATGCCTTTCGGCATTTATATCTGAAATGCCGGTCGACACCTATATTTGAAATGCCTATCGGCACATATATTTTAAATGCCTTTCGGCAACTATATCTGAAATGCCTATCGGCATATATTTTTGAAATGCCTTTCGGAAACTACATCTGAAATGCCTATCTGCTCCTATATTTGAAATGCCTATCGGCAACCATATCTGAAATGCCTATCGACACCTATATTTGAAATACCTATCGGCTTCTATATCTGAAATGCCTATCGGCACCTGTTTTTAAAATGCCAATCGGCAACTATATCTGAAATGCCTATCGGCACCTATATCCGAAATGCCTATCGGCATCAATTTTTGAAATGCCTATCGGAAACTACATCTAAAATGCCTATAGCACCTATATTTGAAATGCCTATCGGCAACCATATCTGGAATGTCTATCGGCACCTATATTTGAAATGCCTATCGGCACCTATATCTGAAATGCCTATCGGCACCTATTTTTGAAATGCCTATCAGAAACTACATCTAAAATGCCTATCAGCACTTATATTTGAAATGCTTATCGGCAACCATATCTGAAATGCCTATCGACACCTATATTTGAAATCCCTATCGGCTTCTATATCTGAAATGCCTATCGGCACCTATTTTTAAAATGCCAATCGGCAACTATATCTGAAATGCCTATCGGCACCTATATCTGAAATGCCTATCGCCACCTATTTTTTTAATGCCTATCGGAAACTACATCTGAAATGCCTATCAGCACCTATATTTGAAATGCCTATCGGCAACCATATCTGGAATGCCAATCGGCGCCTATATTTGAAATGCCTGTCGGCTTCTATATCTGAAATGCCTATCGGCACCTATTTTTGAAATGCCTATCGAAAACTACATCTGAAATGCCTATCAGCACCTATATTTAAAATGCCTATCGGAAATTACATCTAAAATGCCTATCAGCACCTATATTTGAAATGCCTATCGGCAACCATATCTGGAATGCCTATCGGCACCTATATTTGAAATGCCTATCGGCTTCTATATCTGAAATGCCTATGGGCACCTATTTTTAAAATGCCAATCGGCAAATATATCTGAAATGCCTATCGGCACCTATATCTGAAATGCCTATCGGCACCTATTTTTGAAATGCCTATCGGAAACTACATCTGAAATGCCTATCAGCACCTATATTTGAAATGCCTATTGGCAACCATATCTGAAATGCCTATCGACACCTATATTTGAAATACCTATCGGCTTCTATATCTGAAATGCCTATCGGTACCTATTTTTAAAATGCCAATCGGTAACTATATCTGAAATGCCTATCGGCACCTATATCTGAAATGCCTATCGGCACCATTTTTTGAAATGCCTATCGGAAACTACATCCGGAATGCCTATCAGCACCTATATTTGAAATGGCTATCGGCAACCATATCTGGAATGCTTATCGGCACCTATTTTTAAAATGCCAATCGGCAGCTATATCTGAAATGCCTACCGGCACCTATATTTGAAATGCCTATCGGCACCTATTTTTGAAATGCCTATCGAAAACTACATCTGAAATGCCTATCAGCACCTATATTTGAAATGCTTATCGGCAACCATATCTGAAATGCCTATCGACACCTATATTTAAAATCCCTATCGGCTTCTATATCTGAAATGCCTATCGGCACCTATTTTTAAAATGCCAATCGGCAACTTTATCTGAAATGCCTATCGGCACCTATATCTGAAATGCCTATCGGCACCAATTTTTGAAATGCCTATCGGAAACTACGTCTGAAATGCCTATCAGCACCTATATTTGAAATGCCTATCGGCAACCATATCTGGAATGCTCATCGGCACCTATATTTGAAATGCCTATCGGCTTATATATCTGAAATATTTATCGGCACCTATTTTTAAAATGCCAATCGGCAACTATATCTGAAATGCCTATCGGCACCTATATCTGAAATGCCTATCGGCACCTATTTTTGAAATGCCTATCGGAAACTACATCTGAAATGCCTATCAGCACCTATATTTGAAATGCCTATCGGCAATCATATCTGAAATGCCTATCGACACCTATATTTGAAATACCTATCGGCTACTATATCTGAAATGCCTATCGGCACCTATTTTTAAAATGCCTATCGGCACCAATTTTTGAAATGCTTATCGGAAACTACATCTGAAATGCCTATCAGCACCTATATTTGAAATGCCTATCGGCAACCATATCTGGAATGCCTATCGGCACCTATATTTGAAATGCCTATCGGCTTCTATATCTGAAATGCCTATCGGCACCTATATTTGAAATGCCTATCGGCTTCTATATCTGAAATGCCTATCGGCACCTATATCTGAAATGCCTATCGGCACCTATTTTTGAAATGCCTATCGGAAACTACATCTGAAATGCCTAATAGCACCTATATTTGAAATGCCTATCGGCAACCATATCTGGAATGCCTATCGGCGCCTATATTTGAAATGCCTATCGGCTTCTATATCTGAAATACCTATCGGCGCCTATTTTTTAAATGCCAATCGGCAACTATATCTGAAGTGCCTATCGGCACCTATATCTGAAATGCCTATCGGCACCTATTTTTGAAATGCCTATCGAAAACACACATCTGAAATGCCTATCAGCACCTATATTTGAAATGCCTATCGGCAACCACATCAGAAATGCCTATCGGCACCTATATCTAAAATGCCTTTCGGCATTTATATCTGAAATGCCGGTCGACACCTATATTTGAAATGCCTATCGGCACATATATTTTAAATGCCTTTCGGCAACTATATCTGATATGCCTATCGGCACCTATATCTGAAATGCCTATCGGCACCTATTTTTGAAATGCCTATCGGAAACTACATCTAAAATGCATATCGGCACCTATTTTTAAAATGCCAATCGGTAGGTATATCTGAAATGCCTATCGGCACCTATATCTGAAATGCCTATCGGAACCTATTTTTGAAATGCTTATCTGAAACTACATCTGAAATGACTATCAGCACCTATATTTGAAATGCCTATCGGCAACCATATCTGAAATGCCTATCTACACCTATATTTGAAATACCTATCGGCTTCTATATCTGAAATGCCTATCGGCACCTATTTTTAAAATGCCTATCGGCAACTATATCTGAAATGCCTATCGGCACCTATATCTGAAATGCCTATCGGTACCTATTTTTGAAATGCCTATCGGAAACTACATCTGAAATGATTATCAGCGCTTATATTTGATATGCCTATCGGCAACCATATCTTGAATGCCTATCGGCAACTATATTTGAAATGCCTATCGGCTTCTATATCTGAAATGCCTATCGGCACCTATTTTTAAAAGTACCAATCGGCAACTATATCTGAAATGCCTATCGGCACCTATATCTTAAATGCCTATCGGCATATATTTTTAAAAAGCCTTTCGGAAACTACATCTGAAATGCCTATCTGCTCCTATATTTGAAATGCCTATCGGCAACCATATCTGAAATGCCTATCGACAGCTATATTTGAAATACCTATCGGCTTCTATATCTGAAATGCCTATCGGCACCTGTTTTTAAAATGCCAATCGGCAACTATATCTGAAATGCCTATCGGCATCTATATCCGAAATGCCTATGGGCATCAATTTTTGAAATGCCTATCGGAAACTACATCAAAAATGCCTATCAGCACCTATATTTGAAAAGCCTATCGGAAACCATATCTGGAATGCCTATCGGCACCTATATTTGAAATGCCTATCGGCTTCTATATCTGAAATGCCTATCGGCACCTATTTTTAAAATGCCAATCGGCAACTATTCCTGAAATTCCTATCGGCACCTATATCTGAAATGCCTATCGGCACCTATTTTTAAAATGCCTATCGGAAACTACATCTGAAATGCCTATCAGCACCTATATTTGAAATGCTTATCGGCAACCATATCTGAAATGCTTATCGACACCTATATTTGAAATCCCTATCGGCTTCTATATCTGAAATGCCTATCGGCACCTATTTTTAAAATGCCAATCGGCAACTATATCTGAAATGCCTATCGGCACCTATATCTGAAATGCCTATCGGCACCTATTTTTGAAATGCCTATCGGAAACTACATCTGAAATGCCTATCAGCACCTATATTAGAAATGCCTATCGGCAACCATATCTGAAATGCCTATCGACACCTATATTTGAAATACCTATCGGCTTCTATATCTGAAATGCCTATCGGTACCTATTTTTAAAATGCCAATCGGTAACTATATCTGAAATGCCTATCGGCACCTATATCTGAAATGCCTATCGGCACCATTTTTTGAAATGCCTATGGGAAACTACATCCAGAATGCCTATCAGCACCTATATTTGAAAAGCCTATAGGCAACCATATCTGGAATGCTTATCGGCACCTATATTTGAAATGCCTATCGGCTTCTATATCTGAAATGCCTATCGACACCAATTTTTGAAATGCCTATCGGAAACTACATCTGAAATGTCTATCAGCACCTATATTTGAAATGCCTATCGGCAACCATATCTGGAATGCTCATCGGCACCTATATTTGAAATGCCTATCGGCTTATATATCTGAAATGCCTATCGGCACCTATTTTTAAAATGCCAATCGGCAACTATATCTGAAATGCCTATCGGCACCTATATCTGAAATGCCTATCGGCATCTATTTTTGAAATGCCTATCGGAAACTACATCTGAAATGCCTATCAGCACCTATATTTGAAATGCCTATCGGCAATCATATCTGAAATGCCTATCGACACCTATATTTGAAATACCTATCGGCTTCTATATCTGAAATGCCTATCGGCACCTATTTTTAAAATGCCAATCGGCAACTATATCTGAAATGCCTATCGGCACCTATATCTGAAATGCCTATCGGCAACAATTTTTGAAATGCCTATCGGAAACTACATCTGAAATGCCTATCAGCACCTATATTTGAAATGCCTATCGGCAATCATATCTAAAATGCCTATCGACACCTATATTTGAAATACCTATCGGCTACTATATCTAAAATGCCTATCGGCACCTATTTTTAAAATGCCAATCGGCAACTATATCTGAAATGCCTATCGGCACCTATATCTGAAATGCCTATCGGCACCAATTTTTGAAATGCCTATCAGAAACTACATCTGAAATGCCTATCAGCACCTATATTTGAAATGCCTATCGGCAGCCATATCTGGAATGCCTATCGGCACCTATATTTGAAGTGCCTATCGGCTTCTATATCTGAAATGCCTATCGGCACCTATTTTTAAAATGCCAATCGGCAACTATATCTGAAATGCCTATCGGCACCTATATCTGAAATGCCTATCGGCACCTATATCTGAAATGCCTATCGGCACCTATTTTTGAAATGCCTATCGGAAACTACATCTGAAATGCCTAATAGCACCTATATTTGAAATGCCTATCGGCAACCATATCTGGAATGCCTATCGGCGCCTATATTTTAAATGCCTATCGGCTTCTATATCTGAAATACCTATCGGCGCCTATTTTTAAAATGCCAATCGGCAACTATATCTGAAGTGCCTATCGGCACCTATATCTGAAATGCCTATCGGCACCTATTTTTGAAATGCCTATCGAAAACACACATCTGAAATGCCTATCAGCACCTATATTTGAAATGCCTATCGGCAACCACATCAGAAATGCCTATCGGCACCTATATCTGAAATGCCTTTCGGCATTTATATCTGAAATGCCGGTCGACACCTATATTTGAAATGCCTATCGGCACATATATTTTAAATGCCTTTCGACAACTATATCTGATATGCCTATCGGCACCTATATCTGAAATGCCTATCGGCACCTATTTTTGAAATGCCTATCGGAAACTACATCTAAAATGCCTATCGGCACCTATTTTTAAAATGCCAATCGGTAGGTATATCTGAAATGCCTATCGGCACCTATATCTGAAATGCCTATCGGAACCTATTTTTGAAATGCCTATCGGAAACTACATCTGAAATGACTATCAGCACCTATATTTGAAATGCCTATCGGCAACCATATCTGAAATGCCTATCTACACCTATATTTGAAATACCTATCGGCTTCTATATCTGAAATGCCTATCGGCACCTATTTTTAAAATGCCAATCGGCAACTATATCTGAAATGCCTATCGGCACCTATATCTGAAATGCCTATCGGTACCTATTTTTGAAATGCCTATCGGAAACTACATCTGAAATGATTATCAGCGCATATATTTGATGTGCCTATCGGCAACCATATCTGGAATGCCTATCGGCAACTATATTTGAAATGCCTATCGGCTTCTATATCTGAAATGCCTATCGGCACCTATTTTTAAAAGTACCAATGGGCAACTATATCTGAAATGCCTATCGGCACCTATATCTGAAATGCCTATCGGCATATATTTTTAAAAAGCCTTTCGGAAACTACATCTGAAATGCCTATCTGCTCCTATATTTGAAATGCCTATCGGCAACCATATCTGAAATGCCTATCGACACCTATATTTGAAATACCTATCGGCTTCTATATCTGAAATGCCTATCGGCACCTGTTTTTTAAATGCCAATCGGCAACTATATCTGAAATGCCTATCGGCACCTATATCCGAAATGCCTATGGGCATCAATTTTTGAAATGCCTATCGGAAACTACATCTCAAATGCCTATCAGCACCTATATTTGAAAAGCCTATCGGAAACCATATCTGGAATGCCTATCGGCACCTATATTTGAAATGCCTATCGGCTTCTATATCTGAAATGCCTATCGGCACCTATTTTTAAAATGCCAATCGGCAACTATAACTGAAATGCCTATCGGCACCTATATCTGAGATGCCTATCGGCACCTATTTTTAAAATGCCTATCGGAAACTACATCTTAAATGCCTATCAGCACCTATATTTGAAATGCTTATCGGCAACCATATCTGAAATGCCTATCGACACCTATATTTGAAATCCCTATCGGCTTCTATATCTGAAATGCCTATCGGCACCTATTTTTGAAATGCCAATCGGTAACTATATCTGAAATGCCTATCGGCACCTATATCTGAAATGCCTATCGGCACCATTTTTTGAAATGCCTATGGGAAACTACATCCGGAATGCCTATCAGCACCTATATTTGAAATGCCTATCGGCAACCATATCTGGAATGCTTATCGGCACCTATATTTGAAATGCCTACCGGCTTCTATATCTGAAATGCCTATCGACACCAATTTTTGAAATGCCTATCGGAAACTACATCTGAAATGTCTATCAGCACCTATATTTGAAATGCCTATCGGCAACCATATCTGGAATGCTCATCGGCACCTATATTTGAAATGCCTATCGGCTTATATATCTGAAATGCCTATCGGCACCTATTTTTAAAATGCCAATCGGCAACTATATCTGAAATGCCTATCGGCACCTATATCTGAAATGCCTATCGGCACCTATTTTTGAAATGCCTATCGGAAACTACATCTGAAATGCCTATCAGCACCTATATTTGAAATGCCTATCGGCAACCATATCTGGAATGCCTATCGGCGCCTATATTTGAAATGCCTGTCGGCTTCTATATCTGAAATGCCTATCGGCACCTATTTTTGAAATGCCTATCGAAAACTACATCTGAAATGCCTATCAGCACCTATATTTGAAATGCCTATCGGAAACTACATCTGAAATGCCTATCAGCACCTATATTTGAAATGCCTATCGGCAACCATATCTGGAATGCCTATCGGCACCTATATTTGAAATGCCTATCGGCTTCTATATCTGAAATGCCTATGGGCACCTATTTTTAAAATGCCAATCGGCAAATATATCTGAAATGCCTATCGGCACCTATATCTGAAATGCCTATCGGCACCTATTTTTGAAATGCCTATCGGAAACTACATCTGAAATACCTATCAGCACCTATATTTGAAATGCCTATTGGCAACCATATCTGAAATGCCTATCGACACCTATATTTGAAATACCTATCGGCTTCTATATCTGAAATGCCTATCGGTACCTATTTTTAAAATGCCAATCGGTAACTATATCTGAAATGCCTATCGGCACCTATATCTGAAATGCCTATCGGCACCATTTTTTGAAATGCCTATCGGAAACTACATCCGGAATGCCTATCAGCACCTATATTTGAAATGCCTATCGGCAACCATATCTGGAATGCTTATCGGCACCTATATTTAAAATGCCTATAGGCTTCTATATCTGAAATGCCTATCGACACCAATTTTGGAAATGCCTATCGTAAACTACATCTGAAATGCCTATCAGCACCTATATTTGAAATGCCAATCGGCAACCATATCTGGAATGCTCATCGGCACCTATATTTGAAATGCCTATCGGCTTAAATATCTGAAATGCCTATCGGCACCTATTTTTAAAATGCCAATCGGCAGCTATATCTGAAATGCCTATCGGCACCTATATTTGAAATGCCTATCGGCACCTATTTTTGAAATGCCTATAGGAAACTACATCTGAAATGTCTATCAGCACCTATATTTGAAATGCTTATCGGCAACCATATCTGAAATGCCTATCGACACCTATATTTAAAATCCCTATCGGCTTCTATATCTGAAATGCCTATCGGCACCTATTTTTAAAATGCCAATCGGCAACTTTATCTGAAATGCCTATCGGCACCTATATCTGAAATGCCTATCGGCACCAATTTTTGAAATGCCTATCGGAAACTACGTCTGAAATGCCTATCAGCACCTATATTTGAAATGCCTATCGGCAACCATATCTGGAATGCTCATCGGCACCTATATTTGAAATGCCTATCGGCTTATATATCTGAAATATTTATCGGCACCTATTTTTAAAATGCCAATCGGCAACTATATCTGCAATGCCTATCGGCACCTATATCTGAAATGCCTATCGGCACCTATTTTTGAAATGCCTATCGGAAACTACATCTGAAATGCCTATCAGCACCTATATTTGAAATGCCTATCGGCAATCATATCTCAAATGCCTATCGACACCTATATTTGAAATACCTATCGGCTACTATATCTGAAATGCCTATCGGCACCTATTTTTAAAATGCCAATCGGCAACTATATCTGAAATGCCTATCGGCACCTATATCTGAAATGCCTATCGGCACCTATATCTGAAATGCCTATCGGCACCAATTTTTGAAATGCCTATCGGAAACTACATCTGAAATGCCTATCAGCACCTATATTTGAAATGCCTATCGGCAACCATATCTGGAATGCCTATCGGCACCTATATTTGAAATGCCTATCGGCTTCTATATCTGAAATGCCTATCGGCACCTATTTTTAAAATGCCAATCGGCAACTATACCTGAAATGCCTATCGGCACCTTTATCTGAAATGCCTATCGGCACCTATTTTTGAAATGCCTATCGGAAACTACATCTGAAATGCCTAATAGCACCTATATTTGAAATGCCTATCGGCAACCATATCTGGAATGCCTATCGGCGCCTATATTTGAAATGCCTATCGGCTTCTATATCTGAAATACCTATCGGCGCCTATTTTTAAAATGCCAATCGGCAACTATATCTGAAGTGCCTATCGGCACCTATATCTGAAATGCCTATCGGCACCTATTTTTGAAATGCCTATCGAAAACACACATCTAAAATGCCTATCAGCACCTATATTTGAAATGCCTATCGGCAACCACATCAGAAATGCCTATCGGCACCTATATCTGAAATGCCTTTCGGCATTTATATCTGAAATGCCGGTCGACACCTATATTTGAAATGCCTATCGGCACATATATTTTAAATGCCTTTCGGCAACTATATCTGATATGCCTATCGGCACCTATATCTGAAATACCTATCGGCACCTATTTTTGAAATGCCTATCGGAAACTACATCTAAAATGCATATCGGCACCTATTTTTAAAATGCCAATCGGTAGGTATATCTGAAATGCCTATCGGCACCTATATCTGAAATGCCTATCGGAACCTATTTTTGAAATGCCTATCGGAAACTACATCCGAAATGACTATCAGCACCTATATTTGAAATGCCTATCGGCAACCATATCTGAAATGCCTATCTACACCTATATTTGAAATACCTATCGGCTTCTATATCTGAAATGCCTATCGGCACCTATTTTTAAAATGCCAATCGGCAACTATATCTGAAATGCCTATCGGCACCTATATCTGAAATGCCTATCGGTACCTATTTTTGAAATGCCTATCGGAAACTACATCTGAAATGATTATCAGCGCTTATATTTGATATGCCTATCGGCAACCATATCTGGAATGCCTATCGGCAACTATATTTGAAATGCCTATCGGCTTCTATATCTGAAATGCCTATCGGCACCTATTTTTAAAAGTACCAATCGGCAACTATATCTGAAATGCCTATCGGCACCTATATCTTAAATGCCTATCGGCATATATTTTTAAAAAGCCTTTCGGAAACTACATCTGAAATGCCTATCTGCTCCTATATTTGAAATGCCTATCGGCAACCATATCTGAAATGCCTATCGACAGCTATATTTGAAATACCTATCGGCTTCTATATCTGAAATGCCTATCGGCACCTGTTTTTAAAATGCCAATCGGCAACTATATCTGAAATGCCTATCGGCACCTATATCCGAAATGCCTATGGGCATCAATTTTTGAAATGCCTATCGGAAACTACATCTAAAATGCCTATCAGCACCTATATTTGAAAAGCCTATCGGAAACCATATCTGGAATGCCTATCGGCACCTATATTTGAAATGCCTATCGGCTTCTATATCTGAAATGCCTATCGGCACCTATTTTTAAAATGCCAATCGGCAACTATTCTTGAAATTCCTATCGGCACCTATATCTGAAATGCCTATCGGCACCTATTTTTAAAATGCCTATCGGAAACTACATCTGAAATGCCTATCAGCACCTATATTTGAAATGCTTATCGGCAACCATATCTGAAATGCCTATCGACACCTATATTTGAAATCCCTATCGGCTTCTATATCTGAAATGCCTATCGGCACCTATTTTTAAAATGCCAATCGGCAACTATATCTGAAATGCCTATCGGCACCTATATCTGAAATGCCTATCGGCACCTATTTTTGAAATGCCTATCGGAAACTACATCTGAAATGCCTATCAGCACCTATATTAGAAATGCCTATCGGCAACCATATCTGAAATGCCTATCGACACCTATATTTGAAATACCTATCGGCTTCTATATCTGAAATGCCTATCGGTACCTATTTTTAAAATGCCAATCGGTAACTATATCTGAAATGCCTATCGGCACCTATATCTGAAATGCCTATCGGCACCATTTTTTGAAATGCCTATGGGAAACTACATCCGGAATGCCTATCAGCACCTATATTTGAAATGCCTATCGGCAACCATATCTGGAATGCTTATCGGCACCTATATTTGAAATGCCTATCGGCTTCTATATCTGAAATGCCTATCGACACCAATTTTTGAAATGCCTATCGGAAACTACATCTGAAATGTCTATCAGCACCTATATTTGAAATGCCTATCGGCAACCATATCTGGAATGCTCATCGGCACCTATATTTGAAATGCCTATCGGCTTATATATCTGAAATGCCTATCGGCACCTATTTTTAAAATGCCAATCGGCAAATATATCTGAAATGCCTATCGTCACCTATATCTGAAATGCCTATCGGCATCTATTTTTGAAATGCCTATCGGAAACTACATCTGAAATGCCTATCAGCACCTATATTTGAAATGCCTATCGGCAATCATATCTGAAATGCCTATCGACACCTATATTTGAAATACCTATCGGCTTCTATATCTGAAATGCCTATCGGCACCTATTTTTAAAATGCCAATCGGCAACTATATCTGAAATGCCTATCGGCACCTATATCTGAAATGCCTATCGGCAACAATTTTTGAAATGCCTATCGGAAACTACATCTGAAATGCCTATCAGCACCTATATTTGAAATGCCTATCGGCAATCATATCTGAAATGCCTATCGACACCTATATTTGAAATACCTATCGGCTACTATATCTAAAATGCCTATCGGCACCTATTTTTAAAATGCCAATCGGCAACTATATCTGAAATGCCTATCGGCACCTATATCTGAAATGCCTATCGGCACCAATTTTTGAAATGCCTATCGGAAACTACATCTGAAATGCCTATCAGCACCTATATTTGAAATGCCTATCGGCAACCATATCTGGAATGCCTATCGGCACCTATATTTGAAATGCCTATCGGCTTCTATATCTGAAATGCCTATCGGCACCTATTTTTAAAACGCCAATCGGCAACTATATCTGAAATGCCTATCGGCACCTATATCTGAAATGCCTATCGGCACCTATTTTTGAAATGCCTATCGGAAACTACATCTGAAATGCCTAATAGCACCTATATTTGAAATGCCTATCGGCAACCTTATCTGGAATGCCTATCGGCGCCTATATTTGAAATGCCTATCGGCTTCTATATCTGAAATACCTATCGGAGCCTATTTTTAAAATGCCAATCGGCAACTATATCTGAAGTGCCTATCGGCACCTATATCTGAAATGCCTATCGGCACCTATTTTTGAAATGCCTATCGAAAACACACATCTGAAATGCCTATCAGCACCTATATTTGAAATGCCTATCGGCAACCACATCAGAAATGCCTATCGGCACCTATATCTGAAATGCCTTTCGGCATTTATATCTGAAATGCCGGTCGACACCTATATTTGAAATGCCTATCGGCACATATATTTTAAATGCCTTTCGGCAACTATATCTGATATGCCTATCGGCACCTATATCTGAAATGCCTATCGGCACCTATTTTTGAAATGCCTATCGGAAACTACATCTAAAATGCCTATCGGCACCTATTTTTAAAATGCCAATCGGTAGGTATATCTGAAATGCCTATCGGCACCTATATCTGAAATGCCTATTGGAACCTATTTTTGAAATGCCTATCGGAAACTACATCTGAAATGACTATCAGCACCTATATTTGAAATGCCTATCGGCAACCATATCTGAAATGCCTATCTACACCTATGTTTGAAATACCTATCGGCTTCTATATCTGAAATGCCTATCGGCACCTATTTTTAAAATGCCAATCGGCAACTATATCTGAAATGCCTATCGGCACCTATATCTGAAATGCCTATCGGTACCTATTTTTGAAATGCCTATCGGAAACTACATCTGAAATGATTATCAGCGCATATATTTGATATGCCTATCGGCAACCATATCTGGAATGCCTATCGGCAACTATATTTGAAATGCCTATCGGCTTCTATATCTGAAATGCCTATCGGCACCTATTTTTAAAAGTACCAATCGGCAACTATATCTGAAATGCCTATCGGCACCTATATCTGAAATGCCTATCGGCATATATTTTTAAAAAGCCTTTCGGAAACTACATCTGAAATGCCTATCAGCACCTATATTTGAAAAGCCTATCGGAAACCATATCTGGAATGCCTATCGGCACCTATATTTGAAATGCCTATCGGCTTCTATATCTGAAATGCCTATCGGCACCTATTTTTAAAATACCAATCGGCAACTATATCTGAAATGCCTATCGGCACCTATATCTGAGATGCCTATCGGCACCTATTTTTAAAATGCCTATCGGAAACTACATCTGAAATGCCTATCAGCACCTATATTTGAAATGCTTATCGGCAACCATATCTGAAATGCCTATCGACACCTATATTTGAAATCCCTATCGGCTTCTATATCTGAAATGCCTATCGGCACCTATTTTTAAAATGCCAATCGGCAACTATATATGAAATGCCTATCGGCACCTATATCTGAAATGCCTATCGGCACCTATTTTTGAAATGCCTATCGGAAACTACATCTGAAATGCCTATCAGCACCTATATTAGAAATGCCTATCGGCAACCATATCTGAAATGCCTATCGACACCTATATTTGAAATACCTATCGGCTTCTATATCTGAAATGCCTATCGGTATCTATTTTTAAAATGCCAATCGGTAACTATATCTGAAATGCCTATCGGCACCTATATCTGAAATGCCTATCGGCACCATTTTTTGAAATGCCTATGGGAAACTACATCCGGAATGCCTATCAGCACCTATATTTGAAATGCCTATCGGCAACCACATCTGGAATGCTTATCGGCACCTATATTTGAAATGCCTACCGGCTTCTATATCTGAAATGCCTATCGACACCAATTTTTGAAATGCCTATCGGAAACTACATCTGAAATGTCTATCAGCACCTATATTTGAAATGCCTATCGGCAACCATATCTGGAATGCTCATCGGCACCTATATTTGAAATGCCTATCGGCTTATAAATCTGAAATGCCTATCGGCACCTATTTTTAAAATGCCAATCGGCAACTATATCTGAAATGCCTATCGGCACCTATATCTGAAATGCCTATCGGCACCTATTTTTGAAATGCCTATCGGAAACTACATCTGAAATGCCTATCAGCACCTATATTTGAAATGCCTATCGGCAATCATATCTGAAATGCCTATCGACACCTATATTTGAAATACCTATCGGCTTCTATATCTGAAATGCCTATCGGCACCTATTTTTAAAATGCCAATCGGCAACTATATCTGAAATGCCTATCGGCACCTATATCTGAAATGCCTATCGGCAACAATTTTTGAAATGCCTATCGGAAACTACATCTGAAATGCCTATCAGCACCTATATTTGAAATGCCTATCAGCAACCATATCTGGAATGCCTATCGGCACCTATATTTGAAATGCCTATCGGCTTCTATATCTGAAATGCCTATCGGCATCTATTTTTAAAATGCCAATCGGCAACTATATCTGAAATGCCTATCGGCACCTATATCTGAAATGCCTATCGGCACCTATTTTTGAAATGCCTATCGGAAACTACATCTGAAAAGCCCATCAGCACCTATATTTGAAATGCCTATCGGCAACCATATCTGGAATGCCTATCGGCGCCTATATTTGAAATGCCTATCGGCTTCTATATCTGAAATACCTATCGGCGCCTATTTTTAAAATGCCAATCGGCAACTATATCTGAAGTGCCTATCGGCACCTATATCTGAAATGCCTATCGGCACCTAATTTTGAAATGCCTATCGGAAACTACATCTGAAATGCCTATCAGCACCTATATTTGAAATGCCTATCGGCAACCACATCAGAAATGCCTATCGGCACCTATATCTGAAATGCCTTTCGGCATTTACTTCTGAAATGCCGGTCGACACCTATATTTGAAATGCCTATCGGCACATATATTTTAAATGCCTATCGGCAACTATATCTGATATGCCTATCGGCACCTATATCTGAAATGCCTATCGGCACCTATTTTTGAAATGCCTACCGGAAACTACATCTAAAATGCCTATCGGCACCTATTTTTAAAATGCCAATCGGTAGGTATATCTGAAATGCCTATCGGCACCTATATCTGAAATGCCTATCGGAACCTATTTTTGAAATGCCTATCGGAAACTACATCTGAAATGACTATCAGCACCTATATTTGAAATGCCTATCGGCAAACATATCTGAAATGCCTATCCACACCTATATTTGAAATACCTATCGGCTTCTATATCTGAAATGCCTATCGGCACCTATTTTTAAAATGCCAATCGGCAACTATATCTGAAATGCCTATCGGCACCTATATCTGAAATGCCTACCGGTACCTATTTTTGAAATGCCTATCGGAAACTACATCTGAAATGATTATCAGCGCTTATATTTGATATGCCTATCGGCAACCATATCTGGAATGCCTATCGGCAACTATATTTGAAATGCCTATCGGCAACCATATCTGAAATGTCTATCGACACCTATATTTAAAATCCCTATCGGCTTCTATATCTGAAATGCCTATCGGCACCTATTTTTAAAATGCCAATCGGCAACTTTATCAGAAATGCCTATCGGCACCTATATCTGAAATGCCTATCGGCACCAATTTTTGAAATGCCTATCGGAAACTACATCTGAAATACCTATCAGCACCTATATTTGAAATGCCTATCGGCAACCATATCTGAAATGCTCATCGGCACCTATATTTGAAATGCCTATCGGCTTATATATCTGAAATGCCTATCGGCACCTATTTTTAAAATGCCAATCGGCAACTATATCTGAAATGCCTATCGGCACCTATATCCGAAATACCTATCGGCATCAATTTTTGAAATGCCTATCGGAAACTACATCTAAAATGCCTATCAGCACCTATATTTGAAAAGCCTATCGGCAACCATATCTGGAATGCCTATCGGCACCTATATTTGAAATGCCTATCGGCTTCTATATCTGAAATGCCTATCGGCACCTATTTTTAAAATGCCAATCGGCAACTATATCTGAAGTGCCTATCGGCACCTATATCTGAAATGCCTATCGGCACCTATTTTTGAAATGCCTATCGGAAACTACATCTGAAATGCCTATCAGCACCTATATTTGAAATGCCTATCGGCAACCATGTCTGGAATGCCTATCGGCGCTTATATTTGAAATGCCTATCGGCTTCTATATCTGAAATGCCTATCGGCACCTATTTTTAAAATGCCAATCGGCATTTATATCTGAAGTGCCTATCGGCACCTATATCTGAAATGCCTATCGGTACCTATTTTTGAAATGCCTATCGAAAACTACATCTGAAATGCCTATTAGCACCTATATTTAAAATGCCTATCAGCAACCACATCAGAAATGCCTATCAGCACCTATATCTGAAATGTTTTTCGGCATTTATATCTGAAATGCCGATCGACACCTATATTTGAAATGCCTATCGGCACTTTTATTTTAAATGCCTATCGGCAACTATATCTGATAAGCCTATCGGCACCTATATCTGAAATGCCTATCGGCACCTATTTCTGAAATGCCTATCGGAAACTACATCTGAAATGACTATCAGCACCTATATTTGAAATGCCTATCGGCAACCATATCTGAAATGCCTATCCACACCTATATTTGAAATACCTATCGGCTTCTATATCTAAAATGCCTATCGGCACCTATTTTTAAAATGCCAATCGGCAACTACATCTGAAATGCCTATCGGCTTATATATCTGAAATGCCTATCGGCACCTATTTTTAAAATGCCAATCGGCAACTATATCTGAAATGCCAATCTGCACCTATATCTGAAATGCCTATCGACACATATTTTTAAAATGCCAATTAGCAACTATATCTGAAATGCCTATCGGCACCTATATCTGAAATGCCTATCGACAACTATTTTTAAAATGCCAATTGGCAACTATATCTGAATTGCCTATCGGCACCTATATCTGAAATGCCTATCGGCACCTATTTTTGAAATGCCTATCGGAAACTACATCTGAAATGATTATCAGCACTTATATTTGAAATGCCTATCGGCAACCATATCTGGAATGCCTATCGGCGCCTATATTTGAAATGCCTATCGGCTTCTATATCTAAAATGCCTGTCGGCACCTATTTTTAAAATGCCAATCTGCAACTATATCTGAAGTGCCTATCGGCACCTATATCTCAAATGCCTATCGGCACCTATTTTTGAAATGACTATCGAAAACTACATCTGAAATGCCTATCAGCATTTATATTTGAAATGCCTATCGGCAACCACATCAGAAATGCCTATCGGCACCTATATCTGAAATGCCCTACGGCATTTATATCTGAAATGCCGATCGACACCTATATTTGAAATGCCTATCGGCACCTATATTTTAAATGCCTATCGGCAACTATATCTGATATGCCTATCGGCACCTATATCTGAAATGCCTATCGGCACCTATTTTTGAAATGCCTATCGGTAACTACATCTAAAATGCCTATCGGCACCTATTTTTAAAATGCCAATCGGAAAGTATATCTGAAATGCCTATCGGCACCTATAATTGAAATGCCTATCGGAACCTATTTTTGAAATGCCTATCGGAAACAACATCTGAAATGACTATCGGCACCTATATTTGAAATGCCTATCGGCAACCATATCTGAAATGCCTATCGGCTTCTATATCTAAAATGCCTATCGGCACCTATTTTTAAAATGCCAATCGGCAACTATATCTGAAATGCCTATCAACACCTATATCTGAAATGCCTATCGGCACCAACTTTTGATATGCCTATCGGAAACTCCATCTGAAATGCCTATCGGCAACCATATCTGGAATGCCTATCGGCACCTATATTTGAAATGCCTATCGGGTTCTATATCTGAAATGCCTATCGACACATATTTTTAAAATGCCAATTGGCAACTATATCTGAAATGCCTATCGGCACCTATATCTGAAATGCCTATCGGTAACTATTTTTGAAATGCCTATCGGAAACTACATTTGAAATGATTATCAGCACTTGTATTTGAAATGCCTATCGGCAACCATATCTGGAATGCCTATCGGCACCTATATTTGAAATGCCTATCGGCTTCTATATCTGAAATGCCTATCGGCACCTTTTTTTAAAATACCAATCGGCAACTATATCTGAAATGCCTATCGGCACCTATATCTGAAATGCCTATCGGCACCTATATCTGAAATGCCTATCGGCATATATTTTTGAAATGCCTTTCGGAAACTACATCTGAAATGCCTATCTGCTCCTATATTTGAAATGCCTATCGGCAACCATATCTAAAATGCCTATCGACACCTATATTTGAAATACCTATCGGCTTCTGTATCTGAAATGCCTATCGGCACCTGTTTTTAAAATGCCAATCGGCAACTATATCTAAAATGCCTATCGGCACCTATATCCGAAATGCCTATCGGCATCAATTTTTGAAATGCCTATCGGAAACTACATCTGAAATGCCTATCAGCACCTATATTTGAAATGCTTATCGGCAACCATATCTGAAATGCCTATCGACAACTATATTTGAAATCCCTATCGGCTTCTATATCTGAAATGCCTATCGACACCTATATTTGGAATACCTATTGGCTTCTATATCTAAAATGCCTATCGGCACCTGTTTTTAAAATGCCAATCGGCAACTATATCTGAAATGCCTATCGGCACCTATATCCGAAATGCCTATCGGCATCAATTTTTGAAATGCCTATCGGAAACTACATCTGAAATGCCTATCAGCACCTCTATTTGAAATGCCTATCGGCAACCACTTCAGAAATGCCTATCGGCACCTATATCTGAAATGCCTTTCGGCATTTATATCTGAAATGCCGGTCGACACCTATATTTGAAATGCCTATCGGCACTTTTATTTTAAATGCCTATCGGCAACTATATCTGATAAGCCTATCGGCACCTATATCTGAAATGCCTATCGGCACCTATTTTTGAAATGCCAATCTTTAAGTATATCTGAAATGCCTATCGGCACCTATATCTAAAATGCCTATCGGTACCTATTTTTGAAATGCCAATCGGAAACTACATCTGAAATGACTATCAGCACCTATATTTTAAATGCCTATCGGCAACCATATCTGAAGTGCCTATCCACAGCTATATTTGAAATACCTATCGGCTTCTATATCTGAAATGCCTATCGGCACCTATTTTTAAACTGCGAATCGGCAACTATATCTGAAATGCCAATCGGCACCTATATCTGAAATGCCTATCGACACCTATTTTTAAAATGCCAATTGGCAACTATATCTGAAATGCCTATCGGTACCTATTTTTGAAATGCCTATCGGAAACTACATCTGAAATGATTATCAGCACTTATATTTGAAATGCCTATCGGCAACCATATCTGGAATGCCTATCGGCACCTATATTTGAAATGCCTATCGGCTTCTATATCTGAAATGCCTATCGGCACCTATTTTTAAAATACCAATCGGCAACTATATCTGAAATGCCTATCGGCACCTATATCTGAAATGCCTATCGGCACCTATTTTTGAAATGCCTATCGGAAACTCCATCTGAAATGCCTATCAGCACCTATATTTGAAATGCCTATCGGCAACCATATCTGGAATGCCTATCGGCACCTATATTTAAAATGCCTATCGGCAACCATATCTGGAATGCCTATCGGCACCTATATTTGAAATGCTTATCGGCTTCTATATCTGAAATGCCTATCGACACCTATTTTTAAAATGCCAATCGGCAACTATATCTGAAATGCCTATCGGCACCTATATCTGAAATGCCTATCGGCACCTATTTTGAAATGCCTATCGGAAACTACATCTGAAATGCCTATCAGCACCTTTATTTGAAATGCTTATTGGCAACCATATCTGAAATAGCTATCGACACCTATATTTGAAATCCCTAACGGCTTCTATATCTGAAATGCCTATCAGCACCTATTTTTAAAATGCCAATCGGCAACTATATCTGAAATGCCAATCGGCACCTATATCTGAAATGCCTATCGGCACCTATTTTTGAAATGCCTATCGGAAACTACATCTGAAATGCCTATCAGCACCTATATTTGAAATGCCTATCGGCAACCATATCTGGAATGCCTATCGGCGCCTATATTTGAAATGCCTATCGGCAACCATATCTGGAATGCCTATCGACACCTATATTTGAAATGCCTATCGGGTTCTATATCTGAAATGCCTATCGACACCTATTTTTAAAATGCCAATTGGCAACTATATCTGAAATGCCTATCGGCACCTATATCTGAAATGCCTATCGGTACCTATTTTTAAAATGCCTATCGGAAACTACATCTGAAATGATTATCAGCACTTATATTTGAAATGCCTATCGGCAACCATATCTGGAATGCCTATCGGCACCTATATTTGAAATGCCTATCGGCTTCTATATCTGAAATGCCTATCGGCACCTATTTTTAAAATATAAATCGGCAACTATATCTGAAATGCCTATCGGCACCTATATCTGAAATGCCTATCGCAATATATTTTTGAAATGCCTTTCGGAAACTACATCTGAAATGCCTATCTGCTCCTATATTTGAAATGCCTATCGGCAACCATATCTGAAATGCCTATCGACACCTATATTTGAAATACCTATCGGCTTCTATATCTGAAATGCCTATCGGCACCTGTTTTTAAAATGCCAATCGGCAACTATATCTGAAATGCCTATCGGCACCTATATCCGAAATGTCTATCGGCATCAATTTTTGAAATGCCTATCGGAAACTACATCTAAAATGCCTATCAGCACCTATATTTGAAATGCCTATCGGCAACTATATCTGCAATGCCTATCGGCACCTATATTTGAAATGCCTATCGGCTTCTATATCTGAAATGCCTATCGGCACCTATTTTTTAAATGCCAATTGGCAACTATATCTGAAATGACTATCGGCACCTATATCTGAAATGCCTATCGGCACCTATTTTTGAAATACCTATCGAAAACTACATCTGAAATGCCTATCAGCACCTATATTTGAAATGCCTATCGGAAACTACATCTGAAATGCCTATCAGCACCTATATTTGAAATGCCTATCGGCAACCATATCTGGAATGCCTATCGGCACCTATATTTGAAATGCCTATCGGCTTCTATATCTGAAATGCCTATCGGCACCTATTTTTAAAATGCCAATCGGCAACTATATCTGAAATGCCTATCGGCACCTATATCTGAAATGCCTATCGGCACCTATTTTTGAAATGCCTATCGGAAACTACATCTGAAATGCCTATCAGCACCTATGTTTGAAATGCCTATCGGCAACCATATCTGAAATGCCTATCGACACCTACATTTGAAATACCTATCGGCTTCTATATCTGAAATGCCTATCGGTACCTATTTTTAAAATGCCAATCGGTAACTATATCTGAAATGCCTATCGGCACCTATATCTGAAATGCTTATCGGCACCATTTTTTGAAATGCCTATCGGAAACTACATTCGGAATGCCTATCAGCACCGATATTTGAAATGCCTATCGGCAACCATATCTGGAATGCCTATCGGCACCTATATTTGAAATGCCTATCGGCTTCTACATCTGAAATGCCTATCGACACCAATTTTTGAAATGCCTATCGGAAACTACATCTGAAATGCCTATCAGCACCTATATTTGAAATGCCTATCGGCAACCATATCTGGAATGCTCATCGGCACCTATATTTGAAATGCCTATCGGCTTATATATCTGAAATGCCTATCGGCACCTATTTTTAAAATGCCAATCGGCAACTATATCTGAAATGCTCATCGGCACCTATATCTGAAATGCCTATCGGCACCTATTTTTTAAATGCCTATCGGAAACTACATCTGAAATGCCTATCAGCACCTATATTTGGAACGCTTATCGGCAACCATATCTGAAATGCCTATCGACACCTATATTTAAAATCCCTATCGGCTTCTATATCTGAAATGCCTATCGGCACCTATTTTTAAAATGCCAATCGGCAACTATATCTGAAATGCCTATCGGCACCTATATCTGAAATGCCTATCGGCACCAATTTTTGAAATGCCTATCGGAAACTACATCTGAAATGCCTATCAGCACCTATATTTGAAATGCCTATCGGCAACCATATCTGGAATGCCTATCGGCACCTATATTTGAAATGCCTATCGGCTTCTATATCTGAAATGCCTATCGGCACCTATTTTTAAAATACCAATCGGCAACTATATCTAAAATGCCTATCGGCACCTATATCTGAAAGGCCTATCGGCACCTATTTTTGAAATGCCTATCGGAAACTCCATCTGAAATGCCTATCAGCACCTATATTTGAAATGCCTATCGGCAACCATATCTGGAATGCCTATCGGCACCTATATTTGAAATGCCTATCGGCAACCATATCTGGAATGCCTATCGGCACCTATATTTGAAATGCCTATCGGCTTCTATATCTGAAATGCCTATCGACACCTATTTTTAAAATGCCAATCGACAGCTATATCTGAAATGCCTATCGGCACCTATATCTGAAATGCCTATCGGCACCTATTTTTTAAATGCCTATCGGAAACTACATCTGAAATGCCTATCAGCACCTTTATTTGAAATGCTTATCGGCAACCATATCTAAAATAGCTATCGACACCTATATTTGAAATCCCTATCGGCTTCTATATCTGAAATGCCTATCGGCACCTATTTTTAAAATGCCAATCGGCAAATATATCTGAAATGCCAATCGGCACCTATATCTGAAATGCCTATCGGCACCTATTTTTGAAATGCCTATCGGAAACTACATCTGAAATGCCTATCAGCACCTATATTTGAAATGCCTATCGGCAACCATATCTGGAATGCCTATCGGCGCCTATATTTGAAATGCCTATCGGCTTCTATATCTAAAATGCCTATCGGCACCTATTTTTAAAATGCCAATCGGCAACTATATCTGAAGTGCCTATCGGCACCTATATCTCGAATGCCTATCGGCACCTATTTTTTAAATGCCTATCGAAAACTACATCTGAAATGCCTATCAGCATTTATATTTGAAATGCCTATCGGCAACCACTTAAGAAATGCCTATCGGCACCTATATCTGAAATGCCCTACGACATTTATATCTGAAATGCCGATCGACACCTATATTTGAAATGCCTATCGGCACCTATATTTTAAATGCCTATCGGCAACTATATCTGATATGCCTATCGGCACCTATATCTGAAATGCCTATCGGCACCTATTTTTGAAATGCCTATCGGAAACTACATCTGAAATGCCTATCAGCACCTATGTTTGAAATGCCTATCGGCAACCATATCTGAAATGCCTATCGACACCTACATTTGAAATACCTATCGGCTTCTATATCTGAAATGCCTATCGGTACCTATTTTTAAAATGCCAATCGGTAACTATATCTGAAATGCCTATCGGCACCTATATCTGAAATGCTTATCGGCACCATTTTTTGAAATGCCTATCGGAAACTACATTCGGAATGCCTATCAGCACCGATATTTGAAATGCCTATCGGCAACCATATCTGGAATGCCTATCGGCACCTATATTTGAAATGCCTATCGGCTTCTATATCTGAAATGCCTATCGACACCAATTTTTGAAATGCCTATCGGAAACTACATCTGAAATGCCTATCAGCACCTATATTTGAAATGCCTATCGGCAACCATATCTGGAATGCTCATCGGCACCTATATTTGAAATGCCTATCGGCTTATATATCTGAAATGCCTATCGGCACCTATTTTTAAAATGCCAATCGGCAACTATATCTGAAATGCTCATCGGCACCTATATCTGAAATGCCTATCGGCACCTATTTTTTAAATGCCTATCGGAAACTACATCTGAAATGCCTATCAGCACCTATATTTGGAACGCTTATCGGCAACCATATCTGAAATGCCTATCGACACCTATATTTAAAATCCCTATCGGCTTCTATATCTGAAATGCCTATCGGCACCTATTTTTAAAATGCCAATCGGCAACTATATCTGAAATGCCTATCGGCACCTATATCTGAAATGCCTATCGGCACCAATTTTTGAAATGCCTATCGGAAACTACATCTGAAATGCCTATCAGCACCTATATTTGAAATGCCTATCGGCAACCATATCTGGAATGCCTATCGGCACCTATATTTGAAATGCCTATCGGCTTCTATATCTGAAATGCCTATCGGCACCTATTTTTAAAATACCAATCGGCAACTATATCTAAAATGCCTATCGGCACCTATATCTGAAAGGCCTATCGGCACCTATTTTTGAAATGCCTATCGGAAACTCCATCTGAAATGCCTATCAGCACCTATATTTGAAATGCCTATCGGCAACCATATCTGGAATGCCTATCGGCACCTATATTTGAAATGCCTATCGGCAACCATATCTGGAATGCCTATCGGCACCTATATTTGAAATGCCTATCGGCTTCTATATCTGAAATGCCTATCGACACCTATTTTTAAAATGCCAATCGACAGCTATATCTGAAATGCCTATCGGCACCTATATCTGAAATGCCTATCGGCACCTATTTTTTAAATGCCTATCGGAAACTACATCTGAAATGCCTATCAGCACCTTTATTTGAAATGCTTATCGGCAACCATATCTAAAATAGCTATCGACACCTATATTTGAAATCCCTATCGGCTTCTATATCTGAAATGCCTATCGGCACCTATTTTTAAAATGCCAATCGGCAAATATATCTGAAATGCCAATCGGCACCTATATCTGAAATGCCTATCGGCACCTATTTTTGAAATGCCTATCGGAAACTACATCTGAAATGCCTATCAGCACCTATATTTGAAATGCCTATCGGCAACCATATCTGGAATGCCTATCGGCGCCTATATTTGAAATGCCTATCGGCTTCTATATCTAAAATGCCTATCGGCACCTATTTTTAAAATGCCAATCGGCAACTATATCTGAAGTGCCTATCGGCACCTATATCTCGAATGCCTATCGGCACCTATTTTTTAAATGCCTATCGAAAACTACATCTGAAATGCCTATCAGCATTTATATTTGAAATGCCTATCGGCAACCACTTAAGAAATGCCTATCGGCACCTATATCTGAAATGCCCTACGACATTTATATCTGAAATGCCGATCGACACCTATATTTGAAATGCCTATCGGCACCTATATTTTAAATGCCTATCGGCAACTATATCTGATATGCCTATCGGCACCTATATCTGAAATGCCTATCGGCACCTATTTTTTAAATGCCTATCGGAAACTACATCTAAAATGCCTATCGGCACCTATTTTTAAAATGCCAATCGGAAACAACATCTGAAATGACTATCAGCACCTATATTTGAAATGCCTATCGGCAACCATATCTGAAATGCCTATCCACACCTGTATTTGAAATACCTATCGGCTTCTATATCCAAAATGCCTTTCAGCACCTATTTTAAAAACGCCAATCGGCAACTATATCTGGAATGCCTATCGGCACCTATATTTGAAATGCCTATCGGCTTCTATATCTGAAATGCCTATCGGCACCTATTTTTAAAATAACAATCGGCAACTATATCTGAAATGCCTATCGGCACCTATATCTGAAATGCCTATCGGCATATATTTTTGAAATGCCTTTCGGAAACTACATCTGAAATGCCTATCTGCTCCTATATTTGAAATGCCTATCGGCAACCATATCTGAAATGCCTATCGACACCTATATTTGAAATACCTATCGGCTTCTATATCTGAAATGCCTATCGGCACCTGTTTTTAAAATGCCAATCGGCAACTATATCTGAAATGCCTATCGGCACCTATATCTGAAATGCCTATCGGCACCTATTTTTGAAATGCCTATCGGAAACTACATTTGAAATGCCTATCAGCACCTATATTTGAAATGCCTATCGGCAACTATATCTGCAATGCCTATCGGCACCTATATTTGAAATGCCTATCGGCTTCTTTATCTGAAATGCCTATCGGCACCTATTTTTTAAATGCCAATTGGCAACTATATCTGAAATGACTATCAACACCTACATCTGAAATGCCTATCGGCACCTATTTTTGAAATGCCTATCGGAAACTACATCTGAAATGCCTATCAGCACCTATATTTGAAATGCCTATCGGCAACCATATCTGGAATGCTCATCGGCACCTATATTTGAAATGCCTATCGGCTTATATATCTGAAATGCCTATCGGCACCTATTTTTAAAATGCCAATCGGCAACTATATCTGAAATGCCTATCGGCACCAATTTTTGAAATGCCTATCGGAAACTACATCTGAAATGCCTATCAGCACCTATATTTGAAATGCCTATCGGCAACCATATCTGGAATGCTCATCGGCACCTATATTTAAAATGCCTATCGGCTTCTATATCTGAAATACCTATCGGCGCCTATTTTTAAAATGCCAATCGGCATCTATATCTGAAGTGCCTATCGGCACCTATATCTGAAATGCCTCACCTATTTTTGAAATGCCTATCGAAAACTACATCTGAAATGCCTATCAGCACCTATATTTGAAATGCCTATCGGCAACCACATCAGAAATGCCTACCGGAACCTATATCTGAAATGCCTCTCGGCATTTATATCTGAAATGCCGGTTCACACCTATATTTGAAATGCCTATCGGCACATATATTTTAAATGCCTATCGGCAACTATATCTGATATGCCTATCGGCACCTATATCTGAAATGCCTATCGGCACCTATTTTTAAAATGATAATCGGTAAGTATATCTGAAATGCCTATCGAAACCTATTTTTAAAATGCCAATCGGCAACTATATCTGAAATGCCTATTGGCACCTATATCTGAAATGCCTATCGGCACCTATTTTTGAAATGCCTATCGGAAACTACATCTGAAATGCCTATCAGCACCTATATTTGGAATGCCTATCGGCAACCATATCTGGAATGCCTATCGGCGCCTATATTTGAAATGCCTATCGGCTTCTATATCTGAAATACCTATCGGCGCCTATTTTTAAAATGCCAATCGGCAACTATATCTGAAGTGCCTATCGGCACCTATATCTGAAATGCCTATCGGCACCTATTTTTGAAATGCCTATCGAAAACTACATCTGAAATGCCTATCAGCACCTATATTTGAAATGCCTATCGGCAACCACATCAGAAATGCCTATCGGCACCTATATCTGAAATGCCTTTCGGCATTTATATCTGAAATGCCGGTCGACACCTATATTTGAAATGCCTATCGGCACATATATTTTAAATGCCTATCGGCAACTATATCTGATATGCCTATCGGCACCTATATCTGAAATGCTTATCGGCACCTATTTTTGAAATCCCTATCGGAAACTACATTTAAAATGCCTATCGGCTCCTATTTTTAAAATGCCAATCGGTAAGTATATCTGAAATTCCTATCTGCACCTATATCTGAAATGCCTATCGGAACCTATTTTTGAAATGCCTATCGAAAACTACATCTGAAATGACTATCAGCACCTATATTTGAAATGCCTATCGGCAACCATATCTGAAATGCCTATCCACACCTATATCTGAAATACCTATCGGCTTCTATATCTGAAATGCCTATCGGCACCTATTTTTAAAATGCCAATCGGCAACTATATCTGAAATGCCTATCGGCACCTATATCTGAAATGCCTATCGGTACCTTTTTTTGAAATGCCTATCGGAAACTACATCTGAAATGATTATCAGCGCTTATATTTGATATGCCTATCGGCAACCATATCTGGAATGCCTATCGGCAACTATATTTGAAATGCCTATCGGCTTTTATATCTGAAATGCCTATCGGCACCTATTTTTAAAATACCAATCGGCAACTATATCTGAAATGCCTATCGGCACCTATATCTGAAATGCCTATCGGCATATATTTTTGAAATGCCTTTGGCAAACTACATCTGAAATGCCTATCTGCTCTTATATTTGAAATGCCTATCGGCAACCATATCTGAAATGCCTATCGACACCTATATTTGAAATACCTATCGGCTTCTATATCTGAAATGCCTATCGGCACCTGTTTTTAAAATGCCAATCGGCAACTATATCTGAAATGCCTATCGGCACCTATATTCGAAATGCCTATCGGCATCAATTTTTGAAATGCCTATCGGAAACTACATCTAAAATGCCTATCAGCACCTATATTTGAAATGCCTATCGGCAACCATATCTGGAATGCCTATCGGCACCTATATTTGAAATGCCTATCGGCTTCTGTATCTGAAATGCTTATCGGTACCTATTTTTAAAATGCCAATCGGCAACTATATCTGAAATGCCTATCAGCACCTATATTTGAAATGCCTATCGGCAACCATATCTAAAATGCCTATCGACACCTATATTTGAAATACCTATCGGCTTCTATATCTGAAATGCCTATCGGCACCTATTTTTAAAATGCCAATCGGTAACTATATCTGAAATTCCTATCGGCACCTATATCTGAAATGCCTATCGGCACCATTTTTTGAAATGTCTATCGGAAACTACATCCGGAATGCCTATCAGCACCTATATTTGAAATGCCTATCGGCAACCATATCTGAAATGCCTATCGGCACCTATATTTGAAATGCCTATCGGCTTCTATATCTGAAATGCCTATCGACACCTATTTTTAAAATGCCAATCGGCAACTATATCTGAAATGCCTATCGGCACCTATATCTGAAATGCCTATCGGCACCTATTTTTGCAATGCCTATCGGAAACTACATCTGAAATGCCTATCAGCACCTATATTTGAAATGCTTATCGGCAACCATATCTGAAATGCCTATCGACACCTATATTTGAAATCCCTATCGGCTTCTATATCTGAAATGCCTATCGGCACCTATTTTTAAAATGCCAATCGGCAACTATATCTGAAATGCCTATCGGCACCTATATCTGAAATGCCTATCGGCACCTATTTTTGAAATGCCTATCGGAAACTACATCTGAAATGCCTATCAGCACCTATATTTGAAATGCCTATCGGCAACCATATCTGGAATGCCTATCGGCGCCTATATTTGAAATGCCTATCGGCTTCTATATCTGAAATGCCTATCGGCAACTATTTTTAAAATGCCAATCAGCATTTATATCTGAAGTGCCTATCGGCACCTATATCTGAAATGCCTATCGGCACCTATTTTTGAAATGCCTATCGAAAACTACATCTGAAATGCCTATCAGCACCTATATTTGAAATGCCTATCGGCAACCACATCAGAAATGCCTATCGGCACCTATATCTGAAATGCCTTTCGGCATTTATATCTGAAATGCCGATCGACACCTATATTTGAAATGCCTATCGACACTTTTATTTTAAATGCCTATCGGTAACTATATCTGATAAGCCTATCGGCACCTATATCTGAAATGCCTATCGGCACCTATTTTTGAAATTCCAATCTTTAAGTATATCTGAAATGCCTATCGGCACCTATATCTAAAATGCCTATCGTAACCTATTTTTGAAATGCCTATAGGAAACTACATCTGAAATGACTATCAGCACCTATATTTGAAATGCCTATCGGCAACCATATCTGAAATGCCTATCCACACCTATATTTGAAATACCTATCGGCTTCTATATCTAAAATGCCTATCGGCACCTATTTTCAAAATGCCAATCGGTAAGTATATCTGAAATGCCTATCAGCACCTATATCTAAAATGCCTATCGGAACCTATTTTTGAAATGCCTATCGGAAACTACATCTGAAATGCTTATCAGCACCTATATTTAAATTGCCTATCGGCAACCATATCTGGAATGCCTATCCACACCTATATTTGAAATACCTATCGGCTTCTATATCTAAAATGCCTATCGGCACCTATTTTTAAAATGCTAATCGGCAACTACATCTGAAATGCCTATCGGCTTATATATCTGAAATGCCTATCGGCACCTATTTTTAAAATGCCAATCGGTAACTATATCTGAAATGCCAATCGGCACCTATATCTGAAATGCCTATCGGCACCTATTTTTGAAATGCCTATCGGAAACTACATCTGAAATGCCTATCAGCACCTATATTTGAAATGCCTATCGGCAACCATATCTGAAATGCCTATCGACACCTATATTTGAAATCCTTATCGGCTTCTATATCTGAAATGCCTATCGGTACCTATTTTTGAATTGCCTATCGGAAACTACATCTGAAATGATTATCAGCACTTATATTTGAAATGCCTATCGGCAACCATATCTGGAATGCCTATCGGCACCTATCTTTGAAATGCCTATCAGCAACCATATCTGGAATGCCTATCGGCACCTATATTTGAAATGCCTATCGGCTTCTATATCTGAAATGCCTATCGACACCTATTTTTAAAATGCCAATCGGCAACTATATCTGAAATGCCTATCGGCACCTATATCTGAAATGCCTATCGGCACCTATTTTTGAAATGCCTATCGGAAACTACATCTGAAATGCCTATCAGCACCTTTATTTGAAATGCTTATCAGCAGCCATATCTGAAATAGCTATCGACACCTATATTTGAAATCCCTACCGGCTTCTATATCTGAAATGCCTATCGGCACCTATTTTTAAAATGCCAATCGGCAACTATATCTGAAATGCCTATCGGCACCTATTTTTGAAATGCCTATCGGAAACTACATCTGAAATGCTTATCAGCACCTATATTTGAAATGCCTATCGGCAACCATATCTGGAATGCCTATCGGCGCCTATATTTGAAATGCCTATCGGCTTCTATATCTAAAATGCCAATCGGCACCTATTTTTAAAATGCCAATCGGCAACTATATCTGAAGTGCCTATCGGCACCTATATCTCAAATGCCTATCGGCACCTATTTTTGAAATGACTATCGAAAACTACATCTGAAATGCCGATCAGCATTTATATTTGAAATGCCTATCGGCAACTACATCAGAAATGCCTATCGGCACCTATATCTAAAATGCCCTACGGCATTTATATCTGAAATGCCGATCGACACCTATATTTGAAATCCCTTCGGCACCTATATTTTAAATGCCTATCGGCAACTATATCTGATATGCCTATCGGCACCTATATCTGAAATGCCTATCGGCACCTATTTTTGAAATGCCTATCGGAAACTACATCTAAAATGCCTATGGGCACCTATTTTTAAAATGCCAATCGGAAAGTATATCTGAAATGCCTATCGGCACCTATATCTGAAATGCCTATCGGTACCTATTTTTGAAATGCCTATCGGAAACTACATCTGACATGATTATCAGCACTTATATTGAAATGCCTATCGGCAACCATATCTGGAATGCCTATCGGCACCTATATTTGAAATGCCTATCGGCTTCTATATCTGAAATGCCTATCGGCACCTATTTTTAAAATACCAATCTGCAACTATATCTGAAATGCCTATCGGCACCTATATCTGAAATGCCTATCGGCATATATTTTTGAAATGCCTTTCGGAAACTACATCTGAAATGCCTATCTGCTCCTATATTTGAAATGCCTATCGGCAACCATATCTGAAATGCCTATCGACACCTATATTTGAAATACCTATCGGCTTCTATATCTGAAATGCCTATCGGCACCTGTTTTTAAAATGCCAATCAGCAACTATATCTGAAATGCCTATCGGCACATATATCCGAAATGCCTATCGGCATCAATTTTTGAAATGCCTATCGGAAACTACATCTAAAATGCCTATCAGCACCTATATTTGTAATGCCTATCGGCAACTATATCTGCAATGCCTATCGGCACCTATATTTGAAATGCCTATCGCCTTCTATATCTGAAATGCCTATCGGCACCTATTTTTTAAATGCCAATTGGCAACTATATCTGAAATGACTATCGGCACCTATATCTGAAATGCCTATCGGCACATAATTTTTGAAATGCCTATCGAAAACTACATCTGAAATGCCTATCAGCACCTATATTTGAAATGCCTATCGGAAACTACATCTGAAATGCCTATCAGCACCTATATTTGAAATGCCTATCGGCAACCATATCTGGAATGCTTATCGGCACCTATATTTGAAATGCTGTAACGGCTGGGATCGTGCTGGGCCCTTAAACTATTTTTTTTTTTATTTAATGTACAACAGTTTCTGTTAGAAATGTATATTAATAATTCAAACAATTATTACAGTAATTTTTAATACAGAATTTTAAACGTATTTTAATTATAATTATACTAGCACTTATGCAATCGTCTAGTGTTATATTTCTTAATATTTTATAGTGATCTATCGATATCAGCTTAATGATTTTTAATTAAACTATTTATTTCGCGCACCGAAAATAATAAGAAAAAATGCTTGAAAGAATATTTTGGTTTATTTCAGTCCGAAATCTGCGGTCATACTACCCAAAACTCTATCGGAATTTACTATTATCTAGACTGTTGCATAAGTGCTAGAATAATTGTGACATAAAGTAAATAAAATGAAAAATAAAGGACGATTTACAATGGTGGTAAGTTTCACTTCGCCACATCCTCCCCTCCTGGATCTGGAACCACGGGTCCGAGTGAAAGTCTTCTAACGAACGGTCTCAATTGATCGATGTGAGCGCGGTGTCGCTCGGCCGGATCATCAACGTCTTCTACGACAACAGTGACTGGAGAAGTGAATTCAACTATTCGTCTGGGGGACGACCAACGTGGAATGAACTTGGCCGCAAGATTTTCACCTGGTTTGCTTACGGTGTGAAGTCGCTGAAGAACTTCTTGACCAACTTGAAACGGATTGGCCACTCGACCACGGTTATATAGCTTCTGCATCTTTGACTTAGCTTTGTTCAAGGCGAGCTGAACTTCTTCGTCAGTTACTCGTCTTTGTTGATCGGTCAAACCGTGAAGCCCCCCGCGATTTTCAAGAGCTTGAGGTATATCTCTTCCAAGAAAGACGAGGGCTGGCGTTGTGTTGGTGACCTCACTTACACTTGAATTGTGACTCAGGCTGACATATGGTGTATAATCATCCCATTGACGGTGTGAAGCGGATAAACTTTTTATAATAGTGGATAATGTCGCTTTTAAGTTTCGATTATACCGCTCTACCATGTTAGCTTGAGCGCGATAAGGTGTCGTCAGTATGTGACGTATTCCCCACGATAGGCACATACGCTTGAATTTTGAAGAAGTGAAGCATTTCGCATTGTCTGTAACAATATATTTGGGTGGACCATATCTCGACCAAACACAGCGTATTAATCTCTGGACAGTAACTTCGGCAGTTGCACGACGAACAGGCAAAATTTCAAGCCACTTCGAGTAGGCATCGGTAAGAGTGATAGCGTATACGTTTCCTCGTGACGTTCGTACTAAAGGTCCGACATGATCAACGTATATTCTTTGCCAGACTCGGGTAGGTGTGTTACTTATCATCAGTCCTGCTGGCGGAGTATTACTTGCCTTACACTGTTGGCAGATAGGACATCCTCGCACATGTGTCTTCACAGCAGTATACATATTTAGCCACCAAAAGTTTCTTGCTATTAAATTATAAGTGCGTGTGATACCTTGATGGCCCGCGGTTTGTAAGTCGTGGTAGTAATGAAGTATCATGGGGCGTAAGGCTTCAGGAACTACAACTCGCTTTTCCAGCCTTTTGCCAACTTTTCGAAAAAGTATACCTTTCTTCATGACGTAGTTTGGCATATCCTCAGCACGGTCAAGACGTTGCATGATCAATTTCAGTTCTGGATCTCGTCTTTGGTGCTGTTGAATAGACTGGAATGCCTCGGGAAGCGAGTCCAGCATGTTAACTTGATGTGGTGGGTCTTGAACGACATCTTCGTGGTCTTCTGAACTATACATGCGGCTGAGTGCATCAGCGATGACATTATCAGAACCTCGAATATGTTCAACGGTAAATTTGAATCGCGCTAGACGTAGAGCCCAACGGCCAACTTTGCCCAATTGTTTTGGATGATTGAAAATATAATTGATGGCGGCGTTGTCGGTTTGCAAGACAAACGGTAATATCTCCAGGTAATCAGAGAATTTTTCTATCGCCCAAACCGCAGCTAACGCCTCACGTTCGTAAATTGGGTACCGTGATTCAGCAGCTGTCAAACGGCGGCTCGCATACTGAACTGGACGTAGAATATTATCACGCATTTGCAACAAAACAGCTCCAAGGGCTACATCTGAAGCGTCGACCTGTAAAACAAAAGAAAAATCAAAATCGGGATATATTAAGATTGGCGGCGACCTTAGTTTTCTTTTCAGCTCCGTAAAGGCGTTGATTTGCTCAGTGCCCATATTAAATTTAACGCCTTTCTTCTTCATGTGATGTAATGGCGCAGCCAATTCGGAGAAAGATGGAATAAACCTTCCATAGAATCCCACCATGCCAAGAAATCGCATCAACTGTCGCAAGTTTTTTGGAAGTGGATAGTCTTGTATGACTTGAGTCTTCGCAGGATCAACGGAGAAACCATCGCTTGAGATAATATGCCCAAGATACGGCAACCGAGTCATACAGAGTTTAATTTTTTCTGGATTGACTGTGAACCCGGATGTGCGAAGACGAGTAAATACTTCTTTTAAATGCGTCAGATGTGCTTCTATGTTTTTGCTATAGATGATGATGTCATCAAAATACGGATAAACATATTTGTAGCGTAAATCGGCGAATATTGAAAAAATTATCCTGTTAAGTGCTTGCGGCGATACACACAACCCAAAAGGAGTGTATTTAAATTGATAAGCACCACTGGGTACCACAAATGTTGTAAACCCTTTGGAATCATCTGATAATGGTATTTGATAGAACGCTGAATTTAAATCAATTATGGTGAATATAGTTGATCCTTTAAGTGATTGAAATACATTATCCACTGAAGGGCTTGGAAAGGTGTCATAGACTATCTTTTTATTCAGGAAGCGATAATCAACACATAACCTTCGGCTGCCATCCTTTTTTGGTATTAGAAATGCAGGCGAACCGTAAGGTGACTTCGATGGTTCTATGACGTCATTGTCCAATAACTGTTGAATATGCTTATCCATTTCTTCAGACTTAGGCGGAGTTAATGAGTATGGCGGCTTCCGTACGGGTACATCATCAGTGAGTCGAATTTGGTAGATGTACTGCGATGTCCTTCCAATGCGGTGAGTTATGACGTCATTGAAATCATCAAGGAGCTTAGTCAATCGTGTTCGTTCTTCAACTGTCATTGGAGTACAATTTTCCAGTGATATGTTGTTTGACGAAGATAGACCGGACTTGGATTCCAGTAACGGTAGAACTAATGCCGGATCGAAGGAAAATGAAGCGGTACGGTTACGTAAATTTATTTGTAGATTACTATGACTTAATACATCAATGCCTAGAATCATGTCGTACTGTAACTTGTTGACAACTAGAAAGTTAAATCGCCACGTGTATGGGCCAATCTTGAAAATTAGACGAGCTTGCTCTTTAATTGTGACTGTCGTTCCGTTTGCAAGACAGCATTTTTGAAAACAGGAAATAATTGAAAAATGTTTTCTATTCAAATTTTTCAGGACATTTTTGGAAATTAGAGAAACATTGGCTCCTGTATCAAGGAGCGCGATGAGTTTGGTTCTATGAATTGATAATTGAAGGAGAGGAAGAAGAGATTTGGGAGCTGGCTGACGATAAAAGGAGGTAAGTGATTTTTTCTGGCGTCAGGAGCGTTGATTATTAAATCTTCTCGGTGCTGACGAGCTTGGACGATTTAATTCGGCGGTAGTATTGCTTGATGACTGTGTTCTATTGGGAGGCTGAGTCTCATCGGATAATCGCTGTGTATACTGTAGATACGCTTGATGTCTACATTGAGCGGAGTAAATTTGATCGGCCAACAGGCGTAATTCTTGAACGTTATTGGGTGGTTTAGCGATGCGAAGTAGATTATAAGTATCGTTATTAATATGATTAAAAATTACAGATGCAAGTTCGGCTTCGGTCATAGATAGATTTAAAGCTCGAGACTTTGAGACTATATCTTGCACATATTCTCTGAAGGATTCAGACGGATTCTGCCATCGATAAATTAGCTGCGTTCGCAGATGCTCCAAATCAAGATCGGAGAGTAATGTTTTAATTAAATTAGTCTTGACTATATTCCACTGTCGACTACGATCGATAATTTCATACCATCGTTGGCGGAGATAGCCATCGGTTTTCATAACTAACATTTCCATCAAGTGGTGCTCCGGTAATACTCGAGTTTCAACTAGCGAATCAATCTGTACTATAAATTTTAGAAGCAGTTGAGAATCTAATCCATTGCAGATCGGAATTGATTCGAGCCAGGTAACAGGTTTAATACCCCAGCGATACAAAGATTCTGTTTGGCGACTTCGTGGGACTGATTCGTCATTATTAGCCTGTAATGAAGCTTCAGCATTGGCGTTGGGCAATAATTGAACAGAGGACATTACTGTTCTTAGTTCTTGTTGTGATCTTGCCAAACCTAATATTGCTTGCCTGTTACGATCTTGATTTATTGAGATATTGCGTAACTGTTCATTTACTGTAATTGGTGACGATCCTCCAAATCTGGGATTTGATCTAGTCGAAGCGTCTTGATTTAATAGTTGTGGCATCTCGGCAGTATTAACATTTTCTTGCAAATTGAGTAAATGTGCTGATTCAACATGTGGTTGCTGAACTGGATCACCTGGGCTTGCGATGAGTGGATGATGTAAGCTTGAAAAATTTTGATTTGTATCCAATATTTGGCGATCTAACGAACGTGAGCGACGACGACTTTGTAATCGTGTTACAGGACCCGTAGGTGCTGGTGTACGTTCCATAATTCACCAAATTTTTAAAAAAATCCGAATATACAAACGAAAAATATTGAAATAAAACGCAAAACGTTGAAACTGTTATGTAACTTCTGTAGAAACTGTGCTATGCTACCAATGTAACGGCTGGGATCGTGCTGGGCCCTTAAACTATTTTTTTTTTATTTAATGTACAACAGTTTCTGTTAGAAATGTATATTAATAATTCAAACAATTATTACAGTAATTTTTAATACAGAATTTTAAACGTATTTTAATTATAATTATACTAGCACTTATGCAATCGTCTAGTGTTATATTTCTTAATATTTTATAGTGATCTATCGATATCAGTTTAATGATTTTTAATTAAACTATTTATTTCGCGCACCGAAAATAATAAGAAAAAATGCTTGAAAGAATATTTTGGTTTATTTCAGTCCGAAATCTGCGGTCATACTACCCAAAACTCTATCGGAATTTACTATTATCTAGACTGTTGCATAAGTGCTAGAATAATTGTGACATAAAGTAAATAAAATGAAAAATAAAGGACGATTTACAATGGTGGTAAGTTTCACTTCGCCACAATGCCTACCGGCTTCTATATCTGAAATGCCTATCAGCACCTATTTTTAAAATGCCAATCGGCAACTATATCTGAAATGACTATCGGCACCTATATCTGAAATGCCTTTCGGCATTTATATCTGAAATGCCGGTCGACTCCTATATTTGAAATGCCTATCGGCACATATATTTTAAATGCCTATCGGCAACTATATCTGATATGCCTATCGGCACCTATATCTGAAATGCCTATCGGCACCTATTTTTGAAATGCCTATCGGAAACTACATCTGAAATGGCTATCAACACCTATATTTGAAATGCCTATCGGCAACCATATCTGAAATGCCTATCCACACCTATATTTGAAATACTTATCGGCTTCTATATCTCAAATGCCTATCGGCACCTATTTTTAAAATGCCAATCGGCAACTATATCTGAAATGCCTATCGGCACCTATATCTGAAATGCCTATCGGTACCTATTTTTGAAATGCCTATCGGAAACTACATCTGAAATGATTATCAGCGCTTATATTTGATATGCCTATCGGCAACTATTTTTAAAATGCCAATCGGCAACTATATCTGAAATGCCTATCGGCACCTATATCTGAAATGCCTATCGGTACCTATTTTTGAAATGCCTATCGGAAACTACATCTGAAATGATTATCAGCGCTTATATTTGATATGCCTATCGGCAACCATATCTGGAATGCCTATCGGCAACTATTTTTAAAATGCCAATCGGCAACTATATCTGAAATGCCTATCGGCACCTATATCTGAAATGCCTATCGGTACCTATTTTTGAAATGCCTATCGGAAACTACATCTGAAATGATTATCAGCACTTATATTTGAAATGCCTATCGGCAACCATATCTGGAATGCCTATCGGCACCTATATTTGAAAAGCCTATCGGCTTCTATATCTGAAATGCCTATCGGCACCTATTTTTAAAATACCAATCTGCAACTATATCTGAAATGCCTATCGGCACCTATATCTGAAATGCCTAACGGCATATATTTTTGAAATGCCTTTCGGAAACTACATCTGAAATGCCTATCTGCTCCTATATTTGAAATGCCTATCGGCAACCATATCTGAAATGCCTATCGACACCAATATTTGAAATACCTATCGGCTTCTATATCTGAAATGCCTATTGGCACCTGTTTTTAAAATGCCAATCGGCAACTATATCTGAAATGCCTATCGGCACCTATATCCGAAATGCCTATGGGCATCAATTTTTGAAATGCCTATCGGAAACTACATCTAAAATGCCTATCAACACCTATATTTGAAGAGCCTATCGGCAACCATATCTGGAATGCCTATCGGCACCTATATTTGAAATGCCTATCGGGTTCTATATCTGAAATGCCTATCGGCACCTATTTTTTAAATGCCAATCGGCAACTTAATCTGAAATACCTATCGGCACCTATATCTGAAATGCCTATCGGCACCTATTTTTGAAATGCCTATCGGAAACTACATCTGAAATGCCTATCAGCACCTATATTTGAAATGCTTATCGGCAACCATATCTGAAATGCCTATCGACACCTATATTTGAAATCCCTATCGGCTTCTATATCTGAAATGCCTATCGGCACCTATTTTTAAAATGCCAATCGGCAACTATATCTGAAATGCCTATCGGCACCTATATCTGAAATGCCTATCGGCACCTATTTTTGAAATGCCTATCGGAAACTACATCTGAAATGCCTATCAGCACCTATATTAGAAATGCCTATCGGCAACCATATCTGAAATGCCTATCGACACCTATATTTGAAATACCTATCGGCTTCTATATCTGAAATGCCTATCGGTACCTATTTTTAAAATGCCAATCGGTAACTATATCTTAAATGCCTATCGGCACCTATATCTGAAATGCCTATCGGCACCATTTTTTGAAATGCCTATCGGAAACTACATCCGGAATGCCTCTCAGCACCTATATTTGAAATGCCTATCGGCAACCATATCTGGAATGCTTATCGGCACCTATATTTGAAATGCCTATCGGCTTCTATATCTGAAATGCCTATCGACACCAATTTTTGAAATGCCTATCGGAAACTACATCTGAAATGTCTATCAGCACCTATATTTGAAATGCCTATCGGCAACCATATCTGGAATGCTCATCGGCACCTATATTTGAAATGCCTATCGGCTTATATATCTGAAATGCCTATCGGCACCTATTTTTAAAATGCCAATCGGCAACTATATCTGAAATGCCTATCGGCACCTATATTTGAAATGCCTATCGGCACCTATTTTTGAAATGCCTATCGGAAACTACATCTGAAATGCCTATCAGCACATATATTTGAAATGCTTATCTGCAACCATATCTGAAATGCCTATCGACACCTATATTTAAAATCCCTATCGGCTTCTATATCTGAAATGCCTATCGGCACCTATTTTTAAAATGCCAATCGGCAACTATATCTGAAATGCCTATCGGCACCTATATCTGAAATGCCTATCGGCACCTATTTTTGAAATGCCTCTCGGAAACTACATCTGAAATGCCTATCAGCACCTATATTTGAAATGCCTATCGGCAATCATATCTGAAATGCCTATCGACACCTATATTTGAAATACCTATCGGCTTCTATATCTGAAATGCCTATCGGCACCTATTTTTAAAATGCCAATCGGCAACTATATCTGAAATGCCTATCGGCACCTATATCTGAAATGCCTATCGGCACCAATTTTTGAAATGCCTATCGGAAACTACATCTGAAATGCCTATCAGCACCTATATTTGAAATGCCTATCGGCAACCATATCTGGAATGCCTATCGGCACCTATATTTGAAATGCCTATCGGCTTCTATATCTGAAATGCCTATCGGCACCTATTTTTAAAATGCCAATCGGCAACTATATCTGAAATGCCTATCGGCACCTATATCTGAAATGCCTATCGGCACCTATTTTTGAAATGTCTATCGGAAACTACATCTGAAAAGCCTATCAGCACCTATATTTGAAATGCCTTACGGCAACCATATCTGGAATGCCTATCGGCGCCTATATTTACAATGCCTATCGGCTTCTATATCTGAAATACCTATCGTCGCCTATTTTTAAAATGCCAATCGGCAACTATATCTGAAGTGCCTATCGGCACCTATATCTGAAATGCCTATCGGCACCTAATTTTGAAATGCCTATCGGCACCTATTTTGGAAATGCCTATCGGAAACTACATCTAAAATGCCTATCGGCACCTATTTTTAAAATGCCAATCGGTAGGTATATCTGAAATGCCTATCGGCACCTATACCTGAAATGCCTATCGGAACCTATTTTTGAAATGCCTATCGGAAACTACATCTGAAATGACTAACAGCGCCTATATTTGAAATGCCTATCGGCAACCATATCTGAAATGCCTATCCACACCTTTATTTAAAATACCTATCGGCTTCTATATCTGAAATGCCTATCGGCACCTATTTTTAAAATGCCAATCGGCAACTATATCTGAAATGCCTATCGGCACCTATATCTGAAATGCCTATCGGTACCTATTTTTGAAATGCCTATCGGAAACTACATCTGAAATGATTATCAGCGCTTATATTTGATATGCCTATCGGCAACCATATCTGGAATGCCTATCGGCAACTATATTTGAAATGCCTATCGGCAACCATATCTGAAATGCCTATCGACACCTATATTTAAAATCCCTATCGGCTTCTATATCTGAAATGCCTATCGGAACCTATTTTTAAAATGCCAATCGGCAACTTTATCTGAAATGCCTATCGGCACCTATATCTGAAATGCCTATCGGCACCAATTTTTGAAATGCCTATCGGAAACTACAGCTGAAATGCCTATTAGCACCTATATTTGAAATGCCTATCGGCAACCATATCTGGAATGCTCATCGGCACCTATATTTGAAATGCCTATCGGCTTATATATCTGAAATGCCTATCGGCACCTATTTTTAAAATGCCAATCGGCAACTATATCTGAAATGCCTATCGGCACCTATATCCGAAATGCCTATCGGCATCAATTTTTGATATGCCTATCGGAAACTACATCTAAAATGCCTATAAGCACCTATATTTGAAAAGCCTATCGGCAACCATATCTGGAATGCCTATCGGCACCTATGTTTGAAATGCCTATCGGCTTCTATATCTGAAATGCCTATCGGCACCTATTTTTAAAATGCCAATCGGCAACTATATCTGAAATGCCTATCGGCACCTATATCTGAAATGCCTATCGGCACCTATTTTTGAAATGCCTATCGGAAACTACATCTGAAATGCCTATCAGTACCTATATTTGAAATGCTTATCGGCAACCATATCTGAAATGCCTATCGACACCTATATTTGAAATCCCTATCGGCTTCTATATCTGAAATGCCTATCGGCACCTATTTTTAAAATGCCAATCGGCAACTATATCTGAAATGCCTATCGGCACCTATATCTGAAATGCCTATCGGCACCTATTTTTGAAATGCCTATCGGAAACTACATCTAAAATGCCTATCAGCACCTATATTTGAAATGCCTATCGGCAACCATGTCTGGAATGCCTATCGGCGCCTATATTTGAAATGCCTATCGGCTTCTATATCTGAAATGCCTATCGGCACATATTTTTAAAATGCCAATCGGCATTTATATCTGAAGTGCCTATCGGCACCTATATCTGAAATGCCTATCGGCACCTATTTTTGAAATGCCTATCGAAAACTACATCTGAAATGCCTATCAGCACCTATATTTAAAATGCCTATCGGCAACCACATCAGAAATGCCTATCGGCACCTATATCTGAAATGCCTTTCGGCATTTATATCTGAAATGCCGATCGACACCTATATTTGAAATGCCTATCGGCACTTTTATTTTAAATGCCTATCGGCAACTTTATCTGATAAGCCTATCGGCACCTATATCTGAAATGCCTATCGGCACCTATTTTTGAAATGCCAATCTTTAAGTATATCTGAAATGCCTATCGGCACCTATATCTAAAATGCCTATCGGAACCTATTTTTGAAATGCCTATCGGAAACTACATCTGAAATGACTATCAGCACCTATATTTGAAATGCCTACCGGCAACCATATCTGAAATGCCTATCCACACCTATATTTGAAATACCTATCGGCTTCTATATCTAAAATGCCTATCGGGATCTATTTTTAAAATGCCAATCGGCAACTTCATCCGAAATGCCTATCGGCTTATATATCTGAAATGCCTATCGGCACCTATTTTTAAAATGCCAATCAGCAACTATATCTGAAATGCCAATCTGCACCTATATCTGAAATGCCTATCGACACCTATTTTTAAAATGCCAATTGGCAACTATATCTGAAATGCCTATCGGCACCTATATCTGAAATGCCTATCGACAACTATTTTTAAAATGCCAATTGGCAACTATATCTGAATTGCCTATAGGCACCTATATCTGAAATGCCTATCGGTACCTATTTTTGAAATGCCTATCGGAAACTACATCTGAAATGATTATCAGCACTTATATTTGAAATGCCTATCGGCAACCATATCTGGAATGCCTATCGGCGCCTATATTTGAAATGCCTATCGGCTTCTATATCTAAAATTCCTGTCGGCACCTATTTTTAAAATGCCAATCGGCAACTATATCTGAAGTGCCTATCGGCACCTATATCTCAAATGCCTATCGGCACCTATTTTTGAAATGCCTATCGAAAACTACATCTGAAATGCCTATCAGCATTTATATTTGAAATGCCTATCGGCAACCACATCAGAAATGCCTATCGGTACCTATATCTGAAATGCTCTACGGAATTTATATCTGAAATGCCGATCGACACCTATATTTGAAATGCCTATCGGCACCTATATTTTAAATGCCTATCGGCAACTATATCTGATATGCCTATCGGCACCTATATCTGAAATGCCTACCGGCACCTATTTTTGAAATGCCTATCGGTAACTACATCTAAAATGCCTATCGGCACCTATTTTTAAAATGCCAATCGGAAAGTATATCTGAAATGCCTATCGGCACCTATAATTGAAATGCCTATCGGAACCTATTTTTGAAATGCCTATCGGAAACAACATCTGAAATGACTATCAGCATCTATATTTGAAATGGCTATCGGCAACCATATCTGAAATGCCTATCGGCTTCTATATCTAAAATGCCTATCGGCACTTATTTTTAAAATTCCAATCGGCAACTATATCTGAAATGCCTATCGGAACCTATATCTGAAATGCCTATCGGCACCAACTTTTGAAATGCCTATCGGAAACTCCATCTGAAATGCCTATCAGCACCTATATTTGAAATGCCTATCGGCAACCATATCTGGAATGCCTATCGGCACCTATATTTAAAATGCCTATCGGGTTCTATATCTGAAATGCCTATCGACACATATTTTTAAAATGCCAATTGGCAACTATATCTGAAATGCCTATCGGCACCTATATCTGAAATGCCTATCGGTACCTATTTTTGAAATGCCTATCGGAAACTACATTTGAAATGATTATCAGCACTTATATTTGAAATGCCTATCGGCACCTATATTTGAAATGCCTATCGGCTTCTATATCTGAAATGCCTATCGGCACCTTTTTTTAAAATACCAATCGGCAACTATATCTGAAATGCCTATCGGCACCTATATCTGAAATGCCTATCGGCATATATTTTTGAAATGCCTTTCGGAAACTACATCTGAAATGCCTATCTGCTCCTATATTTGAAATGCCAATCGGCAACCATATCTAAAATGCCTATCGACACCTATATTTGAAATACCTATCGGCTTCTGTATCTGAAATGCCTATTGGCACCTGTTTTAAAATGCCAATCGGCAACTATATCTGAAATGCCTATCGGCACCTATATCCGAAATGCCTATCGGCATCAATTTTTGAAATGCCTATCGGAAACTACATCTGAAATGCCTATCAGCACCTATATTTGAAATGCCTATCAGCACCTATATTTGAAATGCTTATCGGCAACCATATCTGAAATGCCTATCGACACCTATATTTGAAATCCATATCGGCTTCTATATCTGAAATGCCTATCGACACCTATATTTGGAATACCTATTGGCTTCTATATCTGAAATGCCTATCGGCACCTGTTTTTAAAATGCCAATCGGCAACTATATCTGAAATGCCTATCGGCACCTATATCCGAAATGCCTATCGGCATCAATTTTTGAAATGCCTATCGGTAACTACATCTGAAATGCCTATCAGCACCTCTATTTGAAATGCCTATCGGCACTTTTATTTTAAATGCCTATCGGCAACTATATCTGATAAGCCTATCGGCACCTATATCTGAAATGCCTATCGGCACCTATTTTTGAAATGCCAATCTTTAAGTATATCTGAAATGCCTATCGGCACCAATATCTAAAATGCCTATCGGAACCTATTTTTGAAATGCCTATCGGAAACTACATCTGAAATGACTATCAGCACCTATATTTTAAATGCCTATCGGCAACCATATCTGAAGTGCCTATCCACACCTATATTTGAAATACCTATCGGCTTCTATATCTAAAATGCCTATCGGCATCTATTTTTAAAATGCCAATCGGTAGGTATATCTGAAATGCCTATCGGCACCTATATCTAAAATGCCTATCGGAACCTATTTTTGAAATGCCTATCGGAAACTACATCTGAAATGACTATCAGCACCTCTATTTGAAATGCCTATCGGCAACCATATCTGAAATGCCTATCGACACCTATATTTGAAATCCCTATCGGCTTCTATATCTGAAATGCCTATAGGCACCTATTTTTAAAATGCGAATCGATAACTATATCTGAAATGCCAATCGGCACCTATATCTGAAATGCCTATCGACACCTATTTTTAAAATGCCAATTGGCAACTATATCTGAAATGCCTATCGGCACCTATATCTGAAATGCCTATCGGTACCTATTTTTGAAATGCCTATCGGAAACTACATCTGAAATGATTATCAGCACTTATATTTGAAATGCCTATCGGCAACCATATCTGGAATGCCTATCGGCACCTATATTTGAAATGCCTATCGGCTTCTAATCTGAAATGCCTATCGGCACCTATTTTTAAAATACCAATCGGCAACTATATCTGAAATGCCTATCGGCACCTATATCTGAAATGCCTATCGGCACCTATTTTTGAAATGCCTATCGGAAACTCCATCTGAAATGCCTATCAGCACCTATATTTGAAATGCCTATCGGCAACCATATCTGAAATGCCTATCGGCACCTATATCTGAAATGCCTATCGGTACCTATTTTTGAAATGCCTATCGGAAACTACATTTGAAATGATTATCAGCACTTATATTTGAAATGCCTATCGGCACCTATATTTGAAATGCCTATCGGCTTCTATATCTGAAATGCCTATCGGCACCTTTTTTTAAAATACCAATCGGCAACTATATCTGAAATGCCTATCGGCACCTATATCTGAAATGCCTATCGGCATATATTTTTGAAATGCCTTTCGGAAACTACATCTGAAATGCCTATCTGCTCCTATATTTGAAATGCCAATCGGCAACCATATCTAAAATGCCTATCGACACCTATATTTGAAATACCTATCGGCTTCTGTATCTGAAATGCCTATCGGCACCTGTTTTTAAAATGCCAATCGGCAACTATATCTGAAATGCCTATCGGCACCTATATCCGAAATGCCTATCGGCATCAATTTTTGAAATGCCTATCGGAAACTACATCTGAAATGCCTATCAGCACCTATATTTGAAATGCCTATCAGCACCTATATTTGAAATGCTTATCGGCAACCATATCTGAAATGCCTATCGACACCTATATTTGAAATCCATATCGGCTTCTATATCTGAAATGCCTATCGACACCTATATTTGGAATACCTATTGGCTTCTATATCTGAAATGCCTATCGGCACCTGTTTTTAAAATGCCAATCGGCAACTATATCTGAAATGCCTATCGGCACCTATATCCGAAATGCCTATCGGCATCAATTTTTGAAATGCCTATCGGAAACTACATCTGAAATGCCTATCAGCACCTCTATTTGAAATGCCTATCGGCACTTTTATTTTAAATGCCTATCGGCAACTATATCTGATAAGCCTATCGGCACCTATATCTGAAATGCCTATCGGCACCTATTTTTGAAATGCCAATCTTTAAGTATATCTGAAATGCCTATCGGCACCAATATCTAAAATGCCTATCGGAACCTATTTTTGAAATGCCTATCGGAAACTACATCTGAAATGACTATCAGCACCTATATTTTAAATGCCTATCGGCAACCATATCTGAAGTGCCTATCCACACCTATATTTGAAATACCTATCGGCTTCTATATCTAAAATGCCTATCGGCATCTATTTTTAAAATGCCAATCGGTAGGTATATCTGAAATGCCTATCGGCACCTATATCTAAAATGCCTATCGGAACCTATTTTTGAAATGCCTATCGGAAACTACATCTGAAATGACTATCAGCACCTCTATTTGAAATGCCTATCGGCAACCATATCTGAAATGCCTATCGACACCTATATTTGAAATCCCTATCGGCTTCTATATCTGAAATGCCTATCGGCACCTATTTTTAAAATGCGAATCGATAACTATATCTGAAATGCCAATCGGCACCTATATCTGAAATGCCTATCGACACCTATTTTTAAAATGCCAATTGGCAACTATATCTGAAATGCCTATCGGCACCTATATCTGAAATGCCTATCGGTACCTATTTTTGAAATGCCTATCGGAAACTACATCTGAAATGATTATCAGCACTTATATTTGAAATGCCTATCGGCAACCATATCTGGAATGCCTATCGGCACCTATATTTGAAATGCCTATCGGCTTCTAATCTGAAATGCCTATCGGCACCTATTTTTAAAATACCAATCGGCAACTATATCTGAAATGCCTATCGGCACCTATATCTGAAATGCCTATCGGCACCTATTTTTGAAATGCCTATCGGAAACTCCATCTGAAATGCCTATCAGCACCTATATTTGAAATGCCTATCGGCAACCATATCTGAAATGCCTATCGGCACCTATATTTGAAATGCCTATCGGCAACCATATCTGGAATGCCTATCGGCACCTATATTTGAAATGCTTATCGGCTTCTATATCTGAAATGCCTATCGACACCTATTTTTAAAAAGCCAATCGGCAACTATATCTGAAATGCCTATCGGCACCTATATCTGAAATGCCTATCGGCACCTATTTTGAAATGCCTATCGGAAACTACAACAGAAATGCCTATCAGCACCTTTATTTGAAATGCTTATTGGCAACCATATCTGAAATAGCTATCGACACCTATATTTGAAATCCCTAACGGCTTCTATATCTGAAATGCCTATCGGCACCTATTTTTAAAATGCCAATCGGCAACTATATCTGAAATGCCTATCGGCACCTATTTTTAAAATGCCAATCGGCAACTATATCTGAAATGCCAATCGGCACCTATATCTGAAATGCCTATCGGCACCTATTTTTAAAATGCCTATCGGAAACTACATCTGAAATGCCTATCAGCACCTATATTTGAAATGCCTATCGGCAACCATATCTGGAATGCCTATCGGCGCCTATATTTGAAATACCTATCGGCTTCTATATCTAAAATGCCTATCGGCACCTATTTTTTAAATGCCTATCGGAAACTATATCTAAAGTGCCTATCGGCACCTATTTTTAAAATGCCAATCGGAAAGTATATCTGAAATGCCTATCGGCACCTATAATTGAAATGCCTATTGGAACCTATTTTTGAAATGCCTATCAGAAACAACATCTGAAATGACTATCAGCACCTACATTTGAAATGCCTATCGGCAACCATATCTGAAATGCCTATCCACACCTGTATTTGAAATACATATCGGCTTCTATATCTAAAATGCCTATCGGCACCTATTTTTAAAATGCCAATCGGCAACTTTATCTGAAATGCCTATCGGCACCTATATCTAAAATGCCTATCGGCACCAATTTTTGAAATGCCTATCGGAAACTACATCTGAAATGCCTATCAGCACCTATATTTGAAATGCCTATCGGCAACCATAATTGGAATGCTCATCGGCACCTATATTTGAAATGCCTATCGGCTTATATATCTGAAATGCCTATCGGCACCTATTTTTAAAGTGCCAATCGGCAACTATATCTGAAATGCCTATCGGCACCTATATCTGAAATGCCTATCGGCACCTATTTTTGAAATGCCTATCGGAAACTACATCTGAAATGCCTATCAGCACCTATATTTGAAATGCCTATCGGCAATCATATCTGAAATGCCTATCGACACCTATATTTGAAATACCTATCGGCTTCTATATCTGAAATGCCTATCGGCACCTATTTTTAAAATGCCAATCGGCAACTATATCTGAAATGCCTATCGGCACCTATATCTGGAATGCCTATCGGCAACAATTTTTGAAATGCCTATCGGAAACTACATCTGAAATGCCTATCAGCACCTATATTTGAAATGCCTATCAGCACCTATATTTGAAATGCTTATCGGCAACCATATCTGAAATGCCTATCGACACCTATATTTGAAATCCATATCGGCTTCTATATCTGAAATGCCTATCGACACCTATATTTGGAATACCTATTGGCTTCTATATCTGAAATGCCTATCGGCACCTGTTTTTAAAATGCCAATCGGCAACTATATCTGAAATGCCTATCGGCACCTATATCCGAAATGCCTATCGGCATCAATTTTTGAAATGCCTATCGGAAACTACATCTGAAATGCCTATCAGCACCTCTATTTGAAATGCCTATCGGCACTTTTATTTTAAATGCCTATCGGCAACTATATCTGATAAGCCTATCGGCACCTATATCTGAAATGCCTATCGGCACCTATTTTTGAAATGCCAATCTTTAAGTATATCTGAAATGCCTATCGGCACCAATATCTAAAATGCCTATCGGAACCTATTTTTGAAATGCCTATCGGAAACTACATCTGAAATGACTATCAGCACCTATATTTTAAATGCCTATCGGCAACCATATCTGAAGTGCCTATCCACACCTATATTTGAAATACCTATCGGCTTCTATATCTAAAATGCCTATCGGCATCTATTTTTAAAATGCCAATCGGTAGGTATATCTGAAATGCCTATCGGCAACTATATCTAAAATGCCTATCGGAACCTATTTTTGAAATGCCTATCGGAAACTACATCTGAAATGACTATCAGCACCTCTATTTGAAAGGCCTATCGGCAACCATATCTGAAATGCCTATCGACACCTATATTTGAAATCCCTATCGGCTTCTATATCTGAAATGCCTATCGGCACCTATTTTTAAAATGCGAATCGATAACTATATCTGAAATGCCAATCGGCACCTATATCTGAAATGCCTATCGACACCTATTTTTAAAATGCCAATTGGCAACTATATCTGAAATGCCTATCGGCACCTATATCTGAAATGCCTATCGGTACCTATTTTTGAAATGCCTATCGGAAACTACATCTGAAATGATTATCAGCACTTATATTTGAAATGCCTATCGGCAACCATATCTGGAATGCCTATCGGCACCTATATTTGAAATGCCTATCGGCTTCTAATCTGAAATGCCTATCGGCACCTATTTTTAAAATACCAATCGGCAACTATATCTGAAATGCCTATCGGCACCAATATCTGAAATGCCTATCGGCACCTATTTTTGAAATGCCTATCGGAAACTCCATCTGAAATGCCTATCAGCACCTATATTTGAAATGCCTATCGGCAACCATATCTGAAATGCCTATCGGCACCTATATTTGAAATGCCTATCGGCAACCATATCTGGAATGCCTATCGGCACCTATATTTGAAATGCTTATCGGCTTCTATATCTGAAATGCCTATCGACACCTATTTTTAAAAAGCCAATCGGCAACTATATCTGAAATGCCTATCGGCACCTATATCTGAAATGCCTATCGGCACCTATTTTGAAATGCCTATCGGAAACTACAACAGAAATGCCTATCAGCACCTTTATTTGAAATGCTTATTGGCAACCATATCTGAAATAGCTATCGACACCTATATTTGAAATCCCTAACGGCTTCTATATCTGAAATGCCTATCGGCACCTATTTTTAAAATGCCAATCGGCAACTATATCTGAAATGCCTATCGGCACCTATTTTTAAAATGCCAATCGGCAACTATATCTGAAATGCCAATCGGCACCTATATCTGAAATGCCTATCGGCACCTATTTTTAAAATGCCTATCGGAAACTACATCTGAAATGCCTATCAGCACCTATATTTGAAATGCCTATCGGCAACCATATCTGGAATGCCTATCGGCGCCTATATTTGAAATACCTATCGGCTTCTATATCTAAAATGCCTATCGGCACCTATTTTTTAAATGCCTATCGGAAACTATATCTAAAGTGCCTATCGGCACCTATTTTTAAAATGCCAATCGGAAAGTATATCTGAAATGCCTATCGGCACTTATAATTGAAATGCCTATCGGAACCTATTTTTGAAATGCCTATCAGAAACAACATCTGAAATGACTATCAGCACCTACATTTGAAATGCCTATCGGCAACCATATCTGAAATGCCTATCCACACCTGTATTTGAAATACATATCGGCTTCTATATCTAAAATGCCTATCGGCACCTATTTTTAAAATGCCAATCGGCAACTTTATCTGAAATGCCTATCGGCACCTATATCTAAAATGCCTATCGGCACCAATTTTTGAAATGCCTATCGGAAACTACATCTGAAATGCCTATCAGCACCTATATTTGAAATGCCTATCGGCAACCATAATTGGAATGCTCATCGTCACCTATATTTGAAATGCCTATCGGCTTATATATCTGAAATGCCTATCGGCACCTATTTTTAAAGTGCCAATCGGCAACTATATCTGAAATGCCTATCGGCACCTATATCTGAAATGCCTATCGGCACCTATTTTTGAAATGCCTATCGGAAACTACATCTGAAATGCCTATCAGCACCTATATTTGAAATGCCTATCGGCAATCATATCTGAAATGCCTATCGACACCTATATTTGAAATACCTATCGGCTTCTATATCTGAAATGCCTATCGGCACCTATTTTTAAAATGCCAATCGGCAACTATATCTGAAATGCCTATCGGCACCTATATCTGGAATGCCTATCGGCAACAATTTTTGAAATGCCTATCGGAAACTACATCTGAAATGCCTATCAGCACCTATATTTGAAATGCCTATCAGCAACCATATCTGGAATGCCTATCGGCACCTATATTTGAAATGCCTATCGGCTTCTATATCTGAAATGCCTATCGGCATCTATTTTTAAAATGCCAATCGGCAACTATATCTGAAATGCCTATCGGCACCTATATCTGAAATGCCTATCGGCACCTATTTTTGAAATGCGTATCGAAAACTACATCTGAAAAGCCCATCAGCACCTATATTTGAAATGCCTATCGGCAACCATATCTGGAATGCCTATCGGCGCCTATATTTGAAATGCCTATCGGCTTCTATATCTGAAATACCTATCGGCGCCTATTTTTAAAATGCCAATCGGCAACTATATCTGAAGTGCCTATCGGCACCTATATCTGAAATGCCTATCGGCACCTAATTTTGAAATGCCTATCGGAAACTACATCTGAAATGCCTATCAGCACCTATATTTGAAATGCCTATCGGCAACCACATCAGAAATGCCTATCGGCACCTATATCTGAAATGCCTTTCGGCATTTATATCTGAAATGCCTATCGACACCTATATTTGAAATGCCTATCGGCACATATAATTTAAATGCCTATCGGCAACTATATCTGATATGCCTTTCGGCACCTATATCTGAAATGCCTATCGGCACCTATTTTTGAAATGCCTATCGGAAACTACATCTAAAATGCCTATCGGCACCTATTTTTAAAATGCCAATCGGTAGGTATATCTGAAATGCCTATCGGCACCTATATCTGAAATGCCTATCGGAACCTATTTTTGAAATGCCTATCAGAAACTACATCTGAAATGACTATCAGCACCTATATTTGAAATGCCTATCGGCAACCATATCTGAAATGCCTATCCACACCTATATTTGAAATACCTATCGGCTTCTATATTTGAAATGCCTATCGGCACCTATTTTTAAAATGCCAATCGGCAACTATATCTGAAATGCCTATCGAAATGATTATCAGCGCTTATATTTGATATGCCTATCGGCAACCATATCTGGAATGCCTATCGGCAACTATATTTGAAATGCCTATCGGCAACCATATCTGAAATGCCTATCGACACCTATATTTAAAATCCCTATCGGCTTCTATATCTGAAATGCCTATCGGCACCTATTTTTAAAATGCCAATCGGCAACTTTATTAGAAATGCCTATCGGCACCTATATCTGAAATGCCTATCGGCACCAATTTTTGAAATGCCTATCGGAAACTACATCTGAAATGCCTATCAGCACCTATATTTGAAATGCCTATCGGCAACCATATCTGGAATGCTCATCGGCACCTATATTTGAAATGCCTATCGGCTTATATATCTGAAATGCCTATCGGCACCTATTTTTAAAATGCCAATCGGCAACTATATCTGAAATGCCTATCGGCACCTATATCCGAAATGCCTATCGGCATCAATTTTTGAAATGCCTATCGGAAACTACATCTAAAATGCCTATCAGCACCTATATTTGAAAAGCCTATCGGCAACCATATCTGGAATGCCTATCGGCACCTATATTTGAAATGCCTATCGGCTTCTATATCTGAAATGCCTATCGGCACCTATTTTTAAAATGCCAATCGGCAACTATATTTGAAATGCCTATCGGCACCTATATCTGAAATGCCTATCGGCACCTATTTTTGAAATGCCTATCGGAAACTACATCTGAAATGCCTATCAGCACCTATATTTGAAATGCCTATCGGCAACTATGTCTGGAATGCCTATCGGCGCCTATATTTGAAATGCCTATCGGCTTCTATATCTGAAATGCCTATCGGCACCTATTTTTAAAATGCCAATCGGCATTTATATCTGAAGTGCCTATCGGCACCTATATCTGAAATGCCTATCGGCACCTATTTTTGAAATGCCTATCGAAAACTACATCTGAAATGCCTATCAGCACCTATATTTAAAATGCCTATCGGCAACCACATCAGAAATGCCTATCGGCACCTATATCTGAAATGCCTTTCGGCATTTCTATCTGAAATGCCGATCGACAACTATATTTGAAATGCCTATCGGCACTTTTATTTTAAATGCCTATCGGCAACTATATCTGATAAGCCTATCGGCACCTATATCTGAAATGCCTATCGGCACCTATTTTTGAAATGCCAATCTTTAAGTATATCTGAAATGCCTATCGGCACCTATATCTAAAATGCCTATCGGAACCTATTTTTGAAATGCCTATCGGAAACTACATCTGAAATGACTATCAGCACCTATATTTGAAATGCCTATCGGCAAACATATCTGAAATGCCTATCCACACCTATATTTGAAATACCTATCGGCTTCTATATCTAAAATGCCTATCGGCACCTATTTTTAAAATGCCAATCGGCAACTAATCTGAAATGCCTATCGGCTTATATATCTGAAATGCCTATCGGCACCTATTTTTAAAATGCTAATCGGCAACTATATCTGAAATGCCAATCTGCACCTATATCTGAAATGCCTATCGACACCTATTTTTAAAATGCCAATTAGCAACTATATCTGAAATGCCTATCGGCACCTATATCTGAAATGCCTATCGACAACTATTTTTAAAATGCCAATTGGCAACTATATCTGAATTGCCTATCGGCACCTATATCCGAAATGCCTATCGGCACCTATTTTTGAAATGCCTATCGGAAACTACATCTGAAATAATTATCAGCACTTATATTTGAAATGCCTATCGGCAACCATATCTGGAATGCCTATCGGCGCCTATATTTGAAATGCCTATCGGCTTCTATATCTAAAATGCCTGTCGGCACCAATTTTTAAAATGCCAATCGGCAACTATATCTGAAGTGCCTATCGGCACCTATATCTCAAATGCCCTACGGCATTTATATCTGAAATGCCGATCGACACCTATATTTAAAATGCCTATCGGCACCTATATTTTAAATGCCTTTCGGCAACTATATCTGATATGCCTATCGGCACCTATATCTGAAATGCCTATCGGCACCTATTTTTGAAATGCCTATCGGTAACTACATCTAAAATGCCTATCGGCTTCTATTTTTAAAATGCCAATCGAAAAGTATATCTGAAATGCCTATCGGCACCTATAATTGAAATGCCTATCGGAACCTATTTTTGAAATGCCTATCGGAAACAACATCTGAAATGACTATCAGCACCTATATTTGAAATGCCTATCGGCAACCATATCTGAAATGCCTATCGGCTTCTATATCTAAAATGCCTATCGGCACCTATTTTTAAAATGCCAATCGGCAACTATATCTGAAATGCCTATCGGCACCTATATCTGAAATGCCTATCGGCACCAACTTTTGAAATGCCTATCGGAAACTCCATCTGAAATGCCTATCAGCACCTATACTTGAAATGCCTATCGGCAACCATATCTGGAATGCCTATCGGCACCTATATTTGAAATGCCTATCGGGTTCTATATCTGAAATGCCTATCGACACATATTTTTAAAATGCCAATTGGCAACTATATCTGAAATGCCCATCGGCACCTATATCTGAAATGCCTATCGGTACCTATTTTTGAAATGCCTATCGGAAACTACATTTGAAATGATTATCAGCACTTATATTTGAAATGCCTATCGGCAACCATATCTGGAATGCCTATCGGCACCTATATTTGAAATGCCTATCGGCTTCTATATCTGAAATGCCTATCGGCACCTTTTTTTAAAATACCAATCGGCAACTATATCTGAAATGCCTATCGGCACCTATATCTGAAATGCCTATCGGCATATATATATATTTGAAATGCCTTTCGGAAACTACATCTGAAATGCCTATCTGCTCCTATATTTGAAATGCCTATCGGCAACCATATCTAAAATGCCTATCGACACCTATATTTGAAATACCTATCGGCTTCTGTATCTGAAATGCCTATCGGCACCTGTTTTTAAAATGCCAATCGGCAACTATATCTGAAATGCCTATCGGCACCTATATCCGAAATGCCTATCGGCATCAATTTTTGAAATGCCTATCGGAAACTACATCTGAAATGCCTATCAGCACCTCTATTTGAAATGCCTATCGGCAACCACATCAGAAATGCCTATCGGCACCTATATCTGAAATGCCTTTCGGCATTTATATCTGAAATGCCGGTCGACACCTATATTTGAAATGCCTATCGGCACTTTTATTTTAAATGCCTATCGGCAACTATATCTGATAAGCCTATCGGCACCTATATCTGAAATGCCTATCGGCACCTATTTTTGAAATGCCAATCTTTAAGTATATCTGAAATGCCTATCGGCACCTATATCTAAAATGCCTATCGGAACCTATTTTTGAAATGCCTATCGGAAACTACATCTGAAATGACTATCAGCACCTATATTTTAAATGCCTATCGGCAACCATATCTGAAGTGCCTATCCACACCTATATTTGAAATACCTATCGGCTTCTATATCTAAAATGCCTATCGGCACCTATTTTTAAAATGCCAATCGGTAGGTTTTGTCTGAAATGCCTATCGGCACCTATATCTAAAATGCCTATCGGAACCTATTTTTTAAATGCCTATCGGAAACTACATCTGAAATGACTATCAGCACCTCTATTTGAAATGCCTATCGGCAACCATATCTGAAATGCCTATCGGCACCTATATTTGAAATGAATATCGGCTTCTATATCTGAAATGCCTATCGGCACCTATTTTTAAAATACCAATCGGCAACTATATCTGAAATGCCTATCGGCACCTATATCTGAAATGCCTATCGGCACCTATTTTTGAAATGCCTATCGGAAACTCCATCTGAAATGCCTATCAGCACCTATATTTGAAATGCCTATCGGCAACCATATCTGGAATGCCTATCGGCACCTATATTTCAAATGCCTATCGGCCACCATATCTGGAATGCCTATCGGCACCTATATTTGAAATGCTTATCGGCTTCTATATCTGAAATGCCTATCGACACCTATTTTTAAAATGCCAATCGGCAACTATATCTGAAATGCCTATCGGCACTTATATCTGAAATGCCTATCGGCACCTATTTTTGAAATGCCTATCTGAAACTACATCTGAAATGCCTATCAGCACCTTTATTTGAAATGCTTATTGGCAACCATATCTGAAATCGCTATCGACACCTATATTTGAAATCCCTAACGGCTTCTATATCTGAAATGCCTATCGGCACCTATTTTCGAAATGCCTATCGGAAACTACATCTGAAATGCCTATCAGCACCTATATTTGCAATGCCTATACGCAACTATATCTGGAATGCCTATCGGCGCCTGTATTTGAAATGCCTATCGGCTTCTATATCTAAAATGCCTATCGGCACCTATTTTTAAAATGCCAATCGGCAACTATATCTGAAGTGCCTATCGGCACCTATATCTCAAATGCCTATCGGCACCTGTTTTTGAAATGCCTATCGAAAACTACATCTGAAATGCCTATCAGCATTTATATTTGAAATGCCTATCGGCAACAACATAAGAAATGCCTATCGGCACCTATATCTGAAATGCCCTACGACATTTATATCTGAAATGCCGATCGACACCTATATTTGAAATGCCTATCGGCACCTATATTTTAAATGCCTATCGGCAACTATATCTGATATGCCTACCGGCACCTATATCTGAAATGCCTATCGGCACCTATTTTTGAAATGCCTATCGGAAACTACATCTAAAATGCCTATCGGCACCTATTTTTAAAATGCCAATCGGAAACAACATCTGAAATGACAATCAGCACCTATATTTGAAATGCCTATCGGCAACCATATCTGAAATGCCTATCCACACCTGTATTTGAAATACCTATCGGCTTCTATATCCAAAATGCCTTTCAGCACCTATTTTTAAAACGCCAATCGGCAACTATATCTGAAATGCCTATCGGCACCTATATCTGAAATGCCTATCGGCACCAACTTTTGAAATGCCTATCGGAAACTCCATCTGAAATGCCTATCAGCACCTATATTTGAAATGCCTATCGGCAACCATATCTGGAATGCCTATCGGCACCTATATTTGAAATGCCTATTGGGTTCTATATCTGAAATGCCTATCGACACCTATTTTTAAAATGCCAATTGGCAACTATATCTGAAATGCCTATCGGCACCTATATCTGAAATGCCTATCGGTACCTATTTTTGAAATGCCTATCTGAAACTACATCTGAAATGATTATCAGCACTTATATTTGAAATGCCTATCGGCAACCATATCTGGAATGCCTATCGGCACCTATATTTGAAATGCCTATCGGCTTCTATATCTGAAATGCCTATCGGCACCTATTTTTAAAATAACAATCGGCAACTATATCTGAAATGCCTATCGGCACCTATATCTGAAATGCCTATCGGCATATATTTTTGAAATGCCTTTCGGAAACTACATCTGAAATGCCTATCTGCTCCTATATTTGAAATGCCTATCGGCAACCATATCTTAAATGCCTATCGACACCTATATTTGAAATACCTATCGGCTTCTATATCTGAAATGCCTATCGGCACCTGTTTTTAAAATGCCAATCGGCAACTATATCTAAAATGCCTTTCGGCACCTATATCTGAAATGCCTATCGGCACATATTTTTGAAATGCCTATCGGAAACTACATCTGAAATGCCTATCAGCACCTATATTTGAAATGCCTATCGGCAACTATATCTGCAATGCCTATCGGAACCTATATTTGAAATGCCTATCGGCTTCTATATCTGAAATGCCTATCGGCACCTATTTTTTAAATGCCAATTGGCAACTATATCTGAAATGACTATCAACACCTACATCTGAAATGCCTATCGGCACCTATTTTTGAAATGCCTATCGGAAACTACATCTGAAATGCCTATCAGCACCTATATTTGAAATGCCTATCGGCAACCATATCTGGAATGCTCATCGGCACCTATATTTGAAATGCCTATCGGCTTATATACCTGAAATGCCTATCGGCACCTATTTTTAAAATGCCAATCGGCAACTATATCTGAAATGCCTATCGGCACCTATATCTGAAATGCCTATCGGCACCTATTTTTGAAATGCCTATCGGAAACTACATCTGAAATGCCTATCAGCACCTATATTTGAAATGCCTATCGGCAACCATATCTGGAATGCTCATCGGCACCTATATTTGAAATGCCTATCGGCTTCTATATCTGAAATACCTATCGGCGCCTATTTTTAAAATGCCAATCGGCAACTATATCTGAAGTGCCTATCGGCACCTATATCTGAAATGCCTATAGGCACCTATTTTTGAAATGCCTATCGAAAACTACATCTGAAATGCCTATCAGCACCTATATTTGAAATGCCTATCGGCAACCACATCAGAAATGCCTATCGGAACCTATATCTGAAATGCCTCTCGGCATTTATATCTGAAATGCCGGTTCACACCCATATTTGAAATGCCTATCGGCACATATATTTTAAATGCCTATCGGCACATATATTTTAAATGCCTATCGGCAACTATATCTGATATGCGTATCGGCACCTATATCTGAAATGCCTATCGGCACCTATTTTTGAAATGCCTATCGGAAACTACATCTGAAATGCCTATCAGCACCTATATTTGAAATGCCTATCGGCAACCATATCTGGAATGCCTATCGGCGCCTATATTTGAAATGCCTATCGGCTTCTATATCTGAAATACCTATCGGCGCCTATTTTTAAAATGCCAATCGGCAACTATATCTGAAGTGCCTATCGGCACCTATATCTCAAATGCCTATCAGCACCTATTTTTGAAATGCCTATCGAAAACTACATCTGAAATGCCTATCAGCATTTATATTTGAAATGCCTATCGGCAACCACATAAGAAATGCCTATCGGCACCTATATCTGAAATGCCTATCGGCAACTATTTTTAAAATGATAATCGGTAAGTATATCTGAAATGCCTATCGGCACCTATTTTTAAAATGCCAATCGGCAACTATATCTGAAATGCCTATCGGCACCTATATCTGAAATGCCTATCGGTACCTATTTTTGAAATGCCTATCGGAAACTACATCTGAAATGCCTATCAGCACCTATATTTGAAATGCCTATCGGCAACCATATCTGGAATGCCTATCGGCACCTATATTTGAAATGCCTATCGGCAACCATATCTGGAATGCCTATCGGCACCTATATTTGAAATGCCTATCGGCTTCTATATCTGAAATGCCTATCGACACCTATTTTTAAAATACCAATCGGCAGCTATATCTGAAATGCCTATCGGCACCTATATCTAAAATGCCTATCGGCACCTATTTTTTAAATGCCTATCGGAAACTACATCTGAAATGCCTATCAGCACCTTTATTTGAAATGCTTATCGGCAACCATATCTAAAATAGCTATCGACACCTATATTTGAAATCCCTATCGGCGTCTATATCTGAAATGCCTATCGGCACCTATTTTTAAAATGCCAATCGGCAACTATATCTGAAATGCCAATCGGCACCTATATCTGAAATGCCTATCGGCACCTAGTTTTGAAATGCCTATCGGAAACTAAATCTGAAATGCCTATCAGCACCTATATTTGAAATGCCTATCGGCAACCATATCTGGAATGCCTATCGGCGCCTATATTTGAAATGCCTATCGGCTTCTATAACTAAAATGCCTATCGGCACCTATTTTTAAAATGCCAATCGGCAACTATATCTGAAGTGCCTATCGGCACCTATATCTCAAATGCCTATCGGCACCTATTTTTGAAATGCCTATCGAAAACTACATCTGAAATGCCTATCAGCATTTATATTTGAAATGCCTATCGGCAACCACATAAGAAATGCCTATCGGCACCTATATCTGAAATGCCCTACGACATTTATATCTGAAATGCCGATCGACACCTATATTTGTAATGCCTATCGGCACCTATATTTTAAATGCCTATCGGCAACTATATCTGATATGCCTATCGGCACCTATATCTGAAATGCCTATCGGCACCTATTTCTGAAATGCCTATCGGAAACTACATCTAAAATGCCTATCGGCACCTATTTTTAAAATGCCAATCGGAAACAACATCTGAAATGACTATCAGCACCTATATTTGAAATGCCTATCGGCAACCATATCTGAAATGCCTATCCACACCTGTATTTGAAATACCTATCGGCTTCTATATCCAAAATGCCTTTCAGCACCTATTTTTAAAACGCCAATCGGCAACTATATCTGAAATGCCTATCGGCACCTATATCTGAAATGCCTATCGGCACCAACTTTTGAAATGCCTATCGGAAACTCCATCTGAAATGCCTATCAGCACCTATATTTGAAATGCCTATCGGCAACCATATCTGGAATGCCTATCGGCACCTATATTTGAAATGCCTATCGGGTTCTATATCTGAAATGCCTATCGACACCTATTTTTAAAATGCCAATTGGCAACTATATCTGAAATGCCTATCGGCACCTATATCTGAAATGCCTATCGGTACCTATTTTTGAAATGCCTATCGGAAACTACATCTGAAATGATTATCAGCACTTATATTTGAAATGCCTATCGGCAACCATATCTGGAATGCCTATCGGCACCTATATTTGAAATGCCTATCGGCTTCTATATCTGAAATGCCTATCGGCACCTATTTTTAAAATAACAATCGGCAACTATATCTGAAATGCCTATCGGCACCTATATCTGAAATGCCTATCGGCATATATTTTTGGAATGCCTTTCGGAAACTACATCTGAAATGCCTATCTGCTCCTATATTTGAAATGCCTATCGGCAACCATATCTGAAATGCCTATCGACACCTATATTTGAAATACCTATCGGCTTCTATATCTGAAATGCCTATCGGCACCTGTTTTTAAAATGCCAATCGGCAACTATATCTGAAATGCCTATCGGCACCTATATCTGAAATGCCTATCAGCACCTATTTTTGAAATGCCTATCGGAAACTACATCTGAAATGCCTATCAGCACCTATATTTGAAATGCCTATCGGCAACTATATCTGCAATGCCTATCGGCACCTATATTTGAAATGCCTATCGGCTTCTATATCTGAAATGCCTATCGGCACCTATTTTTTAAATGCCAATTGGCAACTATATCTGAAATGACTATCAACACTTACATCTGAAATGCCTATCGGCACCTATTTTTGAAATGCCTATCGGAAACTACATCTGAAATGCCTATCAGCACCTATATTTGAAATGCCTATCGGCAACCATATCTGGAATGCTCATCGGCACCTATATTTGAAATGCCTATCGGCTTATATATCTGAAATGCCTATCGGCACCTATTTTTAAAATGCCAATCGGCAACTATATCTGAAATGCCTATCGGCACCTATATCTGAAATGCCTATCGGCACCTATTTTTGAAATGCCTATTGGAAACTACATCTGAAATGCCTATCAGCACCTATATTTGAAATGCTTATCGGCAACCATATTTGAAATGCCTATCGACACCTATATTTAAAATCCCTATCGGCTGCTATATCTGAAATGCCTATCGGCACCTATTTTTAAAATGCCAATCGGCAACCTTATCTGAAATGCCTATCGGCACCTATATCTGAAATGCCTATCGGCACCAATTTTTGAAATGCCTATCGGAAACTACATCTGAAATGCCTATCAGCACCTATATTTGAAATGCCTATCGGCAACCATATCTGGAATGCTCATCGGCACCTATATTTGAAATGCCTATCGGCTTCTATATCTGAAATACCTATCGGCGCCTATTTTTAAAATGCCAATCGGCAACTATATGTGAAGTGCCTATCGGCACCTATATCTGAAATGCCTATCGGCACCTATTTTTGAAATGCCTATCGAAAACTACATCTGAAATGCCTATCAGCACCTATATTTGAAATGCCTATCGGCAACCACATCAGAAATGCCTATCGGAACCTATATCTGAAGTGCCTCTCGGCATTTATATCTGAAATGCCGGTTCACACCTATATTTGAAATGCCTATCGGCACATATATTTTAAATGCCTATCGGCAACTATATCTGATATGCCTATCGGCACCTATATCTGAAATGCCTATCGGCACCTATTTTTAAAATGATAATCGGTAAGTATATCTGAAATGCCTATCGGCACCTATTTTTAAAATGCCAATCGGCAACTATATCTGAAATGCCTATCGGCACCTATATCTGAAATGCCTATCGGCACCTATTTTTGAAATGCCTATCGGAAACTACATCTGAAATGCCTATCAGCACCTATATTTGAAATGCCTATCGGCAACTATATCTGGAATGCCTATCGGCGCCTATATTTGAAATGCCTATCGGCTTCTATATCTGAAATACCTATCGGCGCCTATTTTTAAAATGCCAATCGGCAACTATATCTGAAGTGCCTATCGGCACCTATATCTGAAATGCCTATCGGCACCTATTTTTGAAATGCCTATCGAAAACTACATCTGAAATGCCTATCAGCACCTATATTTGAAATGCCTGTCGGCAACCACATCAGAAATGCCTATCGGCACCTATATCTGAAATGCCTTTCGGCATTTATATCTGAAATGCCGGTCGACAACTATATTTGAAATGCCTATCGGCACATATATTTTAAATGCCTATCGGCAACTATATCTGATATGCCTATCAGCACCTATATCTGAAATGCTTATCGGCACCTATTTTTGAAATCCCTATCGGAAACTACATTTAAAATGCCTATCGGCTCCTATTTTTAAAATGCCAATCGGTAAGTATATCTGAAATTCCTATCTGCACCTATATCTGAAATGCCTATCGGAACCTATTTTTGAAATGCCTATCGGAAACTACATCCGAAATGACTATCAGCACCTATATTTGAAATGCCTATCGGCAACCATATCTGAAATGCCTATCCACACCTATATTTGAAATACCTATCGGCTTCTATATCTGAAATGCCTATCGGCACCTATTTTTAAAATGCCAATCGGCAACTATATCTGAAATGCCTATCGGCACCTATATCTGAAATGCCTATCGGTACCTTTTTTTGAAATGCCTATCGGAAACTACATCTGAAATGATTATCAGCGCTTATATTTGATATGCCTATCGGCAACCATATCTGGAATGCCTATCGGCAACTATATCTGAAATGCCTATCGGCATATATTTTTGAAATGCATTTGGGAAACTACATCTGAAATGCCTATCTGCTCTTATATTCGAAATGCCTATCGGCAACCATATCTGAAATGCCTATCGACACCTATATTTGAAATACCTATCGGCTTCTATATCTGAAATGCCTATCGGCACCTATTTTTAAAATACCAATCGGCAACTATATCTGAAATGACTATCGGCACCTATATCTGAAATGCCTATCGGCACCTATTTTTTAAATGCCAATTGGCAACTATATCTGAAATGACTATCAACACTTACATCTGAAATGCCTATCGGCACCTATTTTTAAAATGCCAATCGGCAACTATATCTGAAATGCCAATCGGCACCTATATCTGAAATGCCTATCGGCACCTAGTTTTGAAATGCCTATCGGAAACTAAATCTGAAATGCCTATCAGCACCTATATTTGAAATGCCTATCGGCAACCATATCTGGAATGCCTATCGGCGCCTATATTTGAAATGCCTATCGGCTTCTATAACTAAAATGCCTATCGGCACCTATTTTTAAAATGCCAATCGGCAACTATATCTGAAGTGCCTATCGGCACCTATATCTCAAATGCCTATCGGCACCTATTTTTGAAATGCCTATCGAAAACTACATCTGAAATGCCTATCAGCATTTATATTTGAAATGCCTATCGGCATCCACATAAGAAATGCCTATCGGCACCTATATCTGAAATGCCCTACGACATTTATATCTGAAATGCCGATCGACACCTATATTTGTAATGCCTATCGGCACCTATATTTTAAATGCCTATCGGCAACTATATCTGATATGCCTATCGGCACCTATATCTGAAATGCCTATCGGCACCTATTTCTGAAATGCCTATCGGAAACTACATCTAAAATGCCTATCGGCACCTATTTTTAAAATGCCAATCGGAAACAACATCTGAAATGACTATCAGCACCTATATTTGAAATGCCTATCGGCAACCATATCTGAAATGCCTATCCACACCTGTATTTGAAATACCTATCGGCTTCTATATCCAAAATGCCTTTCAGCACCTATTTTTAAAACGCCAATCGGCAACTATATCTGAAATGCCTATCGGCACCTATATCTGAAATGCCTATCGGCACCAACTTTTGAAATGCCTATCGGAAACTCCATCTGAAATGCCTATCAGCACCTATATTTGAAATGCCTATCGGCAACCATATCTGGAATGCCTATCGGCACCTATATTTGAAATGCCTATCGGGTTCTATATCTGAAATGCCTATCGACACCTATTTTTAAAATGCCAATTGGCAACTATATCTGAAATGCCTATCGGCACCTATATCTGAAATGCCTATCGGTACCTATTTTTGAAATGCCTATCGGAAACTACATCTGAAATGATTATCAGCACTTATATTTGAAATGCCTATCGGCAACCATATCTGGAATGCCTATCGGCACCTATATTTGAAATGCCTATCGGCTTCTATATCTGAAATGCCTATCGGCACCTATTTTTAAAATAACAATCGGCAACTATATCTGAAATGCCTATCGGCACCTATATCTGAAATGCCTATCGGCATATATTTTTGGAATGCCTTTCGGAAACTACATCTGAAATGCCTATCTGCTCCTATATTTGAAATGCCTATCGGCAACCATATCTGAAATGCCTATCGACACCTATATTTGAAATACCTATCGGCTTCTATATCTGAAATGCCTATCGGCACCTGTTTTTAAAATGCCAATCGGCAACTATATCTGAAATGCCTATCGGCACCTATATCTGAAATGCCTATCAGCACCTATTTTTGAAATGCCTATCGGAAACTACATCTGAAATGCCTATCAGCACCTATATTTGAAATGCCTATCGGCAACTATATCTGCAATGCCTATCGGCACCTATATTTGAAATGCCTATCGGCTTCTATATCTGAAATGCCTATCGGCACCTATTTTTTAAATGCCAATTGGCAACTATATCTGAAATGACTATCAACACTTACATCTGAAATGCCTATCGGCACCTATTTTTGAAATGCCTATCGGAAACTACATCTGAAATGCCTATCAGCACCTATATTTGAAATGCCTATCGGCAACCATATCTGGAATGCTCATCGGCACCTATATTTGAAATGCCTATCGGCTTATATATCTGAAATGCCTATCGGCACCTATTTTTAAAATGCCAATCGGCAACTATATCTGAAATGCCTATCGGCACCTATATCTGAAATGCCTATCGGCACCTATTTTTGAAATGCCTATTGGAAACTACATCTGAAATGCCTATCAGCACCTATATTTGAAATGCTTATCGGCAACCATATTTGAAATGCCTATCGACACCTATATTTAAAATCCCTATCGGCTGCTATATCTGAAATGCCTATCGGCACCTATTTTTAAAATGCCAATCGGCAACCTTATCTGAAATGCCTATCGGCACCTATATCTGAAATGCCTATCGGCACCAATTTTTGAAATGCCTATCGGAAACTACATCTGAAATGCCTATCAGCACCTATATTTGAAATGCCTATCGGCAACCATATCTGGAATGCTCATCGGCACCTATATTTGAAATGCCTATCGGCTTCTATATCTGAAATACCTATCGGCGCCTATTTTTAAAATGCCAATCGGCAACTATATGTGAAGTGCCTATCGGCACCTATATCTGAAATGCCTATCGGCACCTATTTTTGAAATGCCTATCGAAAACTACATCTGAAATGCCTATCAGCACCTATATTTGAAATGCCTATCGGCAACCACATCAGAAATGCCTATCGGAACCTATATCTGAAGTGCCTCTCGGCATTTATATCTGAAATGCCGGTTCACACCTATATTTGAAATGCCTATCGGCACATATATTTTAAATGCCTATCGGCAACTATATCTGATATGCCTATCGGCACCTATATCTGAAATGCCTATCGGCACCTATTTTTAAAATGATAATCGGTAAGTATATCTGAAATGCCTATCGGCACCTATTTTTAAAATGCCAATCGGCAACTATATCTGAAATGCCTATCGGCACCTATATCTGAAATGCCTATCGGCACCTATTTTTGAAATGCCTATCGGAAACTACATCTGAAATGCCTATCAGCACCTATATTTGAAATGCCTATCGGCAACTATATCTGGAATGCCTATCGGCGCCTATATTTGAAATGCCTTTCGGCTTCTATATCTGAAATACCTATCGGCGCCTATTTTTAAAATGCCAATCGGCAACTATATCTGAAGTGCCTATCGGCACCTATATCTGAAATGCCTATCGGCACCTATTTTTGAAATGCCTATCGAAAACTACATCTGAAATGCCTATCAGCACCTATATTTGAAATGCCTGTCGGCAACCACATCAGAAATGCCTATCGGCACCTATATCTGAAATGCCTTTCGGCATTTATATCTGAAATGCCGGTCGACAACTATATTTGAAATGCCTATCGGCACATATATTTTAAATGCCTATCGGCAACTATATCTGATATGCCTATCAGCACCTATATCTGAAATGCTTATCGGCACCTATTTTTGAAATCCCTATCGGAAACTACATTTAAAATGCCTATCGGCTCCTATTTTTAAAATGCCAATCGGTAAGTATATCTGAAATTCCTATCTGCACCTATATCTGAAATGCCTATCGGAACCTATTTTTGAAATGCCTATCGGAAACTACATCCGAAATGACTATCAGCACCTATATTTGAAATGCCTATCGGCAACCATATCTGAAATGCCTATCCACACCTATATTTGAAATACCTATCGGCTTCTATATCTGAAATGCCTATCGGCACCTATTTTTAAAATGCCAATCGGCAACTATATCTGAAATGCCTATCAGCACCTATATCTGAAATGCCTATCGGTACCTTTTTTTGAAATGCCTATCGGAAACTACATCTGAAATGATTATCAGCGCTTATATTTGATATGCCTATCGGCAACCATATCTGGAATGCCTATCGGCAACTATATCTGAAATGCCTATCGGCATATATTTTTGAAATGCATTTGGGAAACTACATCTGAAATGCCTATCTGCTCTTATATTCGAAATGCCTATCGGCAACCATATCTGAAATGCCTATCGACACCTATATTTGAAATACCTATCGGCTTCTATATCTGAAATGCCTATCGGCACCTATTTTTAAAATACCAATCGGCAACTATATCTGAAATGACTATCGGCACCTATATCTGAAATGCCTATCGGCATTAATTTTTGAAATGCATTTGGGAAACTACATCTGAAATGCCTATCTGCTCTTATATTTGAAATGCCTATCGGCAACCATATCTGAAATGCCTATCGACACCTATATTTGAAATACCTATCGGCTTTTATATCTGAAATGCCTATCGGCACCTATTTTTAAAATACCAATCGGCAACTATATCTGAAATGCCTATCGGCACCTATATCTGAAATGCCTATCGGCATATATTTTTGAAATGCATTTGGGAAACTACATCTGAAATGCCTATCTGCTCTTATATTTGAAATGCCTATCGGCAACCATATCTGAAATGCCTATCGACACCTATATTTGAAATACCTATCGGCTTCTATATCTGAAATGCCTATCGGCACCTGTTTTTAAAATGCCAATCGGCAACTATATCTGAAATGCCTATCGGCACCTGTATTCGAAATGCCTATCGGCATCAATTTTTGAAATGCCTATCGGAAACTACATCTAAAATGCCTATCAGCACCTATATTTGAAATGCCTATCGGCAACCATATCTGGAATGCCTATCGGCACCTATATTTGAAATGCCTATCGGCTTCTGTATCTGAAATGCTTATCGGTACCTATTTTTAAAATGCCAATCGGCAACTATATCTGAAATGCCTATCAGCACCTATATTTGAAATGCCTATCGGCAACCATATCTAAAATGCCTATCGACACCTATATTTGAAATACCTATCGGCTTCTATATCTGAAATGCCTATCGACACATATTTTTAAAATGCCAATCGGCAACTATATCTGAAATGCCTATCGGCACCTATATCTGAAATGCCTATCGACACCTATATCTGAAATGCCTATCGACACCTATATCTGAAATGCCTATCGACACCTATATCTGAAATGCCTATCGACACCTATATCTGAAATGCCTATCGACACCTATATCTGAAAAGCCTATCGACACCTATATCTGAAATGCCTATCGACACCTATATCTGAAATGCCTATCGACACCTATTTTTGAAATGCCTATCGGAAACTACATCTGAAATGCCTATCAGCACCTATATTTGAAATGCCTATCGGCAACCATATCTGGAATGCCTATCGGCACCTATATTTGAAATGCCTAACGGCTTCTATATCTGAAATGCCTATCGGCACCTATTTTTAAAATGCAAATCGGCAACTATATCTGAAATGCCTATCGGCACCTATATCTGAAATGCCTATCGACACCTATATCTGAAATGCCTATCGACACCTATATCTGAAATGCCAATCGACACCTATTTTTGAAATGCCTATCGGAAACTACATCTGAAATGCCTATCAGCACCTATATTTGAAATGCCTATCGGCAACAATATCTGGAATGCCTATTGGCACCTATATTTGAAATGCCTATCGGCTTCTATATCTGAAATGCCTATCGGCACCTATTTTTAAAATGCCAATCGGCAACTATATCTGAAATGCCTATCGACACCTATATCTGAAATGCCTATCGACACCTATATCTGAAATGCCTATCGACACCTATATCTGAAATGCCTATCGACACCTATATCTGAAATGCCTATCGACACCTATATCTGAAATGCCTATCGACACCTATATCTGAAATGCCTATCGACACCTATATCCGAAATGCCTATCGACACCTATATCTGAAATGCCTATCGACACCTATATCTAAAATGCCTATCGACACCTCTTTTTGAAATGCCTATCGGAAACTACCTCTGAAATGCCTATCAGCACCTATATTTGAAATTTCTATCGGCAACTATATCTGGAATGCCTATCGGCACCTATATTTGAAATGCCTATCGGCTTCTATATCTGAAATGCCTATCGGCACCTATTTTTAAAATGCCAATCGGCAACTATATCTGAAATGCCTATCGGCACCTATATCTGAAATGCCTATCGATACCTATATCTGAAATGCCTATCGACACCTATATCTGAAATGCCTATCGACACCTATATCTGAAATGCCTATCGACACCTATATCTGAAATGCCTATCGACACCTATATCTGAAATGCCTATCGACACCTATATCTGAAGTGCCTATCGACACCTATATCTGAAATGCCTATCGACACCTATTTTTGAAATGCCTATCGGAAACTACATCTGAAATGCCTATCAGCACCTATATTTGAAATGCCTATCGGCAACCATATCTGGAATGCCTATCGGCACCTATATTTGAAATGCCTATCGGCTTCTATATCTGAAATGCCTATCGGCACCTATTTTTAAAATGCCAATCGGCAACTATATCTGAAATGCCTATCGGCACCTATATCTGAAATGCCTATCGACACCTATATCTGAAATGCCTATCGACACCTATATCTGAAATGCCTATCGACACCTATATCTGAAATGCCTATCGACACATATATCTGAAATGCCTATCGACACCTATATCTGAAATGCCTATCGACACCTATATCTGAAATGCCTATCGACACCTATATCTGAAATGCCTATCGACACCTATTTTTGAAATGCCTATCGAAAACTACATCTGAAATGCCTATCAGCACCTATATTTGAAATGCCTATCGGCAACCATATCTGGAATGCCTATCGGCACCTATATTTGAAATGCCTATCGGCTTCTATATCTGAAATGCCTATCGGCACCTATTTTTAAAATGCCAATCGGCAACTATATCTGAAATGCCTATCGGCACCTATATCTGAAATGCCTATCGACACCTATATCTGAAATGCCTATCGACACCTATATCTGAAATGCCTATCGACACCTATATCTGAAATGCCTATCGACACCTATATCTAAAATGCCTATCGACACCTCTATCTGAAATGCCTATCGACACCTATATCTGAAATGCCTATCGACACCTATATCTGAAATGCCTATCGACACCTATTTTTGAAATGCCTATCGGAAACTACATCTGAAATGCCTATCAGCACCTATATTTGAAATGCCTATCGGCAACCATATCTGGAATGCCTATCGGCACCTATATTTGAAATGCCTATCGGCTTCTATATCTGAAATGCCTATCGGCACCTATTTTTAAAATGCCAATCGGCAACTATATCTGAAATGCCTATCGGCACCTATATCTGAAATGCCTATCGACACCTATATCTGAAATGCCTATCGACACCTATATCTGAAATGCCTATCGACACCTATATCTGAAATGCCTATCGACACCTATATCTGAAATGCCTATCGACACCTATATCTGAAATGCCTATCGACACCTATATCTGAAATGCCTATCGACACCTATATCTGAAATGCCTATCGACACCTATATCTGAAATGCCTATCGACACCTATTTTTGAAATGCCTATCGGAAACTACATCTGAAATGCCTATCAGCACCTATATTTGAAATGCCTATCGGCAACCATATCTGGAATGCCTATCGGCACCTATATTTGAAATGCCTATCGGCTTCTATATCTGAAATGCCTATCGGCACCTATTTTTAAAATGCCAATCGGCAACTATATCTGAAATGCCTATCGGCACCTATATCTGAAATGCCTATCGACACCTATATCTGAATGCCTATCGACACCTATATCTGAAATGCCTATCGACACCTATATCTGAAATGCCTATCGACACCTATATCTGAAATGCCTATCGACACCTATATCTGAAATGCCTATCGACACCTATATCTGAAATGCCTATCGACACCTATTTTTGAAATGCCTATCGGAAACTACATCTGAAATGCCTATCAGCACCTATATTTGAAATGCCTATCGGCAACCATATCTGGAATGCCTATCGGCACCTATATTTGAAATGCCTATCGGCTTCTATATCTGAAATGCCTATCGGCACCTATTTTTAAAATGCCAATCGGCAACTATATCTGAAATGCCTATCGGCACCTATATCTGAAATGCCTATCGACACCTATATCTGAAATGCCTATCGACACCTATATCTGAAATGCCTATCGACACCTATATCTGAAATGCCTATCGACACCTATATCTGAAATGCCTATCGACACCTATATCTGAAATGCCTATCGACACCTATATCTGAAATGCCTATCGACACCTATATCTGAAATGCCTATCGACACCTATATCTGAAATGCCTATCGACACCTATTTTTGAAATGCCTATCGGAAACTACATCTGAAATGCCTATCAGCACCTATATTTGAAATGCCTATCGGCAACCATATCTGGAATGCCTATCGGCACCTATATTTGAAATGCCTATCGGCTTCTATATCTGAAATGCCTATCGGCACCTATTTTTAAAATGCCAATCGGCAACTATATCTGAAATGCCTATCGGCACCTATATCTGAAATGCCTATCGACACCTATATCTGAAATGCCTATCGACACCTATATCTGAAATGCCTATCGACACCTATATCTGAAATGCCTATCGACACCTATATCTAAAATGCCTATCGACACCTCTATCTGAAATGCCTATCGACACCTATATCTGAAATGCCTATCGACACCTATATCTGAAATGCCTATCGACACCTATTTTTGAAATGCCTATCGGAAACTACATCTGAAATGCCTATCAGCACCTATATTTGAAATGCCTATCGGCAACCATATCTGGAATGCCTATCGGCACCTATATTTGAAATGCCTATCGGCTTCTATATCTGAAATGCCTATCGGCACCTATTTTTAAAATGCCAATCGGCAACTATATCTGAAATGCCTATCGGCACCTATATCTGAAATGCCTATCGACACCTATATCTGAAATGCCTATCGACACCTATATCTAAAATGCCTATCGACACCTATATCTGAAATGCCTATCGACACCTATATCTGAATTGCCTATCGACACCTATATCTGAAATGCCTATCGACACCTATATCTGAAATGCCTATCGACACCTATATCTGAAATGCCTATCGACACCTATATCTGAAATGCCTATCGACACCTATTTTTGAAATGCCTATCGGAAACTACATCTGAAATGCCTTCGACACCTATTTTTGAAATGCCTATCGGAAACTACATCTGAAATGCCTATCAGCACCTATATTTGAAATGCCTATCGGCAACCATATCTGGAATGCCTATCGGCACCTATATTTGAAATGCCTATCGGCTTCTATATCTGAAATGCCTATCGGCACCTATTTTTAAAATGCCAATCGGCAACTATATCTGAAATGCCTATCGGCACCTATATCTGAAATGCCTATCAACACCTATATCTGAAATGCCCATCGATACCTATATCTGAAATGCCTATCGACACCTATATCTGAAATGCCTATCGACACCTATATCTGAAATGCCTATCGACACCTATATCTGAAATGCCTATCGACACCTATATCTGAAATGCCTATCGACACCTATATCTGAAATGCCTATCGACACCTATTTTTGAAATGCCTATCGGAAACTACATCTGAAATGCCTATAAGCACCTATATTTGAAATGCCTATCGGCAAACATATCTAGAATGCCTATCGGCACCTATATTTGAAATGCTAATCGGCTTCTATATCTGAAATGCCTATCGGCACCTATTTTTAAAATGCCAATCGGCAACTATATCTGAAATGCCTATCGGCACCTATATCTGAAATGCCTATCGACACTTATATCTGAAATGCGTATCAACACCTATATCTGAAATGCCTATCGACACCTATATCTGAAATGCCTATCGACACCTATATCTGAAATGCCTATCGACACCTATATCTGAAATGCCTATCGACACCTATTTTTGAAATGCCTATCGGAAACTACATCTGAAATGCCTATCAGCACCTATATTTGAAATGCCTATCGGCAACCATATCTGGAATGCCTATCGGCACCTATATTTGAAATGCCTATCGGCTTCTATATCTGAAATGCCTATCGGCACCTGTTTTTAAAATGCCAATCGGCAACTATATCTGAAATGCCTATCGGCACCTATATCTGAAATGCCTATCGACACCTATATCTGAAATGCCTATCGACACCTATATCTGAAATGCCTATCGACACCTATATCTGAAATGCCTATCGACCCCTATATCTGAAATGCCTATCGACACCTATATCTGAAATGCCTATCGACACCTATATCTGAAATGCCTATCGACACCTACATCTGAAATGCCTATCGACACCTATTTTTGAAATGCCTATCAGCACCTATATTTGAAATGCCTATCGGCAACCATATCTGGAATGCCTATCGGCACCTATATTTGAAATGCCTATCGGCTTCTATATCTGAAATGCCTATCGGCACCTATTTTTAAAATGCCAATCGGCAACTATATCTGAAATGCCTATCGGCACCTATATCTGAAATGCCTATCGACACCTATATCTGAAATGCCTATCGACACCTATATCTGAAATGCCTATCGACACCTATATCTGAAATGCCTATCGACACCTATATCTGAAATGCCTATTGACACCTCTATCTGAAATGCCTATCGACACCTATATCTGAAATGCCTATCGACACCTATATCTGAAATGCCTATCGACACCTATTTTTGAAATGCCTATCGGAAACTACATCTGAAATGCCTATCAGCACCTATATTTGAAATGCCTATCGGCAACCATATCAGGAATGCCTATCGGCACCTATATTTAAAATGCCTATCGGCTTCTATATCTGAAATGCCTATCGGCACCTATTTTTAAAATGCCAATCGGCAACTATATCTGAAATGCCTATCGGCACCTATATCTGAAATGCCTATCGACACCTATATCTGAAATGCCTATCGACACCTATATCTGAAATGCCTATCGACACCTGTATCTGAAATGCCTATCGACACCTATATCTGAAATGCCTATCGACACCTATATCTGAAATGCCTATCGACACCTATATCTGAAATGCCTATCGACACCTATATCTGAAATGCCTATCGACACCTATATCTGAAATGCCTATCGACACCTATATCTGAAATGCCTATCGACACCTATATCTGAAATGCCTATCGACACCTATATCTGAAATGCCTATCGACACCTATTTTTGAAAAGCCTATCGGAATTTACATCTGAAATGCCTATCAGCACCTATATTTGAAATGCCTATCGGCAACCATATCTGGAATGCCTATCGGCGCCTATATTTGAAATGCCTATCGGCTTCTATATCTGAAATGCCTATCGGCACCTATTTTTAAAATGCCAATCGGCAACTATATCTGAAATGCCTATCGGCACCTATATCTGAAATGCCTATCGACACTTATATCTGAAATGCGTATCGACACCTATATCTGAAATGCCTATCGACACCTATATCTGAAATGCCTATCGACACCTATAACTGAAATGCCTATCGACACCTATATCTGAAATGCCTATCGACACCTATATCTGAAATGCCTATCGACACCTATATCTGAAATGCCTATCGACACCTATATCTGAAATGCCTATCGACACCTATTTTTGAAATGCCTATCGGAAACTACATCTGAAATGCCTATCAGCACCTATATTTGAAATGCCTATCGGCAACCATATCTGGAATGCCTATCGGCACCTATATTTGAAATGCCTATCGGCTTCTATATCTGAAATGCCTATCGGCACCTATTTTTAAAATCCCAATCGGCAACTATATCTGAAATGCCTATCGGCACCTATATCTGAAATGCCTATCGACACCTATATCTGAATGCCTATCGACACCTATATCTGAAATGCCCATCGACACCTATATCTGAAATGCCTATCGACACCTATATCTGAAATGCCTATCGACACCTATATCTGAAATGCCTATCGACACCTATATCTATAATGCCTATCGACACCTATTTTTGAAATGCCTATCTGAAACTACATCTGAAATGCCTATCAGCACCTATATTTGAAATGCCTATCGGCAACCATATCTGGAATGCCTATCGGCACCTATATTTGAAATGCCTATCGGCTTCTATATCTGAAATGCCTATCGGCACCTATTTTTAAAATGCCAATCGGCAACTATATCTGAAATGCCTATCGGCACCTATATCTGAAATGCCTATCGACACCTATATCTGAAATGCCTATCGACAACTATAACTTAAATGCCTATCGACACCTATATCTGAAATGCCTATTGACACCTATATCTGAAATGCCTATCGACACCTATATCTGAAATGCCTATCGACACCTATATCTAAAATGCCTATCGACACCTATATCTGAAATGCCTATCGACACCTATTTTTGAAATGCCTATCGGAAACTACATCTGAAATGCCTATCAGCACCTATATTTGAAATGCCTATCGGCAACCATATCTGGAATGCCTATCGGCACCTATATTTGAAATGCCTATCGGCTTTTATATCTGAAATGCCTATCGGCACCTATTTTTAAAATGCTAATCGGCAACTATATCTGAAATGCCTATCGGCACCTATATCTGAAATGCCTATCGACACCTATATCTGAAATGCCTATCGACACCTATATCTGAAATGCCTATCGACACATATATCTGAAATGCCTATCGACACCTATATCTGAAATGCCTATCGATACCTATATCTGAAATGCCTATCGACACCTATATCTGAAATGCCTATCGACACCTATATCTGAAATGCCTATCGACACCTATTTTTGAAATGCCTATCGGAAACTACATCTGAAATGCCTATAAGCACCTATATTTGAAATGCCTATCGGCAACCATATCTGGAATGCCTATCGGCACCTATATTTGAAATGCTTATCGGCTTCTATATCTGAAATGCCTATCGGCACCTATTTTTAAAATGCCAATCGGCAACTATATCTGAAATGCCTATCGGCACCTATATCTGAAATGCCTATCGACACTTATATCTGAAATGCCTATCGACACCTATATCTGAAATGCCTATCGACACCTATATCTGAAATGCTTATCGACACCTATATCTGAAATGCCTATCGACACCTATATCTGAAATGCCTATCGACACCTATATCTGAAATGCCTATCGACACCTATATCTGAAATGCCTATCGACACCTATATCTGAAATGCCTATCGACACCTATTTTTGAAATGCCTATCGGAAACTACATCTGAAATGCCTATCGACACCTATTTTTGAAATGCCTATCGGAAACTACATCTGAAATGCCTATCAGCACCTATATTTGAAATGCCTATCGGCAACCATATCTGGAATGCCTATCGGCACCTATATTTGAAATGCCTATCGGCTTCTATATCTGAAATGCCTATCGCCACCTATTTTTAAAATGCCAATCGGCAACTATATCTAAAATGCCTATCGGCACCTATATCTGAAATGCCTATCGACACCTATATCTGAAATGCCTATCGACACCTATATCTGAAATGCCTATCGACACCTATATCTGAAATGCCTATCGAAACCTATATCTGAAATGCCTATCGACACCTATATCTGAAATGCCTATCGACACCTATTTTTGAAATGCCTATCGGAAACTACATCTGAAATGCCTATCAGCACCTATATTTGAAATGCCTATCGGCAACCATATCTGGAATGCCTATCGGCACCTATATTTGAAATGCCTATCGGCTTCTATATCTGAAATGCCTATCGGCACCTATTTTTAAAATGCCAATCGGCAACTATATCTGAAATGCCTATCGGCACCTATATCTGAAATGCCTATCGACACCTATATCTGAAATGCCTATCGACACCTATATCTGAAATGCCTATCGACACCTATATCTGAAATGCCTATCGACACCTATATCTGAAATGCCTATCGACACCTATATCTGAAATGCCTATCGACACCTATATCTGAAATGCCTATCGACACCTATATCTGAAATGCCTATCGACACCTATTTTTGAAATGCCTATCGGAAACTACATCTGAAATGCCTATCAGCACCTATATTTGAAATGCCTATCGGCAACCATATCTGGAATGCCTATCGGCACCTATATTTGAAATGCCTATCGGCTTCTATATCTGAAATGCCTATCGGCACCTGTTTTTAAAATGCCAATCGGCAACTATATCTGAAATGCCTATCGGCACCTATATCTGAAATGCCTATCGACACCTATATCTGAAATGCCTATCGACACCTATATCTGAAATGCCTATCGACACCTATATCTGAAATGCCTATCGACACCTATATCTGAAATGCCTATCGACACCTATATCTGAAATGCCTATCGACACCTATATCTGAAATGCCTATCGACACCTATATCTGAAATGCCTATCGACACCTATTTTTGAAATGCCTATCGGAAACTACATCTGAAATGCCTATCAGCACCTATATTTGAAATGCCTATCGGCAACCAAATCTGGAATGCCTATCGGCACCTATATTTGAAATGCCTATCGGCTTCTATATCTGAAATGCCTATCGGCACCTATTTTTAAAATGCCAATCGGCAACTATATCTGAAATGCCTATCGGCACCTATATCTGAAATGCCTATCAACACCTATATCTGAAATGCCCATCGATACCTATATCTGAAATGCCTATCGACACCTATATCTGAAATGCCTATCGACACCTATATCTGAAATGCCTATCGACACCTATATCTGAAATGCCTATCGACACCTATATCTGAAATGCCTATCGACACCTATATCTGAAATGCCTATCGACACCTATTTTTGAAATGCCTATCGGAAACTACATCTGAAATGCCTATAAGCACCTATATTTGAAATGCCTATCGGCAAACATATCTAGAATGCCTATCGGCACCTATATTTGAAATGCTAATCGGCTTCTATATCTGAAATGCCTATCGGCACCTATTTTTAAAATGCCAATCGGCAACTATATCTGAAATGCCTATCGGCACCTATATCTGAAATGCCTATCGACACTTATATCTGAAATGCGTATCAACACCTATATCTGAAATGCCTATCGACACCTATATCTGAAATGCCTATCGACACCTATATCTGAAATGCCTATCGACACCTATATCTGAAATGCCTATCGACACCTATATCTGAAATGCCTATCGACACCTATTTTTGAAATGCCTATCGGAAACTACATCTGAAATGCCTATCAGCACCTATATTTGAAATGCCTATCGGCAACCATATCTGGAATGCCTATCGGCACCTATATTTGAAATGCCTATCGGCTTCTATATCTGAAATGCCTATCGGCACCTGTTTTTAAAATGCCAATCGGCAACTATATCTGAAATGCCTATCGGCACCTATATCTGAAATGCCTATCGACACCTATATCTGAAATGCCTATCGACACCTATATCTGAAATGCCTATCGACACCTATATCTGAAATGCCTATCGACCCCTATATCTGAAATGCCTATCGACACCTATATCTGAAATGCCTATCGACACCTATATCTGAAATGCCTATCGACACCTACATCTGAAATGCCTATCGACACCTATTTTTGAAATGCCTATCAGCACCTATATTTGAAATGCCTATCGGCAACCATATCTGGAATGCCTATCGGCACCTATATTTGAAATGCCTATCGGCTTCTATATCTGAAATGCCTATCGGCACCTATTTTTAAAATGCCAATCGGCAACTATATCTGAAATGCCTATCGGCACCTATATCTGAAATGCCTATCGACACCTATATCTGAAATGCCTATCGACACCTATATCTGAAATGCCTATCGACACCTATATCTGAAATGCCTATCGACACATATATCTGAAATGCCTATCGACACCTATATCTGAAATGCCTATCGACACCTATATCTGAAATGCCTATCGACACCTATATCTGAAATGCCTATCGACACCTATTTTTGAAATGCCTATCGGAAACTACATCTGAAATGCCTATCAGCACCTATATTTGAAATGCCTATCGGCAACCATATCTGGAATGCCTATCGGCACCTATATTTGAAATGCCTATCGGCTTCTATATCTGAAATGCCTATCGGCACCTATTTTTAAAATGCCAATCGGCAACTATATCTGAAATGCCTATCGGCACCTATATCTGAAATGCCTATCGACACCTATATCTGAAATGCCTATCGACACCTATATCTGAAATGCCTATCGACACCTATATCTGAAATGCCTATCGACACCTATATCTGAAATGCCTATCGACACCTCTATCTGAAATGCCTATCGACACCTATATCTGAAATGCCTATCGACACCTATATCTGAAATGCCTATCGACACCTATTTTTGAAATGCCTATCGGAAACTACATCTGAAATGCCTATCAGCACCTATATTTGAAATGCCTATCGGCAACCATATCAGGAATGCCTATCGGCACCTATATTTAAAATGCCTATCGGCTTCTATATCTGAAATGCCTATCGGCACCTATTTTTAAAATGCCAATCGGCAACTATATCTGAAATGCCTATCGGCACCTATATCTGAAATGCCTATCGACACCTATATCTGAAATGCCTATCGACACCTATATCTGAAATGCCTATCGACACCTGTATCTGAAATGCCTATCGACACCTATATCTGAAATGCCTATCGACACCTATATCTGAAATGCCTATCGACACCTATATCTGAAATGCCTATCGACACCTTTATCTGAAATGCCTATCGACACCTATATCTGAAATGCCTATCGACACCTATATCTGAAATGCCTATCGACACCTATATCTGAAATGCCTATCGACACCTATATCTGAAATGCCTATCGACACCTATTTTTGAAAAGCCTATCGGAATTTACATCTGAAATGCCTATCAGCACCTATATTTGAAATGCCTATCGGCAACCATATCTGGAATGCCTATCGGCGCCTATATTTGAAATGCCTATCGGCTTCTATATCTGAAATGCCTATCGGCACCTATTTTTAAAATGCCAATCGGCAACTATATCTGAAATGCCTATCGGCACCTATATCTGAAATGCCTATCGACACCTATATCTGAAATGCCTATCGACAACTATAACTTAAATGCCTATCGACACCTATATCTGAAATGCCTATCGACACCTATATCTGAAATGCCTATCGACACCTATATCTGAAATGCCTATCGACACCTATATCTGAAATGCCTATCGACACCTATATCTGAAATGCCAATCGACACCTATTTTTGAAATGCCTATCGGAAACTACATCTAAAATGCCTATCAGCACCTATATTTGAAATGCCTATCGGCAACCATATCTGGAATGCCTATCGGCACCTATATTTGAAATGCCTATCGGCTTTTATATCTGAAATGCCTATCGGCACCTATTTTTAAAATGCCAATCGGCAACTATATCTGAAATGCCTATCGGCACCTATATCTGAAATGCCTATCGACACCTATATCTGAAATGCCTATCGACACCTATATCTGAAATGCCTATCGACACCTATATCTGAAATGCCTATCGACACCTATATCTGAAATGCCGATCGACACCTATATCTGAAATGCCTATCGACACCTATATCTGAAATGCCTATCGACACCTATATCTGAAATGCCTATCGACACCTATTTTTGAAATGCCTATCGGAAACTACATCTGAAATGCCTATAAGCACCTATATTTGAAATGCCTATCGGCAACCATATCTGGAATGCCTATCGGCACCTATATTTGAAATGCTTATCGGCTTCTATATCTGAAATGCCTATCGGCACCTATTTTTAAAATGCCAATCGGCAACTATATCTGAAATGCCTATCGGCACCTATATCTGAAATGCCTATCGACACTTATATCTGAAATGCCTATCGACACCTATATCTGAAATGCCTATCGACACCTATGCCTGAAATGCTTATCGACACCTATATCTGAAATGCCTATCGACACCTATATCTGAAATGCCTATCGACACCTATATCTGAAATGCCTATCGACACCTATATCTGAAATGCCTATCGACACCTATATCTGAAATGCCTATCGACACCTATTTTTGAAATGCCTATCGGAAACTACATCTGAAATGCCTATCGACACCTATTTTTGAAATGCCTATCGGAAACTACATCTGAAATGCCTATCAGCACCTATATTTGAAATGCCTATCGGCAACCATATCTGGAATGCCTATCGGCACCTATATTTCAAATGCCTATCGGCTTCTATATCTGAAATGCCTATCGGCACCTATTTTTAAAATGCCAATCGGCAACTATATCTGAAATGCCTATCGGCACCTATATCTGAAATGCCTATCGACACCTATATCTGAAATGCCTATCGACACCTATATCTGAAATGCCTATCGACACCTATATCTGAAATGCCTATCGACACCTATATCTGAAATGCCTATCGACACCTATATCTGAAATGCCTATCGACACCTATTTTTGAAATGCCTATCGGAAACTACATCTGAAATGCCTATCAGCACCTATATTTGAAATGCCTATCGGCAACCATATCTGGAATGCCTATCGGCACCTATATTTGAAATGCCTATCGGCTTCTATATCTGAAATGCCTATCGGCACCTGTTTTTAAAATGCCAATCGGCAACTATATCTGAAATGCCTATCGGCACCTATATCTGAAATGCCTATCGACACCTATATCTGAAATGCCTATCGACACCTATATCTGAAATGCCTATCGACACCTATATCTGAAATGCCTATCGACCCCTATATCTGAAATGCCTATCGACACCTATATCTGAAATGCCTATCGACACCTATATCTGAAATGCCTATCGACACCTACATCTGAAATGCCTATCGACACCTATTTTTGAAATGCCTATCAGCACCTATATTTGAAATGCCTATCGGCAACCATATCTGGAATGCCTATCGGCACCTATATTTGAAATGCCTATCGGCTTCTATATCTGAAATGCCTATCGGCACCTATTTTTAAAATGCCAATCGGCAACTATATCTGAAATGCCTATCGGCACCTATATCTGAAATGCCTATCGACACCTATATATGAAATGCCTATCGACACCTTAATCTGAAATGCCTATCGACACCTATATCTGAAATGCCTATCGACACATATATCTGAAATGCCTATCGACACCTATATCTGAAATGCCTATCGACACCTATATCTGAAATGCCTATCGACACCTATATCTGAAATGCCTATCGACACCTATTTTTGAAATGCCTATCGGAAACTACATCTGAAATGCCTATCAGCACCTATATTTGAAATGCCTATCGGCAACCATATCTGGAATGCCTATCGGCACCTATATTTGAAATGCCTATCGGCTTCTATATCTGAAATGCCTATCGGCACCTATTTTTAAAATGCCAATCGGCAACTATATCTGAAATGCCTATCGGCACCTATATCTGAAATGCCTATCGACACCTATATCTGAAATGCCTATCGACACCTATATCTGAAATGCCTATCGACACCTATATCTGAAATGCCTATCGACACCTATATCTGAAATGCCTATCGACACCTCTATCTGAAATGCCTATCGACACCTATATCTGAAATGCCTATCGACACCTATATCTGAAATGCCTATCGACACCTATTTTTGAAATGCCTATCGGAAACTACATCTGAAATGCCTATAAGCACCTATATTTGAAATGCCTATCGGCAACCATATCTGGAATGCCTATCGGCACCTATATTTGAAATGCTTATCGGCTTCTATATCTGAAATGCCTATCGGCACCTATTTTTAAAATGCCAATCGGCAACTATATCTGAAATGCCTATCGGCACCTATATCTGAAATGCCTATCGACACCTATATCTGAATGCCTATCGACACCTATATATGAAATGCCCATCGACACCTATATCTGAAATGCCTATCGACACCTATATCTGAAATGCCTATCGACACCTATATCTGAAATGCCTATCGACACCTATATCTGAAATGCCTATCGACACCTATTTTTGAAATGCCTATCTGAAACTACATCTGAAATGCCTATCAGCACCTATATTTGAAATGCCTATCGGCAACCATATCTGGAATGCCAATCGACACCTATTTTTGAAATGCCTATCGGAAACTACATCTGAAATGCCTATCAGCACCTATATTTGAAATGCCTATCGGCAACCATATCTGGAATGCCTATCGGCACCTATATTTGAAATGCCTATCGGCTTCTATATCTGAAATGCCTATCGCCACCTATTTTTAAAATGCCAATCGGCAACTATATCTGAAATGCCTATCGGCACCTATATCTGAAATGCCTATCGACACCTATATCTGAAATGCCTATCGACACCTATATCTGAAATGCCTATCGACACCTATATCTGAAATGCCTATCGACACCTATATCTGAAATGCCTATCGACACCTATATCTGAAATGCCTATCGACACCTATTTTTGAAATGCCTATCGGAAACTACATCTGAAATGCCTATCAGCACCTATATTTGAAATGCCTATCGGCAACCATATCTGGAATGCCTATCGGCACCTATATTTGAAATGCCTATCGGCTTCTATATCTGAAATGCCTATCGGCACCTATTTTTAAAATGCCAATCGGCAACTATATCTGAAATGCCTATCGGCACCTATATCTGAAATGCCTATCGACACCTATATCTGAAATGCCTATCGACACCTATATCTGAAATGCCTATCGACACCTATATCTGAAATGCCTATCGACACCTATATCTGAAATGCCTATCGACACCTATATCTGAAATGCCTATCGACACCTATATCTGAAATGCCTATCGACACCTATATCTGAAATGCCTATCGACACCTATTTTTGAAATGCCTATCGGAAACTACATCTGAAATGCCTATCAGCACCTATATTTGAAATGCCTATCGGCAACCATATCTGGAATGCCTATCGGCACCTATATTTGAAATGCCTATCGGCTTCTATATCTGAAATGCCTATCGGCACCTGTTTTTAAAATGCCAATCGGCAACTATATCTGAAATGCCTATCGACACCTATTTTTGAAATGCCTATCGGAAACTACATCTGAAATGCCTATCAGCACCTATATTTGAAATGCCTATCGGCAACCAAATCTGGAATGCCTATCGGCACCTATATTTGAAATGCCTATCGGCTTCTATATCTGAAATGCCTATCGGCACCTATTTTTAAAATGCCAATCGGCAACTATATCTGAAATGCCTATCGGCACCTATATCTGAAATGCCTATCAACACCTATATCTGAAATGCCCATCGATACCTATATCTGAAATGCCTATCGACACCTATATCTGAAATGCCTATCGACACCTATATCTGAAATGCCTATCGACACCTATATCTGAAATGCCTATCGACACCTATATCTGAAATGCCTATCGACACCTATATCTGAAATGCCTATCGACACCTATTTTTGAAATGCCTATCGGAAACTACATCTGAAATGCCTATAAGCACCTATATTTGAAATGCCTATCGGCAACCATATCTGGAATGCCTATCGGCACCTATATTTGAAATGCTTATCGGCTTCTATATCTGAAATGCCTATCGGCACCTATTTTTAAAATGCCAATCGGCAACTATATCTGAAATGCCTATCGGCACCTATATCTGAAATGCCTATCGACACCTATATCTGAATGCCTATCGACACCTATATCTGAAATGCCCATCGACACCTATATCTGAAATGCCTATCGACACCTATATCTGAAATGCCTATCGACACCTATATCTGAAATGCCTATCGACACCTATATCTGAAATGCCTATCGACACCTATATCTGAAATGCCTATCGACACCTATATCTGAAATGCCTATCGACACCTATTTTTGAAATGCCTATCGGAAACTACATCTGAAATGCCTATAAGCACCTATATTTGAAATGCCTATCGGCAACCATATCTGGAATGCCTATCGGCACCTATATTTGAAATGCTTATCGGCTTCTATATCTGAAATGCCTATCGGCACCTATTTTTAAAATGCCAATCGGCAACTATATCTGAAATGCCTATCGGCACCTATATCTGAAATGCCTATCGACACCTATATCTGAAATGCCTATCGACACCTATATCTGAAATGCCTATCGACACCTATATCTGAAATGCCTATCGACACCTATTTTTGAAATGCCTATCTGAAACTACATCTGAAATGCCTATCAGCACCTATATTTGAAATGCCTATCGGCAACCATATCTGGAATGCCAATCGACACCTATTTTTGAAATGCCTATCGGAAACTACATCTGAAATGCCTATCAGCACCTATATTTGAAATGCCTATCGGCAACCATATCTGGAATGCCTATCGGCACCTATATTTGAAATGCCTATCGGCTTCTATATCTGAAATGCCTATCGCCACCTATTTTTAAAATGCCAATCGGCAACTATATCTGAAATGCCTATCGGCACCTATATCTGAAATGCCTATCGACACCTATATCTGAAATGCCTATCGACACCTATATCTGAAATGCCTATCGACACCTATATCTGAAATGCCTATCGACACCTATATCTGAAATGCCTATCGACACCTATATCTGAAATGCCTATCGACACCTATTTTTGAAATGCCTATCGGAAACTACATCTGAAATGCCTATCAGCACCTATATTTGAAATGCCTATCGGCAACCATATCTGGAATGCCTATCGGCACCTATATTTGAAATGCCCATCGGCTTCTATATCTGAAATGCCTATCGGCACCTATTTTTAAAATGCCAATCGGCAACTATTTCTGAAATGCCTATCGGCACCTATATCTGAAATGCCTATCGACACCTATATCTGAAATGCCTATCGACACCTATATCTGAAATGCCTATCGACACCTATATCTGAAATGCCTATCGACACCTATATCTGAAATGCCTATCGACACCTATATCTGAAATGCCTATCGACACCTATATCTGAAATGCCTATCGACACCTATATCTGAAATGCCTATCGACACCTATTTTTGAAATGCCTATCGGAAACTACATCTGAAATGCCTATCAGCACCTATATTTGAAATGCCTATCGGCAACCATATCTGGAATGCCTATCGGCACCTATATTTGAAATGCCTATCGGCTTCTATATCTGAAATGCCTATCGGCACCTGTTTTTAAAATGCCAATCGGCAACTATATCTGAAATGCCTATCGACACCTATTTTTGAAATGCCTATCGGAAACTACATCTGAAATGCCTATCAGCACCTATATTTGAAATGCCTATCGGCAACCAAATCTGGAATGCCTATCGGCACCTATATTTGAAATGCCTATCGGCTTCTATATCTGAAATGCCTATCGGCACCTATTTTTAAAATGCCAATCGGCAACTATATCTGAAATGCCTATCGGCACCTATATCTGAAATGCCTATCAACACCTATATCTGAAATGCCCATCGATACCTATATCTGAAATGCCTATCGACACCTATATCTGAAATGCCTATCGACACCTATATCTGAAATGCCTATCGACACCTATATCTGAAATGCCTATCGACACCTATATCTGAAATGCCTATCGACACCTATATCTGAAATGCCTATCGACACCTATTTTTGAAATGCCTATCGGAAACTACATCTGAAATGCCTATAAGCACCTATATTTGAAATGCCTATCGGCAACCATATCTGGAATGCCTATCGGCACCTATATTTGAAATGCTTATCGGCTTCTATATCTGAAATGCCTATCGGCACCTATTTTTAAAATGCCAATCGGCAACTATATCTGAAATGCCTATCGGCACCTATATCTGAAATGCCTATCGACACCTATATCTGAATGCCTATCGACACCTATATCTGAAATGCCCATCGACACCTATATCTGAAATGCCTATCGACACCTATATCTGAAATGCCTATCGACACCTATATCTGAAATGCCTATCGACACCTATATCTGAAATGCCTATCGACACCTATTTTTGAAATGCCTATCTGAAACTACATCTGAAATGCCTATCAGCACCTATATTTGAAATGCCTATCGGCAACCATATCTGGAATGCCTATCGGCACCTATATTTGAAATGCCTATCTGCTTCTATATCTGAAATGCCTATCGGCACCTATTTTTAAAATGCCAATCGGCAACTATATCTGAAATGCCTATCGGCACCTATATCTGAAATGCCTATCGACACCTATATCTGAAATGCCTATCGACAACTATAACTTAAATGCCTATCGACACCTATATCTGAAATGCCTATCGACACCTATATCTGAAATGCCTATCGACACCTATATCTGAAATGCCTATCGACACCTATATCTAAAATGCCTATCGACACCTATATCTGAAATGCCTATCGACACCTATTTTTGAAATGCCTATCGGAAACTACATCTGAAATGCCTATCAGCACCTATATTTGAAATGCCTATCGGCAACCATATCTGGAATGCCTATCGGCACCTATATTTGAAATGCCTATCGGCTTTTATATCTGAAATGCCTATCGGCACCTATTTTTAAAATGCTAATCGGCAACTATATCTGAAATGCCTATCGGCACCTATATCTGAAATGCCTATCGACACCTATATCTGAAATGCCTATCGACACCTATATCTGAAATGCCTATCGACACCTATATCTGAAATGCCTATCGACACCTATATCTGAAATGCCTATCGACACCTATATCTGAAATGCCTATCGACACCTATATCTGAAATGCCTATCGACACCTATATCTGAAATGCCTATCGACACCTATTTTTGAAATGCCTATCGGAAACTACATCTGAAATGCCTATAAGCACCTATATTTGAAATGCCTATCGGCAACCATATCTGGAATGCCTATCGGCACCTATATTTGAAATGCTTATCGGCTTCTATATCTGAAATGCCTATCGGCACCTATTTTTAAAATGCCAATCGGCAACTATATCTGAAATGCCTATCGGCACCTATATCTGAAATGCCTATCGACACTTATATCTGAAATGCCTATCGACACCTATATCTGAAATGCCTATCGACACCTATATCTGAAATGCTTATCGACACCTATATCTGAAATGCCTATCGACACCTATATCTGAAATGCCTATCGACACCTATATCTGAAATGCCTATCGACACCTATATCTGAAATGCCTATCGACACCTATATCTGAAATGCCTATCGACACCTATTTTTGAAATGCCTATCGGAAACTACATCTGAAATGCCTATTGACACCTATTTTTGAAATGCCTATCGGAAACTACATCTGAAATGCCTATCAGCACCTATATTTGAAATGCCTATCGGCAACCATATCTGGAATGCCTATCGGCACCTATATTTGAAATGCCTATCGGCTTCTATATCTGAAATGCCTATCGCCACCTATTTTTAAAATGCCAATCGGCAACTATATCTGAAATGCCTATCGGCACCTATATCTGAAATGCCTATCGACACCTATATCTGAAATGCCTATCGACACCTATATCTGAAATGCCTATCGACACCTATATCTGAAATGCCTATCGACACCTATATCTGAAATGCCTATCGACACCTATATCTGAAATGCCTATCGACACCTATTTTTGAAATGCCTATCGGAAACTACATCTGAAATGCCTATCAGCACCTATATTTGAAATGCCTATCGGCAACCATATCTGGAATGCCTATCGGCACCTATATTTGAAATGCCTATCGGCTTCTATATCTGAAATGCCTATCGGCACCTATTTTTAAAATGCCAATCGGCAACTATATCTGAAATGCCTATCGGCACCTATATCTGAAATGCCTATCGACACCTATATCTGAAATGCCTATCGACACCTATATCTGAAATGCCTATCGACACCTATATCTGAAATGCCTATCGACACCTATATCTGAAATGCCTATCGACACCTATATCTGAAATGCCTATCGACACCTATATCTGAAATGCCTATCGACACCTATATCTGAAATGCCTATCGACACCTATTTTTGAAATGCCTATCGGAAACTACATCTGAAATGCCTATCAGCACCTATATTTGAAATGCCTATCGGCAACCATATCTGGAATGCCTATCGGCACCTATATTTGAAATGCCTATCGGCTTCTATATCTGAAATGCCTATCGGCACCTGTTTTTAAAATGCCAATCGGCAACTATATCTGAAATGCCTATCGGCACCTATATCTGAAATGCCTATCGACACCTATATCTGAAATGCCTATCGACACCTATATCTGAAATGCCTATCGACACCTATATCTGAAATGCCTATCGACACCTATATCTGAAATGCCTATCGACACCTATATCTGAAATGCCTATCGACACCTATATCTGAAATGCCTATCGACACCTATATCTGAAATGCCTATCGACACCTATTTTTGAAATGCCTATCGGAAACTACATCTGAAATGACTATCAGCACCTATATTTGAAATGCCTATCGGCAACCAAATCTGGAATGCCTATCGGCACCTATATTTGAAATGCCTATCGGCTTCTATATCTGAAATGCCTATCGGCACCTATTTTTAAAATGCCAATCGGCAACTATATCTGAAATGCCTATCGGCACCTATATCTGAAATGCCTATCAACACCTATATCTGAAATGACCATCGATACCTATATCTGAAATGCCTATCGACACCTATATCTGAAATGCCTATCGACACCTATATCTGAAATGCCTATCGACACCTATATCTGAAATGCCTATCGACACCTATATCTGAAATGCCTATCGACACCTATATCTGAAATGCCTATCGACACCTATTTTAGAAATGCCTATCGGAAACTACATCTGAAATGCCTATAAGCACCTATATTTGAAATGCCTATCGGCAAACATATCTAGAATGCCTATCGGCACCTATATTTGAAATGCTTATCGGCTTCTATATCTGAAATGCCTATCGGCACCTATTTTTAAAATGCCAATCGGCAACTATATCTGAAATGCCTATCGGCACCTATATCTGAAATGCCTATCGACACTTATATCTGAAATGCGTATCAACACCTATATCTGAAATGCCTATCGACACCTATATCTGAAATGCCTATCGACACCTATATCTGAAATGCCTATCGACACCTATATCTGAAATGCCTATCGACACCTATATCTGAAATGCCTATCGACACCTATATCTGAAATGCCTATCGACACCTATATCTGAAATGCCTATCGACACCTATTTTTGAAATGCCTATCGGAAACTACATCTGAAATGCCTATCAGCACCTATATTTGAAATGCCTATCGGCAACCATATCTGGAATGCCTATCGGCACCTATATTTGAAATGCCTATCGGCTTCTATATCTGAAATGCCTATCGGCACCTATTTTTAAAATGCCAATCGGCAACTATATCTGAAATGCCTATCGGCACCTATATCTGAAATGCCTATCGACACCTATATCTGAATGCCTATCGACACTTATATCTGAAATGCCTATCGACACCTATATCTGAAATGCCTATCGACACCTATATCTGAAATGCCTATCGACACCTATATCTGAAATGCCTATCGACACCTATATCTGAAATGCCTATCGACACCTATTTTTGAAATGCCTATCTGAAACTACATCTGAAATGCCTATCAGCACCTATATTTGAAATGCCTATCGGCAACCATATCTGGAATGCCTATCGGCACCTATATTTGAAATGCCTATCGGCTTCTATATCTGAAATGCCTATCGGCACCTATTTTTAAAATGCCAATCGGCAACTATATCTGAAATGCCTATCGGCACCTATATCTGAAATGCCTATCGGCACCTATATCTGAAATGCCTATCGACACCTATATCTGAAATGCCTATCGACACCTATTTTTGAAATGCCTATCGGAAACTACATCTGAAATGCCTATCAGCACCTATATTTGAAATGCCTATCGGCAACCATATCTGGAATGCCTATCGGCACCTATATTTGAAATGCCTATCGGCTTCTATATCTGAAATGCCTATCGGCACCTATTTTTAAAATGCAAATCGGCAACTATATCTGAAATGCCTATCGGCACCTATATCTGAAATGCCTATCGACACCTATATCTGAAATGCCTATCGACACCTATATCTGAAATGCCTATCGACACCTATTTTTGAAATGCCTATCGGAAACTACATCTGAAATGCCTATCAGCACCTATATTTGAAATGCCTATCGGCAACAATATCTGGAATGCCTCTTGGCACCTATATTTGAAATGCCTATCGGCTTCTATATCTGAAATGCCTATCGGCACCTATTTTTAAAATGCCAATCGGCAACTATATCTGAAATGCCTATCGACACCTATATCTGAAATGCCTATCGACACCTATATCTGAAATGCCTTATCGACACCTATATCTGAAATGCCTATCGACACCTATATCTGAAATGCCTATCGACACCTATATCTGAAATGCCTATCGACACCTATATCTGAAATGCCTATCGACACCTATATCTGAAATGCCTATCGACACCTATATCTGAAATGCCTATCGACACCTATATCTAAAATGCCTATCGACACCTCTTTTTGAAATGCCTATCGGAAACTACCTCTGAAATGCCTATCAGCACCTATATATGAAATTCCTATCGGCAACCATATCTGGAATGCCTATCGGCACCTATATTTGAAATGCCTATCGGCTTCTATATCTGAAATGCCTATCGGCACCTATTTTTAAAATGCCAATCGGCAACTATATCTGAAATGCCTATCGGCACCTATATCTGAAATGCCTATCGATACCTATATCTGAAATGCCTATCGACACCTATATCTGAAATGCCTATCGACACCTATATCTGAAATGCCTATCGACACCTATATCTGAAATGCCTATCGACACCTATATCTGAAATGCCTATCGACACCTATATCTGAAGTGCCTATCGACACCTATATCTGAAATGCCTATCGACACCTATTTTTGAAATGCCTATCGGAAACTACATCTGAAATGCCTATCAGCACCTATATTTGAAATGCCTATCGGCAACCATATCTGGATTGCCTATCGGCACCTATATTTGAAATGCCTATCGGCTTCTATATCTGAAATGCCTATCGGCACCTGTTTTTAAAATGCCAATCGGCAACTATATCTGAAATGCCTATCGGCACCTATATCTAAAATGCCTATCGACACCTATATCTGAAATGCCTATCGACACCTATATCTTAAAAGCCTATCGACACCTATATCTGAAATGCCTATCGACACCTATATCTGAAATGCCTATCGACACCTATATCTGAAATGCCTATCGACACCTATATCTGAAATGCCTATCGACACCTATATCTGAAATGCCTATCGACACCTATATCTGAAATGCCTATCGACACCTATATCTGAAATGCCTTATCGACACCTATATCTGAAATGCCTATCGACACCTATATCTGAAATGCCTATCGACACCTATATCTGAAATGCCTATCGACACCTATATCTGAAATGCCTATCGACCCCTATATCTGAAATGCCTATCGACACCTATATCTGAAATGCCTATCGACACCTATATCTGAAATGCCTATCAACACCTACATCTGAAATGCCTATCGACACCTATTTTTGAAATGCCTATCGGCACCTATATTTGAAATGCCTATCGGCAACCATATCTGGAATGCCTATCGGCACCTATATTTGAAATGCCTATCGGCTTCTATATCTGAAATGCCTATCGGCACCTATTTTTAAAATGCCAATCGGCAACTATATCTGAAATGCCTATCGGCACCTATATCTGAAATGCCTATCGACACCTATATCTGAAATGCCTATCGACACCTATATCTGAAATGCCTATCGACACCTATATCTGAAATGCCTATCGACACATATATCTGAAATGCCTATCGACACCTATATCTGAAATGCCTATCGACACCTATATCTGAAATGCCTATCGACACCTATATCTGAAATGCCTATCGACACTTATTTTTGAAATGCCTATCGGAAACTACATCTGAAATGCCTATCAGCACCTATATTTGAAATGCCTATCGGCAACCATATCTGGAATGCCTATCGGCACCTATATTTGAAATGCCTATCGGCTTCTATATCTGAAATGCCTATCGGCACCTATTTTTAAAATGCCAATCGGCAACTATATCTGAAATGCCTATCGGCACCTATATCTGAAATGCCTATCGACACCTATATCTGAAATGCCTATCGACACCTATATCTGAAATGCCTATCGACACCTATTTTTGAAATGCCTATCGGAAACTACATCTGAAATGCCTATCAGCACCTATATTTGAAATGCCTATCGGCAACCATATCTGGAATGCCTATCGGCACCTATATTTGAAATGCCTATCGGCTTCTATATCTGAAATGCCTATTGGCACCTATATTTGAAATGCCTATCGGCTTCTATATCTGAAATGCCTATCGGCACCTATTTTTAAAATGCTAATCGGCAACCATATCTGAAATGCCTATCGGCACCTATATCTGAAATGCTTATCGGCACCTATTTTTGAAATGGCTATCGGAAACTACATCTGAAATGCCTATCAGCACCTATATTTGAAATGCCTATCGGCAACCATATCTGAAATGCCTATCGACACCTATATTTGAAATGACTATCGGCACCAATTTTTGAAATGCCTATCGGAAAATACATCTGGAATGCCTATCAGCACCTATATTTGAAATGCCTATCGTCGACCATATCTGGAATGCCTATCGGCACCTATATTTGAAATGCCTATCGGCTTCTATATCTGAAATGCCTATCGGCACCTATTTTTAAAATGCCAATCGGCAACTATATCTGAAATGCCTATCGGCACCTATATCTGAAATGCCTATCGACACCTATATCTGAAATGCCTATCGACAACTATAACTTAAATGCCTATCGACACCTATATCTGAAATGCCTATCGACACCTATATCTGAAATGCCTATCGACACCTATATCTGAAATGCCTATCGACACCTATATCTGAAATGCCTATCGACACCTATATCTGAAATGCCTATCGACACCTATTTTTGAAATGCCTATCGGAAACTACATCTGAAATGCCTATCAGCACCTATATTTGAAATGCCTATCGGCCACCATATCTGGAATGCCTATCGGCACCTATATTTGAAATGCCTATCGGCTTTTATATCTGAAATGCCTATCGGCACCTATTTTTAAAATGCCAATCGGCAACTATATCTGAAATGCCTATCGGCACCTATATCTGAAATGCCTATCGACACCTATATCTGAAATGCCTATCGACACCTATATCTGAAATGCCTATCGACACCTATATCTGAAATGCCTATCGACACCTATATCTGAAATGCCTATCGACACCTATATCTGAAATGCCTATCGACACCTATATCTGAAATGCCTATCGACACCTATTTTTGAAATGCCTATCGGAAACTACATCTGAAATGCCTATAAGCACCTATATTTGAAATGCCTATCGGCAACCATATCTGGAATGCCTATCGGCACCTATATTTGAAATGCTTATCGGCTTCTATATCTGAAATGCCTATCGGCACCTATTTTTAAAATGCCAATCGGCAACTATATCTGAAATGCCTATCGGCACCTATATCTGAAATGCCTATCGACACTTATATCTGAAATGCCTATCGACACCTATATCTGAAATGCCTATCGACACCTATATCTGAAATGCTTATCGACACCTATATCTGAAATGCCTATCGACACCTATATCTGAAATGCCTATCGACACCTATATCTGAAATGCCTATCGACACCTATATCTGAAATGCCTATCGACACCTATATCTGAAATGCCTATCGACACCTATTTTTGAAATGCCTATCGGAAACTACATCTGAAATGCCTATCGACACCTATTTTTGAAATGCCTATCGGAAACTACATCTGAAATGCCTATCAGCACCTATATTTGAAATGCCTATCGGCAACCATATCTGGAATGCCTATCGGCACCTATATTTGAAATGCCTATCGGCTTCTATATCTGAAATGCCTATCGGCACCTATTTTTAAAATGCCAATCGGCAACTATATCTGAAATGCCTATCGGCACCTATATCTGAAATGCCTATCGACACCTATATCTGAAATGCCTATCGACACCTATATCTGAAATGCCTATCGACACCTATATCTGAAATGCCTATCGACACCTATATCTGAAATGCCTATCGACACCTATATCTGAAATGCCTATCGACACCTATTTTTGAAATGCCTATCGGAAACTACATCTGAAATGCCTATCAGCACCTATATTTGAAATGCCTATCGGCAACCATATCTGGAATGCCTATCGGCACCTATATTTGAAATGCCTATCGGCTTCTATATCTGAAATGCCTATCGGCACCTATTTTTAAAATGCCAATCGGCAACTATATCTGAAATGCCTATCGGCACCTATATCTGAAATGCCTATCGACACCTATATCTGAAATGCCTATCGACACCTATATCTGAAATGCCTATCGACACCTATATCTGAAATGCCTATCGACACCTATATCTGAAATGCCTATCGACACCTATATCTGAAATGCCTATCGACACCTATATCTGAAATGCCTATCGACACCTATATCTGAAATGCCTATCGACACCTATTTTTGAAATGCCTATCGGAAACTACATCTGAAATGCCTATCAGCACCTATATTTGAAATGCCTATCGGCAACCAAATCTGGAATGCCTATCGGCACCTATATTTGAAATACCTATCGGCTTCTATATCTGAAATGCCTATCGGCACCTATTTTTAAAATGCCAATCGGCAACTATATCTGAAATGCCTATCGGCACCTATATCTGAAATGCCTATCGACACTTATATCTGAAATGCCTATCGACACCTATATCTGAAATGCCTATCGACACCTATATCTGAAATGCCTATCGACACCTATATCTGAAATGATTATCGACACCTATATCTGAAATGCCTATCGACACCTATTTTTGAAATGCCTACCGGAAACTACATCTGAAATGCCTATCAGCAACTATATTTGAAATGCCTATCGGCAACCATATCTGGAATGCCTATCGGCACCTATATTTGAAATGCCTATCGGCTTCTATATCTGAAATGCCTATCGGCACCTATTTTTAAAATGCCAATCGGCAACTATATCTGAAATGCCTATCGGCACCTATATCTGAAATGCCTATCGACACCTATATCTGAAATGCCTATCGACACCTATATCTGAAATGCCTATCGACACCTATATCTGAAATGCCTATCGACACCTATATCTGAAATGCCTATCGACACCTATATCTGAAATGCCTATCGACACCTATATCTGAAATGCCTATCGACACCTATATCTGAAATGCCTATCGACACCTATATCTGAAATGCCTATCGACACCTATTTTTGAAATGCCTACCGGAAACTACATCTGAAATGCCTATCAGCACCTATATTTGAAATGCCTATCGGCAACCATATCTGGAATGCCTATCGGCACCTATATTTGAAATGCCTATCGGCTTCTATATCTGAAATGCCTATCGGCACCTATTTTTAAAATGCCAATCGGCAACTATATCTGAAATGCCTATCGGCACCTATTTTTGAAATGCCTACCGGAAACTACATCTGAAATGCCTATCAGCACCTATATTTGAAATGCCTATCGGCAACCATATCTGGAATGCCTATCGGCACCTATATTTGAAATGCCTATCGGCTTCTATATCTGAAATGCCTATCGGCACCTATTTTTAAAATGCCAATCGGCAACTATATCTGAAATGCCTATCGGCACCTATATCTGAAATGCCTATCGACACCTATATCTGAAATGCCCATCGACACCTATATCTGAAATGCCTATCGACACCTATATCTGAAATGCCTATCGACACCTATATCTGAAATGCCTATCGACACCTATATCTGAAATGCCCATCGACACCTATATCTGAAATGCCTATCGACACCTATATCTGAAATGCCTATCGACACCTATATCTGAAATGCCTATCGACACCTATATCTGAAATGCCTATCGACACCTATATCTGAAATGCCTATCGACACCTATATCTGAAATGATTATCGACACCTATATCTGAAATGCCTATCGACACCTATTTTTGAAATGCCTACCGGAAACTACATCTGAAATGCCTATCAGCACCTATATTTGAAATGCCTATCGGCAACCATATCTGGAATGCCTATCGGCACCTATATTTGAAATGCCTATCGGCTTCTATATCTGAAATGCCTATCGGCACCTATTTTTAAAATGCCAATCGGCAACTATATCTGAAATGCCTATCGGCACCTATATCTGAAATGCCTATCGACACCTATATCTGAAATGCCCATCGACACCTATATCTGAAATGCCTATCGACACCTATATCTGAAATGCCTATCGACACCTATATCTGAAATGCCTATCGACACCTATATCTGAAATGCCTATCGACACCTATATCTGAAATGCCTATCGACACCTATATCTGAAATGCCTATCGACATCTATTTTTGAAATGCCTATCGGAAACTACATCTGAAATGCCTATAAGCACCTATATTTGAAATGCCTATCGGCAACCATATCTGGAATGCCTATCGGCACCTATATTTGAAATGCTTATCGGCTTCTATATCTGAAATGCCTATCGGCACCTATTTTTAAAATGCCAATCGGCAACTATATCTGAAATGCCTATCGGCACCTATATCTGAAATGCCTATCGACACTTATATCTGAAATGCCTATCGACACCTATATCTGAAATGCCTATCGACACCTATATCTGAAATGCCTATCGACACCTATATCTGAAATGCCTATCGACACCTATATCTGAAATGCCTATCGACACCTATATCTGAAATGCCTATCGACACCTATATCTGAAATGCCTATCGACACCTATATCTGAAATGCCTATCGACACCTATATCTGAAATGCCTATCGACACCTATTTTTGAAATGCCTATCGGAAACTACATCTGAAATGCCTATCAGCACCTATATTTGAAATGCCTATCGGCAACCATATCTGGAATGCCTATCGGCACCTATATTTGAAATGCCTATCGGCTTCTATATCTGAAATGCCTATCGGCACCTATTTTTAAAATGCCAATCGGCAACTATATCTGAAATGCCTATCGGCACCTATATCTGAAATGCCTATCGACACCTATATCTGAATGCCTATTGACACCTATATCTGAAATGCCTATCGACACCTATATCTGAAATGCCTATCGACACCTATATCTGAAATGCCTATCGACACCTATATCTGAAATGCTTATCGACACCTATTTTTGAAATGCCTATCGGAAACTACATCTGAAATGCCTATCAGCACCTATATTTGAAATGCCTATCGGCAACCATATCTGGAATGCCTATCGGCACCTATATTTGAAATGCCTATCGGCTTCTATATCTGAAATGCCTATAGGCACCTATTTTTAAAATGCCAATCGGCAACTATATCTGAAATGCCTATCGGCACCTATATCTGAAATGCCTATCGACACCTATATCTGAAATGCCTATCGACACCTATATCTGAAATGCCTATCGACACCTATATCTGAAACGCCTATCGACACCTATATCTGAAATGCCTATCGACACCTATATCTGAAATGCCAATCGGTAATTATATCTGAAATGCCTATCGGCACCTATATCTGAAATGCCTATCGGCACCTATATCTGAAATGCCTATCGACACCTATATCTGAAATGCCTATCGACCATTATATCTGAAATGCCTATCGACACCTATATCTGAAAATCCTATCGACACCTATATCTGAAATGCCTATCGACTCCTATATCTGAAATGCCTATCGACACCTACATCTGAAATGCCTATCGACACCTATATCTGAAATGCCTATCGACACCTATTTTTGAAATGCCTATCGGAAACTACATCTGAAATGCCTATCAGCACCTATATTTGAAATGCCTATCGGCAACCATATCTGGAATGCCTATCGGCACCTATATTTGAAATGCCTATCGGCTTCTATATCTGAAATGCCTATCGGCACCTATTTTTAAAATGCCAATCGGCAACTATATCTGAAATGCCTATCGGCACCTATATCTGAAATGCCTATCGACACCTATATCTGAAATGCCTATCGACACCTATATCTGAAATGCCTATCGACACCTATATCTGAAATGCCTATCGACACCTATATCTGAAATGCCTATCGACACCTATATCTGAAATGCCTATCGACACCTATATCTGAAATGCCTATCGACACCTATATCTGAAATGCCTATCGACACCTATTTTTGAAATGCCTATCGGAAACTACATCTGAAATGCCTATCAGCACCTATATTTGAAATGCCTATCGGCAACCATATCTGGAATGCCTATCGGCACCTATATTTGAAATGCCAACCGGCTTCTATATCTGAAATGCCTATCGGCACCTATTTTTAAAATGCCAATCGGCAACTATATCTGAAATGCCTATCGGCACCTATATCTGAAATGCCTATCGACACCTATATCTGAAATGCCTATCGACACCTATATCTGAAATGCCTATCGACACCTTTATCTGAAATGCCTATCGACACCTATATCTGAAATGCCTATCGACACCTATATCTGAAATGCCTATCGACACCTATATCTGAAATGCCTATCGACACCTATATCTGAAATGCCTATCGACACCTATTTTTGAAATGCCTATCGGAAACTACATCTGAAATGCCTATCAGCACCTATATTTGAAATGCCTATCGGCAACCATATCTGGAATGCCTATCGGCACCTATATTTGAAATGCCTATCGGCTTCTATATCTGAAATGCCTATCGGCACCTATTTTTAAAATGCCAATCGGCAACTATATCTGAAATGCCTATCGGCACCTATATCTGAAATGCCTATCAAAACCTATATCTGAAATGCCTATCGACACCTATATCTGAAATGCCTATCGACACCTATATCTGAAATGCCTATCGACACCTATATCTGAAATGCCTATCGACACCTATATCTGAAATGCCTATCGACACCTATATCTGAAATGCCTATCGACACATATGTCTGAAATGCCTATCGACACCTATTTTTGAAATGCCTATCGGAAACTACATCTGAAATGCCTATCAGCACCTATATTTGAAATGCCTATCGGCAACCATATCTGGAATGCCTATCGGCACCTATATTTGAAATGCCTATCGGCTTCTATATCTGAAATGCCTATCGGCACCTATTTTTAAAATGCCAATCGGCAACTATATTTGAAATGCCTATCGGCACCTATATCTGAAATGCCTATCGACACCTATATCTGAAATGCCTATCGACACCTATATCTGAAATGCCTATCGACACCTATTTTTGAAATGCCTATCGGAAACTACATCTGAAATGCCTATCAGCACCTATATTTGAAATGCCTATCGGCAACCATATCTGGAATGCCTATAGGCACCTATATTTGAAATGCCTATCGGCTTCTATATCTGAAATGCCTATCGGCACCTATTTTCAAAATGCCAATCGGCAACTATATCTGAAATGCCTATCGGCACCTATATCTGAAATGCCTATCGACACCTATATCTGAAATGCCTATCGACACCTATATCTGAAATGCCTATCGACACCTATATCTGAAATGCCTATCGACACCTATATCTGAAATGCCTATCGACACCTATATCTGAAATGCCTATCGACACCTATATCTGAAATGCCTATCGACACCCTATATCTGAAATGCCTATCGACACCTATTTTGGAAATGCCTATCGGAAACTACATCTGAAATGCCTATCAGCACCTATATTTGAAATGCTTATCGGCAACCATATCTGGAATGCCTATCGGCACCTATATTTGAAATGCCAATCGGCTTCTATATCTGAAATGCCTATCGGCACCTATTTTTAAAATGCCAATCGGCAACTATATCTGAAATGCCTATCGGCACCTATATCTGAAATGCCTATTGACACCTATATCTGAAATGCCTATCGACACCTATATCTGAAATGCCTATCGACACCTATATCTGAAATGCCTATCGACACCTATATCTGAAATGCCTATCGACACCTATATCTGAAATGCCTATCGACACCTATATCTGAAATGCCTATCGACACCTATATCTGAAATGCCTATCGACACCTATTTTTGAAATGCCTATCGGAAACTACATCTGAAATGCCTATCAGCACCTATATTTGAAATGCCTATCGGCAACCATATCTGGAATGCCTATCGGCACCTATATTTGAAATGACTATCGGCTTCTATATCTGAAATGCCTATCGGCACCTATTTTTGAAAAGCCAATCGGCAACTATATCTGAAATGCCTATCGGCACCTATATCTGAAATGCCTATCGACACCTATATCTGAAATGCCCATCGACACCTATATCTGAAATGCCTATCGACACCTATATCTGAAATGCCTATCGACACCTATATCTGAAATGCCTATCGACACCTATATCTGAAATGCCTATCGACACCTATATCTGAAATGCCTATCGACACCTATATCTGAAATGCCTATCGACACCTATTTTTGAAATGCCTATCGGAAACTACATCTGAAATGCCTATAAGCACCTATATTTGAAATGCCTATCGGCAACAATATCTGGAATGCCTATCGGCACCTATATTTGAAATGCTTATCGGCTTCTATATCTGAAATGCCTATCGGCACCTATTTTTAAAATGCCAATCGGCAACTATATCTGAAATGCCTATCGACACCTATATCTGAAATGCCTATCGACACTTATATCTGAAATGCCTATTGACACCTATATCTGAAATGCCTATCGACACCTATATCTGAAATGCCTGTCGACACCTATATCTGAAATGCCTATCGACACCTATATCTGAAATGCCTATCGACACCTATATCTGAAATGCCTATCGACACCTATATCTGAAATGCCTATCGACACCTATATCTGAAATGCCTATCGACACCTATTTTTGAAATGCCTATCGGAAACTACATCTGAAATGCCTATCAACACCTATATTTGAAATGCCTATCGGCAATTATGTCTGGAATGCCTATCGGCACCTATATTTGAAATGCCTATCGGCTTCTATATCTGAAATGCCTATCGGCACCTATTTTTAAAATGCCAATCGGCAACTATATCTGAAATGCCTATCGGCACCTATATCTGAAATGCCTATCGACACCTATATCTGAATGCCTATCGACACTTATATCTGAAATGCCTATCGACACCTATATCTGAAATGCCTATCGACACCTACATCTGAAATGCCTATCGACACCTATATCTGAAATGCCTATCGACACCTATATCTGAAATGCCTATCGACACCTATTTTTGAAATGCCTATCGGAAACTACATCTGAAATGCCTATCAGCACCTATATTTGAAATGCCTATCGGCAACCATATCTGGAATGCCTATCGGCACCTATATTTGAAATGCCTATCGGCTTCTATATCTGAAATGCCTATCGGCACCTATTTTTAAAATGCCAATCGGCAACTATATCTGAAATGCCTATCGGCACCTATATCTGAAATGCTTATCGACACCTATATCTGAAATGCCTATCGACACCTATATCTGAAATGCCTATCGACACCTATATCTGAAATGCCTATCGACACCTATATCTGAAATGCCTATCGACACCTATATCTGAAATGCCTATCGACACCTATATCTGAAATGCCTATCGACACCTATATCTGAAATGCCTATCGACACCTATTTTTGAAATGCCTATCGGAAACTACATCTGAAATGCCTATCAGCACCTATATTTGAAATGCCTATCGGCAACCATATCTGGAATGCCTATCGGCACCTATATTTGAAATGCCTATCGGCTTCTATATCTGAAATGCCTATCGGCACCTATTTTTAAAATGCCAATCGGCAACTATATCTGAAATGCCTATCGGCACCTATATCTGAAATGCCTATCGGCACCTATATCTGAAATGCCTATCGGCACCTATATCTGAAATGCCTATCGACCATTATATCTGAAATGCCTATCGACACCTATATCTGAAATGCCTATCGACACCTATATCTGAAATGCCTATCGACTCCTATATCTGAAATGCCTATCGACACCTATATCTGAAATGCCTATCGACACCTATATCTGAAATGCCTATCGACACCTATTTTTGAAATGCCTATCGGAAACTACATCTGAAATGCCTATCAGCACCTATATTTGAAATGCCTATCGGCAACCATATCTGGAATGCCTACCGGCACCTATATTTGAAATGCCTATCGGCTTCTATATCTGAAATGCCTATCGGCACCTATTTTTAAAATGCCAATCGGCAACTATATCTGAAATGCCTATCGGCACCTATATCTGAAATGCCTATCGACACCTATATCTGAAATGCCTATCGACACCTATATCTGAAATGCCTATCGACACCTATATCTGAAATGCCTATCGACACCTATATCTGAAATGCCTATCGACACCTATATCTGAAATGCCTATCGACACCTATATCTGAAATGCCTATCGACACCTATATCTGAAATGCCTATCGACACCTATTTTTGAAATGCCTATCGGAAACTACATCTGAAATGCCTATCAGCACCTATATTTGAAATGCCTATCGGCAACCATATCTGGAATGCCTATCGGCACCTATATTTGAAATGCCTATCGGCTTCTATATCTGAAATGCCTATCGGCACCTATTTTTAAAATGCCAATCGGCAACTATATTTGAAATGCCTATCGGCACCTATATCTGAAATGCCTATCGACACCTATATCTGAAATGCCTATCGACACCTATATCTGAAATGCCTATCGACACCTATTTTTGAAATGCCTATCGGAAACTACATCTGAAATGCCTATCAGCACCTATATTTGAAATGCCTATCGGCAACCATATCTGGAATGCCTATAGGCACCTATATTTGAAATGCCTATCGGCTTCTATATCTGAAATGCCTATCGGCACCTATTTTCAAAATGCCAATCGGCAACTATATCTGAAATGCCTATCGGCACCTATATCTGAAATGCCTATCGACACCTATATCTGAAATGCCTATCGACACCTATATCTGAAATGCCTATCGACACCTATATCTGAAATGCCTATCGACACCTATATCTGAAATGCCTATCGACACCTATATCTGAAATGCCTATCGACACCTATATCTGAAATGCCTATCGACACCCTATATCTGAAATGCCTATCGACACCTATTTTGGAAATGCCTATCGGAAACTACATCTGAAATGCCTATCAGCACCTATATTTGAAATGCTTATCGGCAACCATATCTGGAATGCCTATCGGCACCTATATTTGAAATGCCAATCGGCTTCTATATCTGAAATGCCTATCGGCACCTATTTTTAAAATGCCAATCGGCAACTATATCTGAAATGCCTATCGGCACCTATATCTGAAATGCCTATTGACACCTATATCTGAAATGCCTATCGACACCTATATCTGAAATGCCTATCGACACCTATATCTGAAATGCCTATCGACACCTATATCTGAAATGCCTATCGACACCTATATCTGAAATGCCTATCGACACCTATATCTGAAATGCCTATCGACACCTATATCTGAAATGCCTATCGACACCTATTTTTGAAATGCCTATCGGAAACTACATCTGAAATGCCTATCAGCACCTATATTTGAAATGCCTATCGGCAACCATATCTGGAATGCCTATCGGCACCTATATTTGAAATGACTATCGGCTTCTATATCTGAAATGCCTATCGGCACCTATTTTTGAAAAGCCAATCGGCAACTATATCTGAAATGCCTATCGGCACCTATATCTGAAATGCCTATCGACACCTATATCTGAAATGCCCATCGACACCTATATCTGAAATGCCTATCGACACCTATATCTGAAATGCCTATCGACACCTATATCTGAAATGCCTATCGACACCTATATCTGAAATGCCTATCGACACCTATATCTGAAATGCCTATCGACACCTATATCTGAAATGCCTATCGACACCTATTTTTGAAATGCCTATCGGAAACTACATCTGAAATGCCTATAAGCACCTATATTTGAAATGCCTATCGGCAACAATATCTGGAATGCCTATCGGCACCTATATTTGAAATGCTTATCGGCTTCTATATCTGAAATGCCTATCGGCACCTATTTTTAAAATGCCAATCGGCAACTATATCTGAAATGCCTATCGACACCTATATCTGAAATGCCTATCGACACTTATATCTGAAATGCCTATTGACACCTATATCTGAAATGCCTATCGACACCTATATCTGAAATGCCTGTCGACACCTATATCTGAAATGCCTATCGACACCTATATCTGAAATGCCTATCGACACCTATATCTGAAATGCCTATCGACACCTATATCTGAAATGCCTATCGACACCTATATCTGAAATGCCTATCGACACCTATTTTTGAAATGCCTATCGGAAACTACATCTGAAATGCCTATCAACACCTATATTTGAAATGCCTATCGGCAATTATGTCTGGAATGCCTATCGGCACCTATATTTGAAATGCCTATCGGCTTCTATATCTGAAATGCCTATCGGCACCTATTTTTAAAATGCCAATCGGCAACTATATCTGAAATGCCTATCGGCACCTATATCTGAAATGCCTATCGACACCTATATCTGAATGCCTATCGACACTTATATCTGAAATGCCTATCGACACCTATATCTGAAATGCCTATCGACACCTACATCTGAAATGCCTATCGACACCTATATCTGAAATGCCTATCGACACCTATATCTGAAATGCCTATCGACACCTATTTTTGAAATGCCTATCGGAAACTACATCTGAAATGCCTATCAGCACCTATATTTGAAATGCCTATCGGCAACCATATCTGGAATGCCTATCGGCACCTATATTTGAAATGCCTATCGGCTTCTATATCTGAAATGCCTATCGGCACCTATTTTTAAAATGCCAATCGGCAACTATATCTGAAATGCCTATCGGCACCTATATCTGAAATGCTTATCGACACCTATATCTGAAATGCCTATCGACACCTATATCTGAAATGCCTATCGACACCTATATCTGAAATGCCTATCGACACCTATATCTGAAATGCCTATCGACACCTATATCTGAAATGCCTATCGACACCTATATCTGAAATGCCTATCGACACCTATATCTGAAATGCCTATCGACACCTATTTTTGAAATGCCTATCGGAAACTACATCTGAAATGCCTATCAGCACCTATATTTGAAATGCCTATCGGCAACCATATCTGGAATGCCTATCGGCACCTATATTTGAAATGCCTATCGGCTTCTATATCTGAAATGCCTATCGGCACCTATTTTTAAAATGCCAATCGGCAACTATATCTGAAATGCCTATCGGCACCTATATCTGAAATGCCTATCGGCACCTATATCTGAAATGCCTATCGGCACCTATATCTGAAATGCCTATCGACCATTATATCTGAAATGCCTATCGACACCTATATCTGAAATGCCTATCGACACCTATATCTGAAATGCCTATCGACTCCTATATCTGAAATGCCTATCGACACCTATATCTGAAATGCCTATCGACACCTATATCTGAAATGCCTATCGACACCTATTTTTGAAATGCCTATCGGAAACTACATCTGAAATGCCTATCAGCACCTATATTTGAAATGCCTATCGGCAACCATATCTGGAATGCCTACCGGCACCTATATTTGAAATGCCTATCGGCTTCTATATCTGAAATGCCTATCGGCACCTATTTTTAAAATGCCAATCGGCAACTATATCTGAAATGCCTATCGGCACCTATATCTGAAATGCCTATCGACACCTATATCTGAAATGCCTATCGACACCTATATCTGAAATGCCTATCGACACCTATATCTGAAATGCCTATCGACACCTATATCTGAAATGCCTATCGACACCTATATCTGAAATGCCTATCGACACCTATATCTGAAATGCCTATCGACACCTATATCTGAAATGCCTATCGACACCTATTTTTGAAATGCCTATCGGAAACTACATCTGAAATGCCTATCAGCACCTATATTTGAAATGCCTATCGGCAACCATATCTGGAATGCCTATCGGCACCTATATTTGAAATGCCTATCGGCTTCTATATCTGAAATGCCTATCGGCACCTATTTTTAAAATGCCAATCGGCAACTATATCTGAAATGCCTATCGGCACCTATATCTGAAATGCCTATCGACACCTATATCTGAAATGCCTATCGACACCTATATCTGAAATGCCTATCGACACCTTTATCTGAAATGCCTATCGACACCTATATCTGAAATGCCTATCGATACCTATATCTGAAATGCCTATCGACACCTATATCTGAAATGCCTATCGACACCTATATCTGAAATGCCTATCGACACCTATTTTTAAAATGCCTATCGGAAACTACATCTGAAATGCCTATCAGCACCTATATTTGAAATGCCTATCGGCAACCATATCTGGAATGCCTATCGGCACCTATATTTGAAATGCCTATCGGCTTCTATATCTGAAATGCCTATCGGCACCTATTTTTAAAATGCCAATCGGCAACTATATCTGAAATGCCTATCGGCACCTATATCTGAAATGCCTATCAGCACCTATTTCTGAAATGCCTATCGACACCTATATCTGAAATGCCTATCGACCATTATATCTGAAATGCCTATCGACACCTATATCTGAAATGCCTATCGACACCTATATCTGAAATGTCTATCGACTCCTATATCTGAAATGCCTATCGACACCTATATCTGAAATGCCTATCGACACCTATATCTGAAATGCCTATCGACACCTATTTTTGAAATGCCTATCGGAAACTACATCTGAAATGCCTATCAGCACCTATATTTGAAATGCCTATCGGCAACCATATCTGGAATGCCTACCGGCACCTATATTTGAAATGCCTATCGGCTTCTATATCTGAAATGCCTATCGGCACCTATTTTTAAAATGCCAATCGGCAACTATATCTGAAATGCCTATCGGCACCTATATCTGAAATGCCTATCGACACCTATATCTGAAATGCCTATCGACACCTATATCTGAAATGCCTATCGACACCTATATCTGAAATGCCTATCGACACCTATATCTGAAATGCCTATCGACACCTATATCTGAAATGCCTATCGACACCTATATCTGAAATGCCTATCGACACCTATATCTGAAATGCCTATCGACACCTATTTTTGAAATGCCTATCGGAAACTACATCTGAAATGCCTATCAGCACCTATATTTGAAATGCCTATCGGCAACCATATCTGGAATGCCTATCGGCACCTATATTTGAAATGCCTATCGGCTTCTATATCTGAAATGCCTATCGGCACCTATTTTTAAAATGCCAATCGGCAACTATATCTGAAATGCCTATCGGCACCTATATCTGAAATGCCTATCGACACTTATATCTGAAATGCCTATCGACACCTATATCTGAAATGCCTATCGACACCTTTATCTGAAATGCCTATCGACACCTATATCTGAAATGCCTATCGATACCTATATCTGAAATGCCTATCGACACCTATATCTGAAATGCCTATCGACACCTATATCTGAAATGCCTATCGACACCTATTTTTAAAATGCCTATCGGAAACTACATCTGAAATGCTTATCAGCACCTATATTTGAAATGCCTATCGGCAACCATATCTGGAATGCCTATCGGCACCTATATTTGAAATGCCTATCGGCTTCTATATCTGAAATGCCTATCGGCACCTATTTTTAAAATGCCAATCGGCAACTATATCTGAAATGCCTATCGGCACCTATATCTAAAATGCCTATCAAAACCTATATCTGAAATGCCTATCGACACCTATATCTGAAATGCCTATCGACACCTATATCTGAAATGCCTATCGACACCTATATCTGAAATGCCTATCGACACCTATATCTGAAATGCCTATCGACACCTATATCTGAAATGCCTATCGACTCCTATATCTGAAATGCCTATCGACACCTATATCTGAAATGCCTATCGACACCTATTTTTGAAATGCCTATCGGAAACTACATCTGAAATGCCTATCAGCACCTATATTTGAAATGCCTATCGGCAACCATATCTGGAATGCCTATCGGCACCTATATTTGAAATGCCTATCGGCTTCTATATCTGAAATGCCTATCGGCACCTATTTTTAAAATGCCAATCGGCAACTATATCTGAAATGCCTATCGGCACCTATATCTGAAATGCCTATCGACACCTATATCTGAAATGCCTATCGACACCTATATCTGAAATGCCTATCGACACCTATTTTTGAAATGCCTATCGGAAACTACATCTGAAATGCCTATCAGCACCTATATTTGAAATGCCTATCGGCAACCATATCTGGAATGCCTATAGGCACCTATATTTGAAATGCCTATCGGCTTCTATATCTGAAATGCCTATCGGCACCTATTTTCAAAATGCCAATCATCAACTATATCTGAAATGCCTATCGGCACCTATATCTGAAATGCCTATCGACACCTATATCTGAAATGCCTATCGACACCTATATCTGAAATGCCTATCGACACCTATATCTGAAATGCCTATCGACACCTATATCTGAAATGCCTATCGACACCTATATCTGAAATGCCTATCGACACCTATATCTGAAATGCCTATCGACACCCTATATCTGAAATGCCTATCGACACCTATTTTGGAAATGCCTATCGGAAACTACATCTGAAATGCCTATCGACACCTATATCTGAAATGCCTATCGACACCTATATCTGAAATGCCTATCGACACCTATATCTGAAATGCCTATCGACACCTATATCTGAAATGCCTATCGACACCTATATCTGAAATGCCTATCGACACCTATTTTTGAAATGCCTATCGGAAACTACATCTGAAATGCCTATCAGCACCTATATTTGAAATGCCTATCGGCAACCATATCTGGAATGCCTACCGGCACCTATATTTGAAATGCCTATCGGCTTCTATATCTGAAATGCCTATCGGCACCTATTTTTAAAATGCCAATCGGCAACTATATCTGAAATGCCTATCGGCACCTATATCTGAAATGCCTATCGACACCTATATCTGAAATGCCTATCGACACCTATATCTGAAATGCCTATCGACACCTATATCTGAAATGCCTATCGACACCTATATCTGAAATGCCTATCGACACCTATATCTGAAATGCCTATCGACACCTATATCTGAAATGCCTATCGACACCTATATCTGAAATGCCTATCGACACCTATTTTTGAAATGCCTATCGGAAACTACATCTGAAATGCCTATCAGCACCTATATTTGAAATGCCTATCGGCAACCATATCTGGAATGCCTATCGGCACCTATATTTGAAATGCCTATCGGCTTCTATATCTGAAATGCCTATCGGCACCTATTTTTAAAATGCCAATCGGCACCTATATCTGAAATGCCTATCGACACCTATATCTGAAATGCCTATCGACACCTATATCTGAAATGCCTATCGACACCTATATCTGAAATGCCTATCGACACCTATATCTGAAATGCCTATCGACACCTATATCTGAAATGCCTATCGACACCTATATCTGAAATGCCTATCGACACCTATATCTGAAATGCCTATCGACACCTATTTTTGAAATGCCTATCGGAAACTACATCTGAAATGCCTATCAGCACCTATATTTGAAATGCCTATCGGCAACCATATCTGGAATGCCTATCGGCACCTATATTTGAAATGCCTATCGGCTTCTATATCTGAAATGCCTATCGGCACCTATTTTTAAAATGCCAATCGGCAACTATATCTGAAATGCCTATCGGCACCTATATCTGAAATGCCTATCGACACCTATATCTGAAATGCCTATCGACACCTATATCTGAAATGCCTATCGACACCTTTATCTGAAATGCCTATCGACACCTATATCTGAAATGCCTATCGATACCTATATCTGAAATGCCTATCGACACCTATATCTGAAATGCCTATCGACACCTATATCTGAAATGCCTATCGACACCTATTTTTAAAATGCCTATCGGAAACTACATCTGAAATGCTTATCAGCACCTATATTTGAAATGCCTATCGGCAACCATATCTGGAATGCCTATCGGCACCTATATTTGAAATGCCTATCGGCTTCTATATCTGAAATGCCTATCGGCACCTATTTTTAAAATGCCAATCGGCAACTATATCTGAAATGCCTATCGGCACCTATATCTAAAATGCCTATCAAAACCTATATCTGAAATGCCTATCGACACCTATATCTGAAATGCCTATCGACACCTATATCTGAAATGCCTATCGACACCTATATCTGAAATGCCTATCGACACCTATATCTGAAATGCCTATCGACACCTATATCTGAAATGCCTATCGACTCCTATATCTGAAATGCCTATCGACACCTATATCTGAAATGCCTATCGACACCTATTTTGAAATGCCTATCGGAAACTACATCTGAAATGCCTATCAGCACCTATATTTGAAATGCCTATCGGCAACCATATCTGGAATGCCTATCGGCACCTATATTTGAAATGCCTATCGGCTTCTATATCTGAAATGCCTATCGGCACCTATTTTTAAAATGCCAATCGGCAACTATATCTGAAATGCCTATCGGCACCTATATCTGAAATGCCTATCGACACCTATATCTGAAATGCCTATCGACACCTATATCTGAAATGCCTATCGACACCTATTTTTGAAATGCCTATCGGAAACTACATCTGAAATGCCTATCAGCACCTATATTTGAAATGCCTATCGGCAACCATATCTGGAATGCCTATAGGCACCTATATTTGAAATGCCTATCGGCTTCTATATCTGAAATGCCTATCGGCACCTATTTTCAAAATGCCAATCGGCAACTATATCTGAAATGCCTATCGGCACCTATATCTGAAATGCCTATCGACACCTATATCTGAAATGCCTATCGACACCTATATCTGAAATGCCTATCGACACCTATATCTGAAATGCCTATCGACACCTATATCTGAAATGCCTATCGACACCTATATCTGAAATGCCTATCGACACCTATATCTGAAATGCCTATCGACACCCTATATCTGAAATGCCTATCGACACCTATTTTGGAAATGCCTATCGGAAACTACATCTGAAATGCCTATCGACACCTATATCTGAAATGCCTATCGACACCTATATCTGAAATGCCTATCGACACCTATATCTGAAATGCCTATCGACAGCTATATCTGAAATGCCTATCGACACTATCTGAAATGCCTATCGACACCTATTTTGAAATGCCTATCGAAACTACATCTGAAATGCCTATCAGCACCTATATTTGAAATGCCTATCGGCAACCATATCTGGAATGCCTATCGGCACCTATATTTGAAATGCCTATCGGCTTCTATATCTGAAATGCCTATCGGCACCTATTTTTAAAATGCCAATCGGCAACTATATCTGAAATGCCTATCGGCACCTATATCTGAAATGCCTATCGACACCTATATCTGAAATGCCTATCGACACCTATATCTGAAATGCTATCGACACCTATATCTGAAATGCCTATCGACACCTATATCTGAAATGCCTATCGACACCTATATCTGAAATGCCTATCGACACCTATATCTGAAATGCCTATCGACACCTATTTTTGAAATGCCTATCGGAAACTACATCTGAAATGCCTATCAGCACCTATATTTGAAATGCCTATCGGCAACCATATCTGGAATGCCTATCGGCACCTATATTTGAAATGCCTATCGGCTTCTATATCTGAAATGCCTATCGGCACCTATTTTTAAAATGCCAATCGGCAACTATATCTGAAATGCCTATCGCACCTATATCTGAAATGCCTATCGACACCTATATCTGAAATGCCTATCGACACCTATATCTGAAATGCTATCGACACCTATTTTTGAAATGCCTATCGGAAACTACATCTGAAATGCCTATCAGCACCTATATTTGAAATGCCTATCGGCAACCATATCTGGAATGCCTATAGGCACCTATATTTGAAATGCCTATCGGCTTCTATATCTGAAATGCCTATCGGCACCTATTTTCAAAATGCCAATCGGCAACTATATCTGAAATGCCTATCTTCACCTATATCTGAAATGCCTATCGACACCTATATCTGAAATGCCTATCGACACCTATATCTGAAATGCCTATCGACACCTATATCTGAAATGCCTATCGACACCTATATCTGAAATGCCTATCGACACCTATATCTGAAATGCCTATCGACACCTATATCTGAAATGCCTATTGACACCCTATATCTGAAATGCCTATCGACACCTATTTTGGAAATGCCTATCGGAAACTACATCTGAAATGCCTATCAGCACCTATATTTGAAATGCCTATCGACAACCATATCTGGAATGCCTATCGGCACCTATATTTGAAATAACTATCGGCTTCTATATCTGAAATGCCTATCGGCACCTATTTTTAAAATGCCAATCGGCAACTATATCTGAAATGCCTATCGGCACCTATATCTGAAATGCCTATCGACACCTATATCTGAAATGCCTATCGACACCTATATCTGAAATGCCTATCGACACCTATATCTGAAATGCCTATCGACACCTATATCTGAAATGCCTATCGACACCTATATCTGAAATGCCTATCGACACCTATATCTGCAATGCCTATCGACACCTATATCTGAAATGCCTATCGACACCTATATCTGAAATGCCTATCGACACCTATTTTTGAAATGCCTATCGGAAACTACATCTGAAATGCCTATCAGCACCTATATTTGAAATGCCTATCGGCAACCATATCAGGAATGCCTATCGGCACCTATATTTGAAATGCCTATCGGCTTCTATATCTGAAATGCCAATCGGCACCTATTTTTAAAATGCTAATCGGCAACTATATCTGAAATGCCTATCGGCACCTATATCTGAAATGCCTATCGACACCTATATCTGAAATACCTATCGACACCTATATCTGAAATGCCTATCGACACCTATATCTGAAATGCCTATCGACACCTATATCTGAAATGCCTATCGACACCTATATCTGAAATGCCTATCGACAGCTATATCTGAAATGCCTATCGACACCTATATCTGAAATGCCTATCGACACCTATATCTGAAATGCCTATCGACACCTATTTTTGAAATGCCTATCGGAAGTTACATCTGAAATGCCTATCAGCACCTATATTTGAAATGCCTATCGGCAACCATATCTGGAATGCCTATCGGCACCTATATTTGAAATGCCTATCGACTTCTATATCTGAAATGCCTATCGGCACCTATTTTTAAAATGCCAATCGG